>OY757942.1:13435424-13472924 GCA_963585895.1 Sepioteuthis lessoniana
ACATACGCACTCACTCACACATCTATCTATATATATATATATATATATAATGTGAATGAAAAAATTGTTACAGTTTTTTTTAATAAACTAGAGTTCAGATACTGGCCGGCAAAGACATAATAATATCTAAGATAAGTACAGTCAAATTTTGTAATTCTTTTTTACAAATCTATGACACTTTAGCCATGAAACTGAAATGAGGAGGTGAGAAATATATATATATATATATATATATATATATGTGTGTGTGTGTGTGTGTGTGTGTGTGTGTGTGTGTGTGTGTGTGTGTGTGTGTGTGTGTGTGAGAGAGAGAGAGAAAGAGAGAGAGAGTAGAGGAGGAGAGTGAGTGAGAGTGTGAGAGGGAGAGTATAATCTCTGAAAAGTAACCTACTACCTAATTTTTAAAAGTTAATTTTAGTCAAATTTTTTTTTTATTTGCTTCTGTTTTTAATCAAAAATATGAACTCGTCGTCGTCCAAGAAAATGACCCATGTATATGTATTTATGCAATAATTATTTTGGTTTTAGCAATACAATGCTTTAAAATAGTGAAAGCCTTTAAATTATTTGTCTGAGAGTTTCGAAAATCACTAACAGACTTTCATATGTACTGAAACCAACGAAAAACAAACACAAGCACACTTACGCACAGATACTCATTCACACACACATACACACGCACACATATACACACTCACACACATACACACACACTCACGCACGCACACACACACACAGATAGATAGATAGATAGATAGATAGATAGATAGATAGGGGTCATTCAATTAATAACTCTAGATTTTTGAGTTTGTTTTTTTTAAAAAGCAAAATAAATTTCTTTTTCAGAATTTTTTTCATTAATCTTAACCCTGT
Source organism: Sepioteuthis lessoniana (assembly GCA_963585895.1). Lineage (NCBI taxonomy): Eukaryota > Metazoa > Mollusca > Cephalopoda > Myopsida > Loliginidae > Sepioteuthis > Sepioteuthis lessoniana. Next base: position 13,436,298 of record OY757942.1, read on the forward strand.
ATGGAATTTTGCCATAAAACCCAACCATCACCAACCTAAACATTTGCATTTACTAATCATATATAAAATAAGGCGCTGGCAATAAATAACTTATAGAGGTTGATATGCCATTAAATCCAACCAACCAACCTGTATGGAATTGTTTTAAAGCAAAAATTATTCTAATCTTGCAAAAATATTTGTTCTGAGGCTATTCAAAATGGCAATTAAGTAAACAGAGAGCTCCAGGCGAGAAAAAGATATCTTTCAAAGTTTTGGTCATTGAGAACTACAAACCATGTAGATTTTACGGAAGAAAGTAAGATAAGTACGGTGAGATATGTTTAATCAGAAAATGCTTACAAATTCGCAAAACGTTGGTTTTGAATTGGAAACCTGAATCGTAAAAACAGTCCATGGAGTTGAAACATTCGGCTGGGGGGTGTAGAATACAGTGACTGCATCTCTGCAGAGGTGTAAGACCCCCATCAACATATGCCCTGTGGCCCAGTCGGCTGGGGCTGTATGATACACCACACTGCTTCTCTGCAGAGGGGTAAGACCCTCACCAACAAATGTCCTGGATATGACACAAAAAATCGGATGATGAAGTTCCAGTAATGTGGGAGATTAAGGGAGGAATACCTCTTTATTGCCATCGCTCTTAGGTCCACTCTGGCCCGGAGTGGGAGCAACTGATAGGATTCTATCTATGAATCAAACAGAACTAAACTGTGTACTTAATTGCTTGAAATATGTCTGTTTTGATATTTAAACTGCGTACTTATGTTAAAATGAATTATTTGAAATTGAAATGTTTTGTATGGGAAACTGAATTGTTTGAAATAGTTTTGACATTTAACTGTGTGTAAACAAAAACTATACTCATGCTAAACTGAATTGTTTGGAAACGAACTGTTTGACTAAACTAAAAAGCTTTAAAAATAAATGCTTTTACAATTGAATTGTATAACTATGCTAAACGGAATTGTTTGAAATAAAATGGATTTGGCATTAAATAACCTACAAAGATTGATATTCCATAAAACCCAAACAAGCAAGAAGTTCCTGATTCAGCGGTCAGTAAAGAAAGACATGTTGATAAACTCCTGGAACATAAAAAGACCAATTTTTATTGATTTTCTCGTGAAAGGTTGGATTGTAAATGGATATTAGCAAGTTTGACTTGATATTTTCCCTTCTCCTAGACTAGTTGCCATACCAGCGACACAAGTTCAGCACAAAGTCCGTATGTACAAACTTTAAGTGATTTTATAAATCTATAAGGAAGATATTAAAGGTATGTAATAGTCAATTTGAGTGAGTCATCCTGGAAGCAGCACCCCACAAAAATACAGCTGTATGCTCGCCTACCTCATTCCCCGTCTTAAAAACCATCCAAATAAGACGATAAAGACTTACGTGACAATGCTGGAGAAGGATAGACGAATTCATAAGCGACGGGCTCCTCTAGATTCCTTCACACAGACGAGCAAGTGTTGGATGACAAGCTAAAACTTATATACAAAGTAAATCAATTGAGTTGAATAATTATCTTTAGGATCTTGAAAAACCAAAAGTGAATTTTAGTTTTGTTGCATTCTTTAAAAAAATTCTTTTAATATTGTTCCACGCTCTAATTCGTCAAATTGTGATATCAAAAATCTCAACGACCAAAAATATTTCCAGTAGAAAATGGTTCTCTTTAAAGGACTAAGAACCTCTAGATTGACTCTGAATTGTCGAGCAGGACACATGGCGTAACGGTTATAGTTGTTGGTTCACTAAGCTTCTAAGGAAACAATCATCTGGAGGTTGCAGTTTCAATCCTGACTACAGGCGAGTAACAATACAGGAATACTTAACACTTGTATCCGGTTATGGCTAGCGGAATCAGAACAGGCAACCCCCCGTGGATTCAATAAAGGACGTAGTTCGTAGTTCGAAGTTCCCGAGTTCGACAAACACCTGAATAAGGCCGGAGTACATATCGGCCGAAACGTTGTGGAAATAGTAATGAAGATAATAGTCCGAAAACCCTTAATGATAAAAATCATCAACTAACCTCGAGATTTCTTTGACAAAAATACCAGCAAACTAATTACGTTCATAGATTTTTAGCGGATGAAACCTTCCCGTGAAATCTAAAAAAAAAATGTCCAATTGGATCCGAATCTGAACTGTTCCCTTGGTACTTTATTGATTTTATCAGCGAAGAAAAGCTTGAATCCCTTCACTCCGTGGTGGGTTGGGTGGATGTTTATTTTTACGGCGTATCAACCATTTTAGTGTCATTTAAGGACGAATTAAATTTCAAACAATTCAGTTTAGTGAAAATATAGTTTTTGTTTACAAACAGTTAAATGTCAAAAGAGTTCAGTCAAATGTCAAAACAGTTCTATTCCAAACAATTCAGTTAAACATAAGTACACAGTTTCAATGCCAAAAGCAGTTCTATTCCGAACAATTCAGTTGAGCATAAAAACACAATTTAGTTCTATGAAAAAACAGTTCTATTTCAAACAGTCCATTTCAGTATAAGTACGCAGTTTAAATGTCAAATTAATCCTATCGCAAACAATTCAGTTGAGCATAAATAGACATTTTAGTTCTATTTGACCCACAGATAGGGCCCTACCAGGTGCTACCATTCCGAGCCAGGGTGCGATGGCAATGAAGGGGTACTCTGCAATTCCCAAAGCTCCAGCATTACTGGAACCTCCTAATCAGATTGTTTAGTGTCATATCAGGGTACCCGTTGAGTGGGATAATCTTACTCTCTGCATTCTACAGTCCAAGCTGACAGGGCAAATTCTGCAATGAGACAAGATGCATTATCATGGAAAATGACTTCATTATCTCGAAACCGACGATGTAATGAGAGAATTATTTCGATGAACACATGTGCATTAATTGTTCAGATAAGGATTTCTAATAATTACTGCTAAATATGAAAAAAACAACGTAGATATATGTGTGTTCTAATTTCATATTTTTCTCTTAGAAAGTACAATGTAAGCCAAAAATACATATTCGTTTCAAACTGTCACCTGTCAGGTGCAAGTTAACTTAGGCAAGTGATAACTGTAGCTCCATCAACCTAATGATTTATTATTGTGATTTTTAGATACAATCCATTACGATCATGATTTGGACCGGTGCACACTGTGCGTTTGCTGTTGAATCTTTTTCAAAGACCCGTGAATCAGTAATTGCTAGACAAATACAAACATTCATATCACTTACTTCGTTAATAAGCTAAATCTTCTATCCGGATCAGCATCATTCCGATGTAACATGAAATGAGCACGAAAACATCTCAGTATAGCAAATACAGATTTATCCGTTTCAACAGCAAAAACACAGCCTGCACCAGTTCAGTTATTATCGTAACTGAAGGTGCCTCGGGTAGTGTACTGATTTGCAAGTTTGACTAGCAAACCTGCAAGACTGAGTTCGAGTCTCATTGGGTACCCCATTCATTCGGCCTTGTGCCATATCTAAGCAAAAAGCATAGTAAATTACTATTATCGCAACTGATCATGCCTGAAAAAGTACTATAAAAGTAGCCAGCTTGAGCTACCATAATTCACTTGTATCCTGCAGGTGACCGTTTAAGATGTGAAAGTTATTTCTGTCGCAACCTGTATATATAATATTTTGAAACACCGACGTGCCTTGAACTGGTGATCTTTAAACAAATTCTCCAAGACTCATAGATTTCCAATTCTTACAAAACAGACCGGCACCTAAAATATCGGCTCAAGAAATGCATTATAATTTTCTACAAAATTTATTACGTATCTCTATATAAGTCTTAAATGCAGTTAAAAGGTTGATGTTTAACCAGTGTTATCACAGGTAGGATTCATCTTATTAATTCGCTGAAATTTTGGCTTTATTCTTGTAACACACAAACAACAAAAGCAACAAATACGTTTTCCCTATACTCCTCCCTGGCCTGTTTCTTCTTCTTCTTCTTCTTCTTCTTCTTTGGCTTTCTTTCTTTCTTTCTTTCTTTTAACCATTCTCTTCTTTTTCCTTAGTCTTTCGGCTTTTTTTTCGTCTTCATGTGTTATTTATTCCTTTTTATTTCTTCTATTTTCTGATGATATATTTCTTTCTTTCTCGTTTTCTTCTTCTTCTTCTTCTTCTTCTTCTTCTTTTTCTTCTTCTTCTTCTTCTTCTTCTTCTTCTCATTTTGTCCTTCTTTTTCTTCTCCAAACATTTTTTTAACGTCTCTTCTTGCCTCCTTTCTTCTTCTTCTTCTTCTTCTTCTTCTTCTTCTTCTTCTTCTTCTTCTTCTTCTTCTTCTTCTTCTTCTTTAAGTGTTGTTTTTTGCTCTCTTTCTTTTCTATTGTTCTCCTTTTTTCTCTTTCTTTCTTTCTTTCTTTCTTTCTTTTATAGTCCTCTGCTTTAATTTTTTTCTTCATTTCTTCCCTTCATTTTGTCCCTTCCATTTTTTCCTCCCACTTACTTTATTTTTTAATTTTTGTCATTTTATCTTTCTTCTTCTCCTTTCTCTTTTTTTTTATTTTTCTCTTCACCTAATTGTTCTTCTATTTCTTTCTTTCTTTTTTTTCATTTTTTTTTATCTCCATCGTTTGACATCCCTTCCTTATTTTTCCCTTCATCTATTTTGTTTGCTTTTGTCTTTCTCCAACTTCTTTTCTTGCTTCTTCCGCTTTTCTTTTCTTTTTTTCTCTTCACTTCTTCTCCACTTTCTCCTCCTTCACATTCTCTTTATGTTTTTGTCTTTCTCCTGATTATCTTTCTTTTTCCTACATTTTTTTTTTTTTTCGTTTTTATCATTTTACGTTTTTATCATTTTCTTTTTAAATTCGTGTCTGCATGGGTTTATCTTTTCGTTTTTATTGTTTTTTGTTTTTGATTTCAGAAGCGTACTTCTTTCTTTTTTCTTTTTTCTTTTTTTCTTTTTTCTTTTTTTTTCTTTTGTTCCTTTTTTTCTATTTTTCTTTTTTTTATTTCTTTTTTCTCTTTTTTCTTTTTTCGTTTTTTCTTTTTTCTTTTTTTTCTCTTTTTTGATTTTTCCTTTTTTTCTTTTTTCTTTTTCTCTTTTCGATTTTTCCTTCTTTTTCTTTTTCTTTATTTCTTTTTTCTTTTCTTCTTTTTTCTTTTTTCTTTTTTTCTTTTGTTCCTTTTTTTCTATTTTTCTTTTTTTTATTTTTTTTTCTCTTTTTTCTTTTTTTTTATTTTCTTTTTTCTTTTTTCTTTTTTTTCTCTTCTTCGATTTTTCATTTTTTTCTTTTTTCTTTTTCTCTTTTTCGATTTTTCCTTCTTTTTCTTTTTCTTTATTTCTTTTTTCTTTTACTTTTTCTTTTTTTCTTTTTTCTTTTTTTTTCTTTTGTTCCTTTTTTTCTATTTTTCTTTTTTTCTTTATTTCTTTTTTCTCTTTTTCCTTTTTTCTTATTTTCTTTTTTCTTTTTTCTTTTTTTTTTCTCTTTTTCGATTTTTCCTTTTTTTCTTTTTCTTTTTCTCTTTATCGATTTTTCCTTCTTTTTCTTTTTCTTTATTTCTTTTTTTTTACTTTTTCTTTTTTTCTTTTTTCTTTTTTTCTTTTTTTCCTCTTGTTCCTTTCTTTCTATTTTTCTTTTTTTCTTTATTTCTTTTTCTTTTTTCTATTTTTTCTTTTTTCTTTGTTTTCTTTTTTTTCTCTTTTTCGATTTTTCCTTTTTTTTCTTTTTTCTTTTTCTCTTTTTCGATTTTTCCTTCTTTTTCTTTTTCTTTATTGCTTTTTTCTTTTACTTTTTCTTTTTTTCTTTTTTCTTTTTTTTTTCTTCTTTTTCTTTTCTTTTTTTCTCATTCTATTTTTTCTTTTTTTCTTTCGGCTTTCGTTTTTCTTTTATCTTTTTTCTTTTGATTTTCCTTTTTGCTTTTTTCCTCTTCTTTATCTTTTTTCTTTTTCTTTTTGTTTCCGTTTTTCTTTCTTTTTTCTTTTTCGATTTTTCTTTTCTTTTTTTCTTTTTTCCCTTTTTCCCTTTTTTCTTATTGTTTTCTTTATTTTCTTTTTTCGCTTTTTTTCTCTTTTTTTCCTTTTCGTTTTTGTTTTTTTCTTTTTATTTTCCTTTTTAAGATTTTTAAAAACTATGACAAGAAAGTCAATGCAAAAAACGAAAAAAAATAGAAAAATGAAAGAAGATACTTCTATTATTTTTTCGTTTTCTGCACTGACTTTCTTGTCAGAGTTTTAAAAAATATTTTGCTTATATATATATATATATATATATATATATATATATATTTATGTTGGCAGCATTTCTTCGTTAATAGAAATTTCATTATACATAATAGACATTTTATGTCTACATATTTTCTTCTAGATCCGTTCGAATTCCCGTATTACTTTTATCGCCCTTACATAGTAGTAATATGCTAAAACAAAAGTTACATGACTTTTGTAATAAATCCGCCCCCCTGATGATGGCCCAAATTCGGGCAGAAAGTACTAGGGAGACATACAACTATGGACAATACATAAATCAATTCCCCCCGAATACGACAAAACCGGACATTGGCCTAGCGGTTAGAGTGTTCGCCAATTGCCCGGGAGACCTGGATTCGTTCCCAGGTCGAGTCATACCAAAGACTCAAAAAAATTGTACTTGATGCCTCCTTGCTTAACACTCAGCATTATAAGGTACGGATCAAGGGTAAAGTAGAGCAGTCCAGGGAAAGGAGTAGCGCCCTCCCCTACACATTGGTGTAGTAAGCTATCGAAAAGGGAGCCTTCGGGTCACCCTCGACTATGGTCGCCAACTTTACTTTTTACTTACGATAAAAGTAATATGGGAATTCGAACAGATCCAGAAGAAAATATGTAGGCATAATATATATATATATATATATATATATATATATATATATATATATATATGTATGTATATTTAGGCAGCATTTCTTCGTTAATGCAGATATAATTAAACATAATAGACATTTTATGTCTACATATTTTCTTCTGGATCAGTTCGAATTCCCGTATTACTTTTATCGTATTCGGCGGCCATTGATTTATGCATTGTCCATAGCTGTATGTATCCCTAGTACTTTCTGCCTGACTTTGAGCCATCATCAGGGGAGGATCTATAACAAAAGGGATGTAAAGACGCTCTTAGATAGTAGTAATATGAAAAAAACAAAAGTTACATCACTTTTGTAATAGATCATCCCCTGATGATGGCTCAAAGTCAGGCAGAAAGAACTAGGGATACATATAACAATGAACAATACATAAATCAATTCCCGCCGAATATGATAAAAGTAATACGGGAATTCGAACGGATCCAGAAGAAAATATGTAGACATAAAATGTCTATTATGTTTAATTATATTTGCATTAATGAAGAAATGCTGCCTAAATATACATATTTTAAACTCCATGATCCTGCGGCTAATAAATATAACAGCACTTTGGAATACAGACGTGATCTCGTGAAGAGAAAAATTAATAGATCCTCCCCTGACGATGGCCCAAAGTCGGGCAGAAAGTACTAGGGATACATAAAACTATGGACAATACATAAATAAATTCCCGCCGAATACGATAGAAGCAAAACGGGAATACGAAAGGATCCAGAAGTAAATAGGTAGACAGGAAATGTCTATTATGTTTAATGAAATTTGAATATATATATATATATATATATATATATATATATATATATGTATGTATATATATATATATATATATATATATATATATGTACATGAATAAATCAGATACTTACAAAAGGTCTACTGGTGGTGATATTTCGTTGTTTATTCTAAGAATTTCTTCAGACTAAAATTTTTCTGAGTTTTTTCTACCTGTAAGCAAAAGAGGAAATAGATGTAAGATAAAATAACGGGCAAAATAAAGGTATAAAAGGAGGAGGAAGAGTGTCAAAGAATTAATGGTGAGTATAGGAAGAAGGAGACTGGGAGGAAGATGATGGTTTTCTCCGTTATTTTATCCATTTCCTCATTTGCTTAGACGTTGAAAAAAGTCAGAAAAAATGTTTAGTCTCAAGAAACTCTTGGAATGAAGAATGAAATATCACTACTGCTAAACCCTTTGTAAGCGTCTGATTTATCCATCTTTCCACTTACTTTCATCATATATATATATATATATAATCCAAGGAAAGTAGTCTGAGGATTAGACGATACAGTAATAATACCAGGGGAATAGGAATATCCAGTTGTGTGTTCAATGTCATATATATATATATATATATATATATATATATATATATATGCATATATATATATATATACTCAGTCTTATATATATATATATATATATATATATATATATATATATATATATGTGTGTGTGTGTGTGTGTGTGTGTGTGTGCAGTACAATAAAAATGGCAAATGAATTACACAGGACACCTAATTATTAGAGTCTGCTTTTTAAAATGATAACACAATTCAGATATCCAATAACTCTACTAAACCTTATTTGTTAGTACATACAATACGCATTGCACATTGATCAAGACCTTGAAGAGGTTCGTGAAGATGAAATAAAACCTGAACGAAATATCACACATCTCAATCTGAGTTAAGTGTTTGATTTATCCAACTTGCCACATATTTCTATCATAATGACAGATTCACTACAAATCTATCTTTTCAACATATATATATATATATATATATATATATATATATATATATATATATATATAAGTAATCATTTTTTATGCACTTTTTCTTTTACAGATATGCCCTGCATGTGCCTTCCAGTCCTCGAGATTGACAGCAGATATAAAATGCCAGAAACCATGGCTATTTCCAGATATCTGGCACGAGAATTCGGTACGATATTCCTGATTATATGAATTTTTTCTACCAATTAAAAAAACGCTATTAGAAAATTGGAATTTCACAGCGCCATGTTTTCATTTATTTTAGTGAATGCTAGAGAATATTTTGAATTTACAAAGCTATTTCTTTCAGGACGAATCATCGAAAAAACATTGATATGTTTTATATTTTGCAATAATCTATCAATACAAAATCATGAATATTTTGCAATAATCTATCAATACAAAATCATTAATATTTTGCAATAATCTATCAATACAAAATCATGAATATTTTGCAATAATCTATCAATACAGAATCATTAATATTTTGCAATAATCTATCAATACAAAATCAAGGATATTTTTCATGAATATGAAAAATCTATATGTTCGTTACTTTCATTTATTTTCACTCAGCTTGTTGACTTTGATTCCTTTGTTTAATGGCAAATCAACTTTTGTGGGTTATTTAATTCTCAAACATCCTTGTATAAGAACAGAAGAAATAGAATTTAACCCTAATCCTACGGCTTTCACAGCAGCTTACTTGAAAAGCTAAAATGCATTCTTTGTGCGATTTTAAACTAAATCGGTTTATTTCTGATTCACTGGGAGATCATTTATATTAAAAAAGAAAATTTCTATTTGCCGGCATATTCTAAAACAGAGAGAGTTTATGCATATATTATTTGTCAGTTTAGTTTCAATCGATTCTTTTGCACAGTTCCTGCTGATCATTTTCCCCCAGGTGTTTCTCTTTTTCCTTAGCTTAGTCAGCTGGGGATAATAAATACTCCGACTACACCCTTGGAAAAGGTATGAATCCAATTATTCTCCTCCTCCAGCTATGGGTAAATAGTAGGGCAGACTAGGTTCTTCAGCCTTGGTGAGGCAACTAGTCTAGGAGAAGGAAAACTCTGAATTCAAACCTGTTAAACTCCTCTTAAAAATTGACCTTGTGTCATATCCTGCCCGAGCGGAGGGGTTGGTAAATATAAATACTCCGACTACACCTCTGCAACTACACCACAACGAGTGTCCTGATTTTTGACGCTAAACTATCAGATGTTGAGGCCTCTTTCCTGGAGCTGTGGAGAATCTAAAGCACTTTTTTTATTGCCATTACTCCCTGGTTTACTCTATCCTTGAGTTGTGATACCTGTTAAGGTCGGAACTGTCTGTGAATGTGGTTGATTTTAACTTGAATTGTAAGTGTTATATAGCGGTGCTTGAAACCATTCAAATGTATGCAAAAAAAAACCTATTGGTGTTAGCAAGACTTGAAGCCATTTAAATATGTTCAAACATATGATTAATCATCATCATCATCCTGATGTCGTGCCGCCGGCACGTGTATCCCTGACCCTCTCTCGCTACATCTCCCTATCATTCATTGCCTCTGGCAGATCCTCAGGGTTACATCCCGTATCCTCACATAGCTGATGTATACGTACGTTCGAGCTGGTCGTCCTGCTTTTGCTCGGCTATATGCGGGGGTCCATAGGAGTACATCACTTATGAGCTCACCCTTGCTTCTCCAGCAGTGTCCTGCATGTCTGGTTCGTCTAACTTGGATAATTTTCGTAATAGGAGGCAGGTGGCCGTATATTTTATGCCTTCACCGGATGGAGACGCAGAATACTTCGACATTATAGCAGGAGTACTACAAAGGGACACGTTAGCCCCATACCTCTTTATCATCTGTCTAGATTATGAGCTTAGAACTTCGATTGATAAAATCAAAGAAAACGGTTTCGAGCTGAAAAAGAAAAGAAGCAGAAGGTACCCCGCAAAAACAATCACCGACGCTAACTACACCGAGGACATAGCGATTCTGGCGAATACATCCAACCAAGCCGAAACACTACTGCATAGTTTGGAACGAGCCGCCGCAGGCATTGGCCTCCATGTCAATGCACACAAAATTGAATATATGTGCTACAATCAAACAGGTGACATTTCTACACTAGACGGAATCTCTCTGAAACTGGTAGACAAATTCACCTACCTAGGAAGCAGCGTCTCATCAACCGAAAAAGACATCGACATACGGCTAACGAAGGCATTGACAGCTATCGATAGGCTTTTGATCATATGGAAGTCAGACCTGACCGATAAAATGAAACGCAATTTCTTCCATGCAGCGGTTGTATCGATACTGCTATATGGTTGCACTACTTGGACGCTAACAAAATGGCTGGAGAAAAAGATTGACGGCTATTACCCAAGAATGATGCGAGTAATATTGAACAAGTCCTGGAGACAACACCTAACAAAGCACCAACTATATGGCCACCTGCCTCCCATCACGAAAACTATCCAAGTTAGACGTACCAGACATGCAAGACACTGCTGGAGAAACAAGGACGAGCTCATAAGTGATATACTCCTATGGACCGCTGCATATGGCCGAGCAAAAGCAGGACGGCCAGCTTGAACATACACACAGCAGCTCTGTGAGAATAGGAGATGGAGCCCTGAAGACCAACCAGAGGCGATGAACGATGAGGAGAAGTGGCGAGAGAGGATCAGGGATATCCGTGCTGGCGGCACGACATGATGATGATGAAGTTCTTTTGGATAATGGAATGGATCATTTGACGATTCTTGATCACACCAACAAATGGTATATGCTCAACCCAGCACCTGTCCTAGAAAATGACACACATAAACTTCTATGGGACTTTGACTTACACACGGATCACATAATCTCGGCCATAAGACCAGAACTTATATTTATTTTCAAACCAAACATTTCATATATATATATATATATATATATATATAAATAAAGTAAGTTGGTGACCGTAGTCAAGGTCGACAAGAAGGCTCTCTTCATAATGTATCGATACTGCCATATGGATGCACTACTTGGACGCTAAGAAAAATGGCTGGATAAAAAGCTAGACAGCAATTACACAAGAATTTTGCAAGCAGTATTGAACAAGTTCCGGCGCCAACACCATATGATTAATAATGAATATGATTATTCGTGTTTAATAGGAATAATTGAAACTGTAAGCAAAAATTTGATTATTTCTGTTACATAGTATTTTCTTTTTTATGAAACGCAGTTCTTTTTTCAAGCAGTGACCGTGTCGATACTGCTGTATGGATGCACTACACAGACGCTATCAAAGCGTATGGAGAAAAAGCTTGAGGCAAACTAAACGGGAATGCTGCAAGCCATATTGAACAAGTCTTGGTTGCAGCACCCCACAAAGCAGCAACTGGACGGCCACTTACCACCCATCACGAAAACTATCCAAGTTAGACAAACCAGACATGCAGGACACTACTGGAGAAGTAAGGACAAACTTGTGAATGACGTACTTCTGTGGACTCCTTCACATAGACAAGCAAAGGCAGGACGACCAGCTAGAAGCTATAGACAACAGTTCTGTGCTGATACAAGATGTAGACTTGAAGACTTATCAGAAGAGATGGACGAGAGAGAAGGGTGGTGGTAGAGGGATCAGAGAGATCCATGCTGATGGTACGAGATGATGATGATGATTAGATAGAAATACTTCAAATTGGTTAAATGTGTGCTAACAACTGCAGTAATTTAGTGCAGACTAAGTATTTCAAGTAATTTAACATTAAGATCACCTACTAATGATTCCCATACAAATCATATATATATATATATATATATATATATATGTTGTCATCCACAGAGAGATCTGTTTCGTTCTATCGGAACTCTTCAGGGTATATTCCTGAAGCCGGGATTGAAACCCGGTTGACTCAAACGCCAATCCAAGATTCTACCACTCAGGCACGAGGAAACTAGCGCAAGCGAGGGAAATCTAAACGGTTATGAATCACAATTGTTATTGTTTACATCTATCCGCTTAACGGCTACCGAGAGCTCGATTCATATGATGAGCCTTGGATTACGCTAATGGCAACATATTTACTTCCTTCGCTAGAGAGCTCAACCCTATATGGTCATCCACAGACAGTTCTGTTTCGTTCTATCAGAACTCTTCAGTGTGGCTGGACAGGCTATATATAGCCATCAAACTGTGTGCAATCAGATGAGCAAAGTTAAATTGAATTATTGTATACTTAGTAAATGATCAATAATAAATAAAATTATTCCGGTTAGATAGAAATACTTGAAACATTTATATATGGGCAAAAATTGAATTATTGGTATAACTTAGCAATACTTTAAACGATTGAACTGTGTGCAAAAAATGAAATCCGGTTCAATCAAATATCCTTGGATTAGTTTGATTTGCTTTGGTTTTATGACATATCAACCATTGTAGATTATTTAATGCCAAATTAATTTTTATACATATAAACAGTTCTATTTCAAACAATTCCGTTAATCATAAGTAGTTTTTTTTGTTTACACATATATAAATGTAAAACCAGTTTTATATCAAACAATTTAGTTACGCATATGTACATTGTTTAATTGTCAAAACAGTTCTATTTCAAACAATCTAATTTAACTTAAGTACACAGTTTAAAAAGAGAAACAGTTCTATTTCAAACAATTCTGTTTAGCATAAATACACACTTTATTTCTACTTGACCCATAGATAGGTCATAATCAGGTGCTACCAAACTAATTCAGTAAATCTCTGGAATTACTGGAGCCTCAACATCAAACTGTTTGATGTCATATCCAGGAAACTCGTTGGGGGAGTCTTACCCCTTTATAGAGATGGAGACGGTGTATTCTGCGGCTCAAGCCGACTGGGCTATCAGTCATTCTAAAATGTAAATGCAGTTCTATTTCAAACAATTCAGTTTAGCATAGGTACACATTTTTTCGTTCACACACATTTAAATGTCAAAACAGTTCTATTTCAAGCAAATCAGGTTAGCATAAGTACACCGTTTAGTTACATTTTACCCAGGATTTAGCTTTAATAACTTACAATGGTTGATATGACATAAAATCCAACCAACCAACAAACCATTTCTGTTTCTTTTAGTATTATAACCATGCCACATTTTTCGATCCTAGAAGTACATGCCCTATCAGCTGCAACCACTCCGGACCAGAGTGGATCTGCGAGCGATGGCAACAAAGGGGCACACTGCATTCCTCAAAGCTCCAACATAATTGGAACCTCACCACCAGATGGTTTAGTTTGGTTTGGTCTAGTTTTATGGTATATCAACCATTGTAGGTTATTTAATGCCAAATCCATTCTATACAAATAAACAGTTCTATTTCAAACAATTCAGTTCATCATAAGTACAGTTTTTCAAACAATTTAGTTTAGCATGTGAACCAAGTGAAATGTTTCCAAGTAATGAGCTGCACCACTAACAATTCAATTAAACCTCAGACGTTTGTTTATACACAGTTAACTGTGAAAACAGTTCTATTTCAAAGAATTCAGTTTTGCCTAAATAGAGGTTTTGTTTACCCACAGTTAAATGTAAAAACAGATAATTTCAAACTATTGAGTTTAACGTAGGTACATGGTTTAATTCGTTTTGACCCATAGATAGGACTCTAACAGGTGCTACCACTCCGGGCCAAGTGGTCCTGGGAGCGATAACAATGAAGGTATACAACATATTTTCCAAAGTTCCAGCATCACTGAAGCTTCACTATCAGATTGTTTAGTGTCATAACCAGGAAACTCGTTGAGGGAATCATACCCCTCAGCAGAGATGCAGTCGGTGTATCTACAGACCCAGCCGATTCATATACATTTGATATATTTATGTATTAGCAGGATTTAGCATTAATAACCTACAATGGTTGATATGACATAAAACCCAACCAACCAATCAACCAACCATCTCTGTTTCTTTTATTATTATAACCATGCCACATTTTTCGATCCCAGAATTCCATGCCTGTAACTTCGTAGAAGAATATAATAGTTTGTTGCAACGATTCTAATTCATTTTCCTTTTTTATATAAATTTTTATATTATCATTAAGTCGAAGCGTTTTCTTTCAGTCACATCGTGTGAATGCCAGACCAAGATACAACGTAGGGACTTTGGCTGTATCCCTAACCTTCCCGCGACGAATCTTTAATTCAATGGTGTAAGACTAGAACTATTTAGTACTAGAAGAACGTCAACGAGAATAGAAGTCTCGTGAACTTCACGTACGAAGTTAGTGTGCAAGTTTTTAACAATAAGTGATGTTTATTTAAATTATCTGACGAGAAGTCAACCTATTTAATTCTAGTTTAAACACACAGGGATCCTGTTTGCTATAGGCTACTCTTGACTTTTATCGATTCTAATCATCATCATCATCATCATCATGTCGTGCCACTTACACGGATTTCCCTGACTCTCTCTCGCTATCGGTCTCTATTATCCATCACTTCTGGCAGGTCTTATCGACTACATCCTGTTTCCGAACAAAGCTGTTGTTGAAAGGTTCTAACAAGAAGCCCAACCTTTGCTTGTCCATGTGAAAGGTTCCACAGGAGTACGTCGCTTATAAATTCGTACTTATTCGTCACTAGCAGTCTCCTGCAGGGTCGTGTAACTTAGGTGGTTTTCGAGATGGGTGGTAAATGCCTGTACAGCTGCATTTTCGTGGGATGTTGCCTCCAGGAATTACTCAATACAGGTCGTAGCATTCTTGTGAAATTGATGTCAAGCATTTTTTCCATACATTAAATCGGCGTCCACGTGGTGCATCCATGACATCACGATTTTTGACAATCTGTCGAATTTTAGGTGTTTCGATTCTAATAGTATGTAATAAAGAGTCTATTTTTTATTCTTTTAAAAATCTTAATGTCATCCAGGGTGCTCTATCTTTGCTTGCGACTTTGTAAATGTTTCGTCATCTTTACATTTTCAAAGTACATATTCCAGTGACATTATTGTCACAAAGGGTTTCGTTAGAAAATACATCTCTCGATTTTACTTCAGCTAAGATTTGTCCTTGCTCATTCAGTTGGGGCAGTAGAATACACTGACCCCCAACCTTAACGAGTGTCCTGCATATAACACTAAACAATCTGATGGTGAGGTTCCAGCAGTGCTGGAGCTTTGGGTAATGCGGAGTAACCCTTCATTGCCATCGCTCCCAGGTTCGCTCTGGCCCGGAGTGGTAGCACCTGATAGAGCCCTATCTATGGGTTAAATAGAACTAACAGAGTACTTATGCTAAAATGAATTGCTTGAGTAAACTGAGCTGCTTGAAATAGAAATGTTTTTGACAATTAAACTGTATTTACATGTAAACTGTGTGCTTATGCTTAACTGAATTATTTGAAATAGAACTGTTTTTCGACATTAAAACTGTATTTACACTTAACTGAATTGTTACATATAACTGCTTGAATAGTTTGAAATAGAAATGCTTTTGACAATTAAACTGCACTTATGCTAAACTGAATTGTTTTAAATAGAACAGATTATTTTTTTAATTATTTTTTTTCATCATATAACGTGTGAAAGCACGTGCGATACCATGTCCTCATCAGCCGCCATCCAGGGGTGATAACCCCTGGATGGCAGCTGATGAGGACAGGGTTTGTTTGACAGGAAGTCTCCTCAAGTCTCCAGGACTCTTCTCTATATTGTGACCGATCTCAATAATGCAGTAATTTGGATGGTTTCCACTTGTCATCTTATTTCCATATCCTCCAGCACTTTTATTAATTCTTTTTTAACTGTACCAAGAGCACAAAAAAGCTGGGATAAAAATCACTTTCATGTTCCACATTTTTTTAAATTCCCCAACAAGGTCAACGTACTTATCCTTTTTTTCGCTTTCTTTCAATTTTATTTTGTGGTCAGCCAGGACCCGACATCATCTCCACATAAAACGGTAGTTCTCTGAAACAAAGTAGACAAGTTGACCTACCTAGGAAACATTGCCTTATCAACCGAGACAGACATCAATACGCGACTAGCAAAGGCATGGACAGCTACTGATAGGGTATCGGTTATATGGAAGTCAGACCTGACCGATAAAATGAAACACAGTTTTCTTTTTCCAAGCAGCGGTTGTTTCGATACTGCTGTATTGATGCACTACACAGAAGCTAACTGCAGAAAAAGCATGACGGCAACTAAACAAGAATGCTGCGAGCCATACTGAACAAGTCCTGGAGTCAGCACCCAACAAAACAGCAGCTGGACGGCCACTTACCACCCATCACGAAAACTATCCAAGTTAGACGAACCAGATATATGGGACACTGCAGGAGAAGTGGGGACGAACTCATAAGTGACATACGCCTGTGGACCCCTTCACATACACGACCAAAGGCATGACGACCTGCTAGAACCTATATACAACAGCTCTGTGCCGATACAGGATGTAGCCTTGAAGACCTACCCGAAGCAATGGACGATAGAGAAGGGTGGCGGGAGAGGGTCAGGGAGATCTGTGCTGATGGTGTGACATAATGATGATGATTATTATAAAGTCTGGTCGTCTGGTCAAAATTCATTTTACTCATAGCTTGTTTTTCACATCAGCGTTAGCTATTGAGGATTCATTAGAGTCTGATTAACAGTACGTCTTTTCAATTCCCCGGGACTCTTCTCAGTATTCTGACCGATCTCAATAATGCAGTAGTTTGGTTGGTCTCTAATCTTCCCTTTATTTCCAAGTCCTCCAGTCCTTGAAAAAATCCTTTTGTGACTGAACTGAGCGTACCAATTACAATTGGTATCGCCGTCACTTTTATGTTCCACAGTTTATTATTATTTCAGCTTTACTTTGATTTTTTAAAAATCCTTCACCGAATCTTTACCCAAGACCAGAGAGAAGGAAGTAAATGATGATATGTGTTCTACGTATTTACATTTTTGCAACCTCTTATGTGTCATATTTTGCAGTTACAGACATAAAACCCCAACCATGCAACCAACCAATCCAATATACCATAGTACTTTCGTAATTTCAATGAATATAATGTTTTAGTTAATCACGCCTTTCTTTGAATTCTATTGGTCTTAATATTGGGCAACCACACGGTAAGTGGTCCATTGAATAATTTTTTTTTTTTTTGCTCATGTTGAGTTTGTTCAATTCTTACGTGCACCAGATAGTTTCTTTTTCCTATCCATTGGTCCTGAGCTGCAGTTAATAACCCCGCTGTTTCCACCTTCAGTCCAGCACTTTTAAGCCATTTATTAGTCTTTATCATTATTTTATTCTATGAGAGTTTTTCACACCAGTGTAAGCTGGTAGTCTTTCATTGACGTCTGATTGACTCCAGTGATTTGAGCGTACTTGTCTGATCGCCAGATCCAATTCTTCTCGCTTGAGATGTCACTTTTTTGTCGCTTGGAATATCCGTACAGTTGTTTTTCTTCCCATTTTTGTTTTCTTGCTATTGTTGTTCTATTGATCCTTGTGTTTTCATGTTTTTGATTTTTGGTGGCTTTAATAAGTCCACCTCTGCTCTTTTTAATGTATTATTATTATTATTACAAACCACAGAACAACGCCAATAAGAACCAACTATGTCAGGTCAAAAATAGATTAGAGTCAGCAAAATAGCAGATATAGATTATTTGGTAATAAATGCGAAACGAGTGAGATGTCGCTTTTTGTCGCTTGGAATATCCATATATTTTTTTCTTCACCTTTTTTTCTAGTTATTGTTGTTCTGTTGAACCTTGTGTTGTCGGCGATTTTTCCGGTGACTGTAATAAGTCCTTCTCTGGTCTTTTAAATTATTATTATTATTATTCACTCATTTGAGCTTTTCACATCAGCGTTAGCTGATGGCTTTTCACTGGTGTCTGAGTGACAGCAAGTCTCCTCAAGTCTCCAGGAATCTTCTTAGTATTCTGGTCGTTCTCAATAATGCTGTCATTTGGATGGTCTCCACTTGTCCGCTAAATTTCAAGTCTTCTAGTCCCTTTAGTAATCCTTTAGTTACTGTTCCAAACGCACCAATTACAATCGGTATAATTGTCACCTGCATGTTCCACAGTTTTTTCAATTCCTTAGCAAGGTTGAGATATTTCTCCTTCTTTTCACATTCTTTCAGATTTATTCTGTGGTCAGCCGTGACAGCAAAGTCGACTATTTTGCAAGTTCTCTTTTTTTGTTGATTATGATTATGTCTGGTCTTCTGGCCGGGATTAGGTGGTCCGTTTGTATGTTAAAGTCCCATAGGAGTTTATGCGTGGCATTTTCTAGGACAGGTACTGGGTTGTGCATATACCGTTTGTTAGTATAGTCGAATTTTAATTTCTTACACATTATTATACTCTGACAGTTCTTCTAATCAGCTACCGCTGATGGTCTTTCACTGGGGTTTGAGTGACAGCAAATCTCATCAAGTCTTCAGGACTCTTCTCAGTATTCTGGCCGATCTCACTAATACAGTTGTTTGGATAGTCTCCACTCGTCATCTTATTTCCAAGTCCTTGAGTCCTTGTATCAATCTTTTGGTGACTGGACGAAGAGTACTGATTACAATTAGTATCATCGTCTTTCTCATATTCCACAGATTTTTCAATTCCTAGCAAGATCGTGGTACTTATTCTTCTTTTCGCTTTTTTTCATTTTTACTCTGTCGATAGCCAGGACCACAAGGCCCACAATTCTGCAAGTTCTCTTCTTTTTTTTTATTATTATAAGGTCTGATGGTCGAGCGGAAATTAAGTGATCCGTTTGTATCACAAAATCTTAGAGTTTGTGCGTCTCCTATTCTTGGACAGATGTTAGAGTGTGCATATTATTCATTTGTTCGTATCGTCAAATGTCAATTTCTTGCACAATTCCCAGTGGATAACTTTACCTACCCAGTCGCTTCTAGTCTTATAATCCTTCAGTGCTAATTTGCTGCATTCACTTAATGTGTGATTGATCGTTTCGTCTCTATCTCGGCATAACCTACATTTGCTGTTTTGTTGCGTTTTATATATTCTTGCTTTGAGATTATTGGTCCTTATGGCGTTGTTTTGTGTTGCTATTAGAAGGGATTCAGTTTCTTTCTTAAAGTTTCCCTTTCTTTGTCAAATCCACGTTTTCTAGTGTGAGATGTCACATGTTAGTCGCCTAAAAGGTCCATAAAGTTGTTTTCTTTGCATTTCATATTATTATTATTATTATTATTATTATTATTATTATTATTATTATTATTATTTACTTCTTTAGAGTTTTACACATCAGCGTTAGCTGATGGTTTTTCACTGGAGTTTGAGTGACAGCAAGTCTCCTCAAGTCTCCAGGACTCTTCTCAGTATTCTGGCTGTTCTCAATAATTCTGTCATTTGGATGGTCTCCACTTGTCCGCCAACTTCTACGTCCTCCAGGCCCTTTAATAATTCGTTAGTTACTGTGCCAAAAGGACCAATCACAATTGGTATAATTGTAACCTTCATGTTCCATAGTCTTTTCAATTCTCTAGCAAGGTTGACGTACTTATCCTTCTTTTCACATTCTTTCGGTTTTATTCTGTGGTCAGCTGTGACAGCGAAGACGACAATTTTGCATATTCTCTTTTTTGGTTGCTGATTAAGATATCGGCTCATTGGTCTAGTGGGTATAGTGTTCGCCAATGGTCCGGGAGACCTGGGTTTAATACCAAGTCGTGTCATACCAAATACTTTAAAAATGGTACTTGATACCTCCTGGCTTAACACTCAGCAATATAAGGTAAGTATCAAGGGTTAAGTGGAGCAATCCAGGGAAAGGAGTAACGCCCTTACCTTGGTGTAGTAGCCATTATGAAGAGAGCCTTCTTGTCGACCTTGACTACGGTCACCAACTTACTTTATATATATATATATATATATATATATATGAAATGTTTGGTTTGAAAATAAATATAAGTTCTGGTCTTATGGCCGAGATTATGTGATCCGTGTGTAAGTCAAAGTCCCATAGAAGTTTATGTGTGTCATTTTCTAGGACAGGTGCTGGGTTGAGCATATACCATTTGTTGGTGTGATCAAGAATCGTCAAATGATCCATTCCATTATCCAAAAGAACTTCATCATCATCATGTCGTGCCGCCAGCACGGATATCCCTGACCCTCTCTCGCCACTTCTCCTCATCGTTCATCGCCTCTGATTGGTCTTCAGGGCTCCATCTCGTATTCTCACAGAGCTGCTGTGTGTATGTTCAAGCTGACCGTCCTGCTTTTGCTCGGCCATATGCAAGGGTCCATAGGAGTATATCACTTGTGAGCTCGTCCTTGTTTCTCCAGCAGTGTCTTGCATGTCTGGTACGTCTAACTTGGATAGTTTTCGTGATGGGAGGCAGGTGGCTATATAGTTGGTGCTTTGTTAGGTGTTGTCTCCAGGACTTGTTCAATATTACTCGCATCATTCTTGGGTAATAGCCGTCAATCTTTTTCTCCAGCCGTTTTGTTAGCGTCCAAGTAGTGCAACCATATAGCAGTATCGATACAACCGCTGCATGGAAGAAACTGCGTTTCATTTTATCGGTCAGGTCTGACGTCCATATGATCGATAGCTTATCGATAGCTGTCCATGCCTTCGTTAGCTGCGTGTCGATGTCTTCCAATAGCGGTTGATTTGCTTTAAAATGTACTAACCAATCCTCCGAGTATTTAATATTGTTTTTCTTACGTTTTAGGTTTTTATGGAAGAAGCAATATGGATATGTTCAGAGTTGATTACATTTGTGACTGCTTCTATGAAATCATGCACGATTATATGAGGTACTTCCACTGGAAGAACGGACGCTTCAGGGTGAGTCAATTATTTCATATCTAAACCTTTCCACATTCTCTTGATAGAAACTGTTTTGAAATACAGGTTAAACTAAATAGATATTAATACAAACAGTCATTAGCTAATACGTAAATCATGTGCTATTTAAATAATGACTGCTTCTATGAAATTATGCACGATTACATGAGGTACTACCACTGGAAGAACGGACGCTTCAGGGTGAGTCAATTATTTCATATCTAAACCTTTCCACATTCTCTTGATAGAAACTGTTTAGAAATACAGGTTAAACTAAATAGATATTAATACAAACAGTCATTAGCTAATACGTAAATCATGTGCTATTTAAATAATGACCGCTTCTATGAAATCATGCACGATTACATGAGGTACTACCACTGGAAGAACGGACGCTTCAGGGTGAGTCAATTATTTCATATCTAAACCTTTCCACATTCTCTTGATAGAAACTGTTTAGAAATACAGGTTAAACTAAATAGATATTAATACAAACAGTCATTAGCTAATACGTAAATCATGTGCTATTTAAATAATGACCGCTTCTATGAAATCATGCACGATTACATGAGGTACTACCACTGGAAGAACGGACGCTTCAGGGTGAGTCAATTATTTCATATCTAAACCTTTCCACATTCTCTTGATAGAAACTGCTTAGAATTACAGGTTAAACTAAATAGATATTAATACAAACAGTCATTAGCTAATACGTAAATCATGTGCTATTTAAATAATGACCGCTTCTATGAAATCATGCACGATTACATGAGGTACTTCCACTGGAAGAACGGACGCTTCAGGGTGAGTCTTATTTCAAATCCATGAGTAAACTATGTATTTATTTACAAACTCTTCCACGCGGTCCGGATATGACACAGGGTTAATTTTTAAGCAGTTTCACAGTTTTGAATTCAGAGTTTTCCTTCTCCTGAACTGGTTTTCCTAACAAAGACTAAAGAGTCAAATTTGTCCTACTATTTACCTATAACAGGAGGGAAAATAATCAGATTCATACGTTTTTCTATGGGTATTAGAGCTATATGAAATGAAAACAGCATCGTCCCACGTTTTGAACTCGTATCGCCGTGTCCCTTTCCAACGACGATAAGCATTATACTACGGGGACCTCGAAATTTCATATTGAGTAAATTTATTGGTTTGTGTCAATCTTCTTCTCTTGTTTAATTTTTTTTCAAAAAAATTAATCTTGTTTTAGAATAGAGTCGCTTATTACTATACTAAAACAATCCTATTTTGAATCTGTACATAATTCAGCTTACTGTCAATAAAATAAAAATGAATTGCTAAGACACAAAAGACGTTTGGTTTTATGGCATATCAACCTTTGTAGGTTATTTAACGCCAAATCCATTTTTATGTAAATAATCTGTTCTATTTAAAACAGTTCAGTTTAGCATAAGTACACAGTTTAATTGCCAAAAACATTTCCATTTCAAACTATTCCAGCAGTTATATGTAATAATTCAGTTAAGTGTAAATACAGTCTTAATGTCGAAAAACAGTTCTATTTGAAATAATTCAGTTAAGCATTAGCACGCAGTTTAAGTGTAAGTACGGTTTAATTTTCAAAAACGTTTCTTTTTCAAGTTATTCAGTTTACTCAATTCATTTTAGCATAAGTATGCTGTTAGTTCTATTTAACCCATAGATAGGGCCCTATCAGGTGCTACTACTCCGGGCTAGCGTGGACCTGGGAGCGATGGCAAGGAAGGGATACTCTGCATTCCCCAAAGCTCCAGCATTGCTGGAACTTCACCATCAGATTGTTTAGTGTCATATCCAGGATACTCGTTAGGGGTGTCTTACCCCTCTGCAGAGAAGCAGTCGGTGTATTCTACAGCCCCAGCCGACTGGGCAAGCAAAAGACGTGATCCTCAATATTAAACAATATATGTTAATACAAGTTGTTTCTTCTGCGAAATTATGTTGAACTATGGAAGAACATATATTGTAGTTTTGTAAAATCAAAATTCCTGACATCAAAATAATTTCCAGTGGTGAAGGGTATTAATTAATAGAAAAGTACCATTTTCAGAATTTTTTCACAGTCATATGATTGTTTACAAACTATTAGAATAAGATATCCTGTTATTGACTGCACCTCGGTATTGGGAAAGACTCCTTAAATGAATGTCCTGAAATAAACTGCATTAGATGGTGAGGCTCAAGTCCTGTAGCTTTTGGGGAGTACCTATTATGCTTTTTTTTAAAAGGGTACCTTCACCTGTAAAGGTATGGGTTGCAAATACACTGACTGCAGCTCTGCACAGGGGTATGACTCCCTCAACGTGCTTCCTGGAAATGATTTTAAAAAATCCGATGGTGTGGCTTCGCTAATGCTGGACATTTGGGGAATATGGAGAATCGCTTCATTGCCATCACTTCCAGGTCCACTCTGGTCGGTAGTGGTAGCACCTGATAACGTCCTCTCTGTGGGTCAAATAGAACTAAATTGTATAATTACGCTAAACTGAATTGTTTGAAATTAATTGTTTTTACATTTAACTGTGTGTTTAAACTATGTTCTTAAACTAGACTGAATTGTTTGAAATAGAACAGTTGTTGACGTTAAACTGTGTGTAAGCAGAAACTGTACTTATGCTAAACTGAATTGTTTGAAATAGAACTGTTAATTTGTATAAAAACAGATTTGTCTTTAAATAACCTACAATGGTTGATATGCCCTAAAACCAACCAAATCAAATCACATATATTTAATATATATGTATAGAGGATTTAGCATTAAATAACCTACAATGATTGATATGCCATCAAATCAAATCAAACCAAATCATATATATTTAATATATATATATGTATAAAGAAGATTTGGCATTAAATAACCAACAATGATTGATATGCCATAAAATCAAATCAAACCAAATGATATATATATTTAATATAAATATGTATAAAAAGGATTTGACATTAAATAACCTACTATGGTTGACAGGCCCTAAAACCTAACCTAACCAAATCATATATATTTACATATATGTATAAAAAAAATTTGGCATTAAATAACCTACAATGGTTGATATGCCATAAAATCAAAGCAAACCGGAATGGGAGTACTTATTAGGGCCCTATCTATGAGTAAAAATAACTATTAATCATTTACTACATTTAAAAGTGGGGTCGCATCGATGGTTTTATGGTTAGCAAGCTAGAATAACAAGCATTCACGAATGAGTTCGAGTCTCATTGGATTCCCCATTCATACAGCTTTGAGTCAAATCTAAGCAAAAAAGGATTGATAATTCATTAAAACACTTAACTATGTGCAAACAAATGGTTATTAAGAAATAGAATTATTAGTGTTTAATAGAAATACCAAAAACCATCTGTGTGCAAGCAAGTGAAATCTGGTTCGTTTAAAATTATATTACCAACAAACTATTCTGTTATTATATATATATATATATATATATATATATATATATATATATATATATGGAAGTAAATAATGGAGTGTAATTCGACAATACATACGTTTCACGACTCTTTTCGTATGGACACTTTTATTGATAGTACACGCATGAAACTCTAGTCCCCTTCGAAGTAATCTCCTCCGGCTGCAATGCACTTGTTGTATCGTTACAACAACTTCTGGAAGGACCCATAGAAGTCCTCTTGTGTGAGCGTGTCAATGACCTTCGTCAAAACCTCTTTCATCTCTTCAATTGTCTCATAACGACAGCCTCTGAGCTTAGGGAATAACCAAAAGTCACAGGGAGCATGTCTGGATTATAGAGAGGGTGACGAACTGTCTTGATGCCCATCTTGGTCAAATAGTCTGTCACAAGGATGGAGTTGTGGACTGGTGCATTGTCCTGGTGGAAATGTCACAGACCCGATTTGATGAGTGCTGGCCTCTTTCGAGTGAATCTCTTACTGAACTCCCTTTAAACCTCAACATAGTAACCCTAACCGTAACCCTTTGGCCAATCAGCTCTGGTGTATTTACTTCCTTACTCCTCCTACACCTCTCATCAACCCTCACAAACCCCCTGCCTTCCTTGAATCTCTTATCATATTACCCAACCCCTCCGCTCGGGCAGGACATGACACAAGGTCAGTTTTTTAAACGGAGTTTAACAGGTTTTAATTCAGAGTTTTCCTTTTCCTGGACTAGTAGCCTCACCAAGGCTGAAGAACACAGTCTGCCCTACTATTTACCCATAGATCGAGGGAGAATAATTTGATTCATACCTTTCCCAAGGGTATTAGTGCTATCTGAGATGCAATCAGTCTCGTCCTGGATTTGAACTCTTTTCCGTGTCCATTCCCTACGACGATAACCATTACACCACTTGCACCTCTTGAATCTCTTATGCCACTATATAACTGATGCTCGATTCATGCAAGATGGTCGAAAAGCACTCTGAAGCATTCCATACGTTTCTGTGGTATTTTCTACCAGTTGAAACCAGAATTTTATGGCATATCGTTCTTCTAAAATGTCCTCGCGTCCAGATTGCATTTCTGAAATTCACCAGCTGTGACAATCAGGCTTTAGTTGGGTGTATTCCATTTGCTGCTATCGCTGTTGATTTGAACCTGAAATCATCAAAATTGGTCCGTCATCTGATAACATGTATAGCAATAACATACAAAATTTTCGAGAGTCTATAACAATTTTAAAAGCCAAAAAAAATCTGTAAACTTATTGAATGCACCACGTATAAAGAAAAATTGATAACAAGGTAATCCAAGTCGAAGAAGAGATTTAATGAGAAGCAAAGTCGACACTGTAGCGTTTTGGTTCTAATGAACCATCATCAGGGCTATGAGGGATGATATTATTGATGTTAAATCAACGATGGATGTATAAAAGTGTAAAATACAAAAACACAGGGAAAACATTTTATAACAAGAAAAAGTTGGCCGTCTAATTAGTGAAAACAACAAATGCTCCTTTCACATGTACGCATGTAGAAAAGATACACCGAAAAAAGATATATATTTGGTGTGGCTGAAAATTTATTTATTATTGATTAAATTATGTACGCTGACATTATATATTTCGTGTGGCTGAACATTTATTTATTATTGATTAAATTATGTACGCTGACATTATATATTTCGTGTGGCTGAAAATTTATTTATTATTCATTAAATCATGTTCGCTGACATTATATATTTGGTGTGGCTGAAAATTTATTTATTATTCATTAAATTATGTACGCTGACATTATATATTTGGTGTGGCTGAAAATTTATTTATTATTCATTAAATTATGTACGCTGACATTATATATTTGGTGTGGCTGAAAATTTATTTATTATTCATTAAATTATGTACGCTGACAATATATGTTTGATGTGGCTGAAAAATTTTATAATTCATTAAATTACGCTGACAATATATATTTGATGTGGCTGAAATTTTTTTTATAATTCATTAAATTACGCTGACATTATATATTTGGTGTGGCTGAAAATTTATTTATTATTCATTAAATTATGTACGCTGACATTATATATTTGGTGTGGCTGAAAATTTATTTATTTTTCATTAAATTATGTACGCTGACACTAATTTCGATTTTAAAAATTGATTATTAAAAATTATTTTAAAAATAAAATATAAAAAGCAGGGAATTAGCAGTAATGATAGAAAAATATTTTTGGGGGTGTAGAATACACTGACTGCACCTCTGCAGAGGGGTAAGACCCCCCCCCCACAACGAGTGTCCTAGATATCACACTAAACTATCTGATGGTAAGGTTCAAGCAGTGCAGGAGATTTGGGGAATGCTGAGTACCCCTTCATTGCCATCGCTCCCAGGTCAACCCTGGCCCGGAGTGGTAGCACCTGATATGGCCCTATCTATGCGTTAACTACAACTAACAGCATATTTATGCTAAAATGGATTGAGTAAACTGAATGGCTTGAAATAGAAATGTTTTTGACAATTAAACCGTACTAACATTTAAACAGCGTGCTTATGCTTAACTGAATTATTTGATATAGAATTGTTTTTCGACATTAAAACTGTATTTACACTTAACTGAATTGTTACATATAACTGCTTGAATAGTTTGAAATAGAAATGTTTTTGACAATTAAACTGTGTACTTATGCTAAACTGAATTGTTTTAAATAGAATAGATTATTTACATAAAAATGGATTTGGCGTTAAATAAGCTACAAAGGTTGATATGCCATAAAACCAAACAAACCAAACCAATCAATCCAGAAAAATATTTGTTATATTTTCATAATGGGTGGAAGAAACCACAAGACTTGGTTATAAAAAGATATACGTCTTTATTTCTCTCGAAAGGGGTGAAAGCGTCCGTAGGTGTGTGAGAGACAGACAGAGACGAAGAGAGACGAAGACCACCGGCTATACTGGCCCATAACTCCTTCTTAACCACTCTGTATTATATTCGAGTTCTTACGCCCTCTCTTGCGGCAAGACGTACTCAACCACCCCTCATAAAGGGGCTACTTACCCAGCCCTGCAGCTACGGTTCTCAATCTGTCCACCTGACTGACTGCTGCAAGCTGAGCCTCACTTATGACTGAGACTTCAATTCTTTCACGAGGGCATCAGCATACAGGATGAAACGATAAAATTGTCGTCCTAAAGTAAACAACACTACAGCTTTATTTTAAAACATTTTTGAAAAAATCAATTTAGGTAATTTGATTATGACCTGACATCTATTCAATGTAGCCGCTTTCAGCCTCAATCACCGCCTCGATACGGATCCGGAACTGGGAGCATGCCTTTTCCACAAGCGCCGGCGGGAGCTCAGTGAATACTCGGCGGATGGCCGTGATCAGGCTGGCTTTGATGTTGTGGGAGGTCATGTTGGTGATGTTGTCGACGTATGACCAAACGAAGTAGTCCAGCGGGTTCATGTTGGGGGAGGAAGGGGCCTAACAGACTTGATTAGCCTGTGGTTCTTTGTCTTCTCAGTCAAGATCTGAATGGTCTGGCGCCTGTAGGACCTACACTTCAAGTCCTCCTTCACGCATGCACGCACAGTTGTGTGTCAGACGCCTAAATCTCTGGCAATCTGCCGAATAGGCCCCTGGGGAGTTTCATCAGTGATTGCCTGGACCTTTTCGATGAACTCCTTGGTCCAGGTCTTCCTGGCGGTGTCCTTCCGCTCCACCACCTCCAAAAGTTCGTACGATGCGTTGAGCTGTGCCTCAAGCATTGAACCGTCCGGATTTGCATTTTGAGGGTGCTGGCAACGGTCCTCTTGTCATAATTTGGATCGGTAGAGAGTAAGCGTTGTACAGCGGTGCGTCTCCGGTCTCGCTCTTTGAACATTGTGTCACTTTCAGACATGATAGAAGGCTCCTATCGCTCTTGGGATTTGTACACAACTGGCCAACTAGTAGATGGTCTGCAACAAAAAAAGAAAACCGGTTTTCATTAAACGGCAATGAAATCATGTCGTCTTTTTAGGGCGACAATTTTATCGTTCCACCCTGTATATCCTTTCATAACAGCCACACATATCCGTTCAAGCACATGGCTGCTTTTGCTTATTTTCACAGTTGCGTCCTGTGCAGAGAATCTCTATTTGACGGCTCGGTCAATGGTCAAAATTTAACATAATGAGAAAAGAATAATACCAAGGTCTGTGTTTGCCTCTCTCATCCTGCAATAGTTTCTCTCTCTCTCTCTCTCTCTCTCTCTCTCTCTCTCTCTCTCTCTATCTTGACTCATTTCATACTCTGTTTCTCTCTTTTCGACGACGACCAATGTGGGGGTAATAAAAATGACCTTTTGTATTAGCCAACAAACAGACTGTTTCTACTTCCCTTTTCCTCATAACGAGGTTACAACGCAAGTCCGACTGAAACTTGAAAAGCTAGTGCTGCACTGATAGACCCTTTAGAACCGTAGGGATACACATGTCTTTGTAGTGTTGTAGGGTAACAAATGTCTATTGGGTGCCATGGTGGTACACAAGCTCATATTTTTTAAATCTGGTGAGTGTGAAGTAACTTTTCATTTTCATTACCCCCATGCCCACCCCATCCTTGAGTAATTGTAATTTTTAAGATCCCATCTTAGGGTCAATGATTTGCTTGGAATATTTGATATCCCATTACCGTGAGCAAAAAATAAATAAATCTTAAGAAACAACACAAATATTTAAATATCAACCAACAAAGAACGTGATTCTTTAAATTCCAGCATAAAATAACCCACACAGGTGGACATGCTATAAAAAATCAAATAACAAATACAATCAAAACGGATATTGTTAAGTATTATTTACACAACTGTACAAAAATAAATACCCCCGCGCCAACATTTTTGTCTTAATTTTTAGAATAAGTTAATTTTTCTCTTCAAAATTCCAAGCTGAATTGACCTACAAGAGGAATTTGCAGAACATTTTGCGACAAGGTGTCCTATCTTGTCTTAAACATTCAGAATCAATTTCAGATAGAAGAATCTTCTTGTTTTTGACATTAACAGAATTTTGGAGAAAAAAAAGTGTCGCAATAGTGGCGGTAATTGAAAATCATTGCTATGTCACTCTTTCAGACAAACACGCAATTGCCCAACGTTTCTGAAAAGAAAAGTAGACAGTATAATTACAAATGCCCTAATTATGTCAATACGCTGATATTCTCCGTATAAATTTGCAGACCTTTCTCCAATTATGCAGATATTAATTTGTAGCTTTCTTGTAATTTTCCACATAATTAAATGTAAACTCCTAAATATTTTTCTGCTCTTAAAAGCTGGTGATTTTGATATTTTCAAATATTTGCTCGTTTAGACAAAGTTAGTCTATTGAAAATAAAATTGATTGAGTAGATAAAGAAAAAACTAAAGAATTAAAAAAAAAACAGTATCAACTTAATTAAAAATCAAATTTATTTCCTTCAAATTACTGCAAAGTCTCGCTAAAAGCACCTGTTTGAAGTTAAAGAGTTCATTAACCTCCCCAATAATTAAACGAGTGATCAATTAGTAAAAACAGATACAGTAAACAATCTTGTCTAAGGACGCTCGCACACCGTAACGATTACCACCGCAGGAAATGGGATCGGAGACCACATTTGAACTTCTGGGAAAGGCAGTTGTAGCTTCACTTGGAATTAATATTCTTGAGAAAGGCATAAAACCTCTTCTCTCTCTGGTTATCAGTATAAAAAAACAGACTTATCTTTTACCCAATTGGTTTTGTTGGTTTGGTTGGATTTTATGGCATATCAACCATTATAGGTTACTTAATGCCAAATTCTGTTTATATATATATATGTATGTGTGTATGTGTGGGTATTAAACATATATGATTTTGTCTGGTTAAATTTTATGGATTATCAACCATTGTTGGTTATTTAATGCCAAATCCTTTTTATACATATATATTGAATATATAGGATTTGGTTTGGTTGGGTTTTATGGCATATCAACCATTGTAGGTTATTTAATGCCAAATCCTTTTTTATACGTATATATTGAATAAGTAGGATTTTGTTTGGTTGGGTTTTATGGCATATCAACCGATGTAGGCCATTTAATGCCAAATCCTCTTTACACATATATATTAAATGTATGATTTTGTTTGGTTGGGTTTTATGGCGTATCGACAATTGTAGGTTATTTACTGTCAAATCCTCTTTATGCATAAATATTGAATATATAGGATTTGGTTTGGCTTGGTTTTATGGCATGTCAATCATTGTAGATTATTTAAAGCCAACTCCTATTTTATAGCGGTATATTAGATATAGATGATTTGGTTTGGTTTGGGTTTATGGCATATCAACCGTTGTAGGCTATTTAATGCCAAATCCTCTTTATACATATATATTAAATACATATCATTTGGTTTGGTTTGGTTTTATGGCATGTTAATCATTGTAGGTTATGCCAAATCCAATTTATACGAGAATATTAAACATATATATGATTTGTAAACGCTTTTTGTAGATAAAACTTTTACACGAATCTGAGTTCTTTTTGCATACAGTTAAATTGTTTCAAGTATTGTTCTATAAGAAAATTTGGTGACGGTAGTCGAGGTTGACCTGACGGCTCCCTTTTCAATAGCTACTTCACCGAAGTTTAGGGGAGGGCGCTACTCCTTTCGCTGGATGGCTCCTCTTTACCCTTGATCCTTACCTTATAATACTGAGTGTTTCAAGTACTTTGGTATGACTCGATCTGGGATTGAACCCTGGTTTCCAGGACCACTGGCGAGCCCTCTACTTATTAGCCATAACATTAGTCATTTGTTTGCACATGGTTTGTTTCATTCAACCAATAGATAAGACCCCGTCAGGTGATACCTCATTTTCTTTTCTCCAGTTATTTCATCAAACATCCGTCGCTCTCTTAAAATTTATCGTGAATTTAAAGCCCTGAAGAAGGTTATTATAACCGAAACATTCAATGTCAACTTTCCTTATAAATTCTTCAAATTTGAATATTGCCCATTCGGCAGGGGCTGTAGAATACACTGACTATGCCTCTGCAGACGGGTAAGACTGCCCCTCCCTAACGAGTGTCCTGGATATGACACTAAACAATCTGATGGTGAGGTTCCAGCAGTGCTGAAGCTTTGGGGAATGCGGAGTACTCCTTCATTGCCATTGCTCCCAGGTCCACTCTGGCCCGGAATGGTAGCACCTATGGGTTAAATAGAACTAACTGTATACTTATGCTAAACTGAATTTTTTGAGTAAACTGAATGGCTTGAAATAGAAATGTTTTTGACAATTAAACCGTACTTAGTGGGTAGAGTGTTTGCCTATGGTCCGGGAGACCTGGGTTCAATCCCAGATCGCGTCATACCAAAGACTTTTAAAATGGTACTTGATACCTCCTTGCTTAACACTCAGCAATATAAGGTAGGTATCGAGGGTAAAGTGGGTCAATCCAGGGAAAGGAGTAGCGCCCTCCCTTACACCTCGGTGTAGTAGCTATTGAAAAGGGAGCCTTCTGGTCGCCCTCGACTACGGTCGCCAACTTTACTTTTACTTACTTACGTTTAAACTGCGTGCTTATGCTTAACTGAATTATTTGAAATAGAACTGTTTCTCGACATTAAAACTGTATTTACTCTTAACTGAATTGTTACATATAACTGCTTGAATAGTGTGAAATGGAAATGTTTTTGACAATTAATGGATTGGTTTTAAATAACCTACAAAGGTTGATATGCCATAAAACCCAACAAACCAAACCAAATTTGAATAATTTTGTTTTGTTTTTTTTTCTACTTTTCTTCATACTGTCGGATTTATTTTCCTTATTTAAGACAATACTGTATAAGAATAAAACGCTTCAGTATAATTACCTGAATCTTAGTAGGTAATTACTATCAGATGATCAGCTACAAAGGCTATAATGATCGATATCAGATGATCAGCTACTTTTTTATTCAACCTATAGATAAGACTCAGTCAGGTGACACCTCACTGGGTCAGAGTGAACCTGGTAGCAACGGCAATGAAGGGGTATTACATATTTCCCAAATCTCCAAGGCTCGCTATCAGAGTGTTTCATCTTGTATCCAGGACACTTCTCACCCCCCACCCGCTACAGAGATGCAGTTCGGGGTATTCTACTGCAGAAGTCGACTGGGCGGACCAGTTAGTATTCTAGAGATACAGTAATGAACCTTATCTAATCAGCAACTCTCACCATAACAATTTTCACCGCGAAAAAAGGAATCGGAGACCACAGTTTTAACAGGGAAAGGCATGAATTCTCTTCTTCCTTCAGTTATCAGTAAAAAAAAAAAAAGAGAACAGAAACAGCAGGAAGTCATTTGTTTGCACACAGTTTGTTCTATTTAGCTCATTGATAGGACTATCAGGAGCCACCACTCCGGGTCAGAGTATACTTGGAAGCAATCGCACAAAAGGAGTACTTCACATTCCTCAAATCTCCAAAATATGTGACTATAAACCATCAGATGGTTTATTGTCATATCATGGAGACTTATTAAGGAAGGGATCTTATGTTGTATTTTGGCCTTCGACCCGGCTAAAAATGCCATTCCATGGTGATGCACCGGAAGGAAGTGACACATTCTAATGGCAGTTATGAGAGGAAATCGCGTGGGTGGAAATTGGCTGATGAAATGGGACGATGTAAAAAAATTCCCATGGTACACTCATAGACTGATTCACCGGAAGAGAGTGACCTGTGAACTGCATAACAGTTATTTCCGCTTAATGACGATCAATCATGCAATTCCAAAGATCGAGTAGGCGACTGAGTGGGCGCTGAACTATTATATAACTCAGTCAAGACAGAGATGCAGTTAGAGATCGGACGGAGTTATAGACGAGATGTGGTAAGGAAAGCCACATCAGGCCGAAGGGGGCATTGGGGCCCTGATGAGTTGGGGTCCAGAGAAGTCGCTGATAAGATGCAGTAAAGAAAGCCATCACCCAGCTGAGTGGGCACCAGGGCCTCCGGTTGAGCATCAGGAGAACGAGAAACACACAACGTTGACGGCCATAAGAGTGGGGGGCAAAATATTGCAGTTATGTTCGATCTCCGACTCCCTCTCGCAGTAGAACTCCAAACAACCCTTTCGAACCCTTATAATAAAGTAAGAGAGGTACATATATTTATAAAGAAGTCTTCCTGCGTCTTTATTATTGTGTCGTTATGATGCTGTAGATGACAATATAACACTTACCCCTCTGCAGAGATGCATTCGGTGTATTCTACAGCCTCAGCTGACTAGCTCACAAGATACTCGCTGGGAGATGTCTTATCCTCTGCAGAGAAGCAGTCGGTGTATTCTACAGATCCAAATGACAGGGCAATACACAGTTAACTGTAAAAACAGTTTTATATCAATCAATTCAGTTTGACATAAGTACGTAGTCTAAATGTCAGAACAGTTCTATTTCAAACAATTCAGTTTAGCATAAGAACACAATTTAGTTCTGTTTGACTCATATGTAAAACCCTATCAGGTGTGACTACTCCAGGCAAGAGTTGACCTGGGAGCAATGGCAATGAAAGGATATTCCGTTTTCCCCAGAGCTCCAGCATTACTGGAATCAGAATATCAGATTGTTTAGTGTCAAAAACAGGACACTTTTTGGGAGGGGGTCTTACCCCATTGCAGAGACGCTGTCAATTCTACTGCCCCAGCCGACTAGGTAAACTTTAAATGTGTAGAAAAAAAAAACAAAACTAATGTGTAGGAAAATTAGTTCTCACTCATTTAAAATGAAATTACTGACAAATTAATCTCTTTTATATTATATATATATATATATATATATATATATATATATGTATATATATATATATATATATATATATATATATATATATATATTGTTCAGTCCAGTCAAACCGGAGTCGGGAATAATTTTGTCAGGACAAAAAAATCATTCAACAATGAACATTTAAATTTCCCTGGTAAAGAGCTCAATGTAACTGACATCACAGAGCAATAATTCCTTTAAGAAAAAAAAAAAAAAAAACCGGTCACATAAGGATAAAAAATTTATTTCCATCTTGTTATGAGTATTGATATGATATTTCAATGTGTCAAACAAATGACTGATATTATATTTGTACTGTTGAATACCAATACTTAAAATAATTCAACTGTGTGCAAACAAAGGATTAAAAGTAAACAGAATTATTCGTATTAGACAGCAATATTTGAAGCCATTTAACTGTGTGCCAATAAAAAATAACTCATTTTTGTTTCAGAATGTTATCAAGAAAATGTGTTTACGTATCATAAAATCAAACCGAACCAATTCAAACAAGAAATTCAGCATTTCTTTGACTATCTTTTTATCTTTGATAAAATGTTGATGAAGTTTTTAACTACAATATAAAATTATTTTTTCTGTTTGTACATACGCGGTGCATACGATAAGTTTCCAGACTTTTTTCGTATGGCCATTTAAAATTGTCATAGACTATTGAAAATTCAGTATGTTAATGCGTAGTGTTCACCAAATGTCCAGGAGGCCAGGTTTCAATCCCAGGTGGAGTCATACCAAAGACTTAAAAATGGTACTTTATGCCGCCTCGCTTAACACTCAGCATTATAAGGTAGGATCAAGGGTAAAGTGGAGCAATCCAGAAAATGAAGTAGCACCCTTTCCTACACCTCGATGTAGTTGCTAATTGAAAAGGCAGCCTTCGGGTCACTCTCAGCTAAGGTTGCCAACTTTACTTACTTTATATGTATATATATATATATAGAGAGAGAGAGAAAGAGAAAGCGAAAGTGTAATATAGAAGTTCAGGGAAAGAAACTGAAAACTTGAATTAAATTGCCAACCATGTAAAAGACTGATTATTTTAATGAAAATGGTTTCGTCATTTTTTAAATAGGAAGAATAGCAACCATGCAGCTGTTGACAGTTCTGTAAAGATTTGGAATACTGAGGGAAGTACTGTTGCATTGTTTACTTGTTAGCACTTAATTTGTATTGAAAAAATCGTTTACTACTATTGTCAAAACCTAATGAGAACAAATGATTACAGCTTGTCGACCTGTGAAACCCTTTAGTTCCCGATGGAACTTTCACCACAAACAAACCTTTATTGCTTTGATGTAATTGACTGTTTTTCTGTTTCTTTTTACGATTCTCGATTAATGGAAAGTTGAACGAAGTCTTTTAAAGGAAGCTCAATGCTTCTCTTAAAATGCTGGAATTTTGCGTTTCAATTTTAGAATAAATAGAGACATCTTTATTTATTCATTTATTTATATTTCTTTCTTTCTTTCTTTCTTTCTTTCTTTCTTTCTTGTTCGCTTTTTTTTTCTTGCTTTTTCCTTTGTTTGTTTAATTGTTTGTTTATTTCTTTCTTTCTTTCTTTATTTATTTATATATTCATTTATTTATTGTTGGCTTTCTTTCTGTTTTCTTCCCTATTTCTTATATGCTTTCTTTTTTTTTCTTGCTTATTTTCTTTTTGACTTTCTTTCTTTCTTCTTTCTTTTTTGCTTTTTTTCTAACTTTTTTCTTTTTTTTTCTTTCTTTCTTTCTTTCTTAATTCATTTTGTATTAATATTTGGCTTTCTTTCTTTTTTCTTTCTTTCTTTCTTTTTTTCTTGGTTTTCCTTCCTTCCTTCCTTCCTTTCTTTCTTTCTTCATTTATTTATTGTTAGCATTCTTTCTTTTTTCTTGCCTATTTCTTGGATGCTTTCTTTTTTTCTTTTTCCTTTCTTTCTT
>OY757942.1:13475424-13555424 GCA_963585895.1 Sepioteuthis lessoniana
ATATATATATATATATATATATGAAACTAAATATGGATCAAAATCAGACAGTATGAAGGTAGCAGAAAAACATAATCCAAATAGATGAGTTTATTACATCATAATAAATTCACCTATTTGGATAAAGTTTTTCTTCATAGTGTCGGATTTTGATCGATATTTACTTTCATACTTTCCTTTTGGAAAAAAACAAATACCAAATACGATCTTACACGACATTTAACATGGAGGACTTCAAAACTTCTGTATGTATGAATACTTTCTTGTCTTTGGGTATTTCTCAATAAACGGGAGGGTTTTTCTTGTTTCTTTGGGAAATCCAACATTTTCAAATATGTTTCCACGTGCCAGACACGTTTTTAAGACTTTTGAATGATGAATACTATGTACATATTTGTGTATCGTTTCGTTAGATATTTTCATTTGCTCCTGCCATCTCAGGAAGCATCCATCTCTCTATGAACTATTCGGATAGCCAACTCCTGATGATGGTTACTGAAACAGAAACGTTAACGTCGACTTTACATCAAAATAAATTCACCGATCTAGATTACGTTCTTCTACTACCTTCATAAATATATATATGTATATATATATATATATATATATATATGTGTGTGTGTGTGTAGAGAGAGAGAGAGAGAGATGAAAGAGAAAGAAAGATATACAATATACCGATGATGGATCACGTGCCAGATTGTTTGGCACGCATTTTTATATAAAACATATATAAATATTGTGCTCATATACGGCAACTAGCTCACAATATCAGATTTTTAAAGTTATTTCACACACATATATATATTAGGTTGGTGCAAAAATAATGTAGTTTTTGATGTTCAACTTCAAAAGATCATAACTCCTTTCATAATAAACTTTATTAATCGAAATAAGAACCATTAGAATCGACACATTTTTGCCAACGAGAAAAAAGTTTATTTATCCCATCAGCATAGAAATCAGGAGTTCTGGAAGCGATGAAGTCATTGAAGGCCGATTTGGCATCATCTCGGCATTTGAAACATTTTTCGCGCAGGAATTTGTTGAGATGCTTGAAAAAGTGATAATCGGTGGGCGAGAAGTCCAGTGAATATGGCCGATGAGGCAGAGTCTCGTAGCCCAATTCATTCAGCTTCTACAGGGTAAGTTGAGCAACCTGCGGGCGAGCATTGTCATGGAGGAGAATTGGTCCCTTCATATTGACCAATCTCGGGCACATACATTGGAGCTTCTGGTGCATTTCGTCAATTTGTCGGCAGTACTTCTCCGCCGTAATCTTTTCGCCCGGATTCAAGAAGCTGTGATGGATGAGACCGGCTGCAGACCACCAAACAGTCACCATAACCTTTTTTTGGTGCAATTTCGGCTTCGGGAAGTGTTGTGGAGCTTCTCCGGCATCCAACCACTGTGGCGAACATCGCCAGTTGTTGTAGAGGGTCCACTTCTCATCACACGTCACAATCCGCTCGAGAAATGGGTCGTTTTTGTTGCGCAGAAGGAGCGTAGAAGACACCTCAAAACGACGATTTTTTTTTATTATCGTTCAATTCATGCGGCACCCATTTATCCAACTTTTTTAACTTCCCTATTTGCTTTAAATGGCGAACGACTGTTGAGTGGTCGACCTCGATTTCAACAACTTCTCGTGTGGTTTTGCAAGGATCAGCTTCAATTAATGCTTTCAAATGTTCGTTATCAACCGCAGTCGGCCGGCCGCGACCGTCTTCATTTTCGAGGCTCTCCTCACCATTGCGAAATTTCTTGAACCACCGTGGTGACACACGTTCGTTAGTGGTTCCTGGGCCAAACGCATCATTGATATCACGGTAGCTTTTTGGCCTAGTTTGAACTGGAACATGAAAACCGTGCGGATTTGAATTTTGTCCACGCTGTCGAAAAGCCTGCAAAAAAATGAACGAAGAGATTGAGAACGGTATCGATTAACACAATTCGATAGTGTGATCAACGAGCTTCATAATGATATATAGCTAGGTGTTTTGATTTCTGAATTAATTCATTGATATATATAGCCATGCTATATGTATCAATGAATTAATTCAGAAATCATATATAAAAGTAACATATGTGAGAAAACAACATTTTTTTTGCACCAACCTCTGCCTCCATATAGTTTAGACATTGCTCCCTGTGACTTTTGCTTATCCCCTAAGCTCAGAGGCTGTCGTTTTGAGACAATTGAGAAGATGAAAGAGGCTTTGACGAAGGTCATTGACACGCTCAACCAAGAGGACTTCCATGGGGCCTTCCAGAATCGTTGGAATGGTACAACAAGTGCATTGCAGCCGGAGAGGATTACTTCGAAGGGGACTAGAGTTTCATGTGTGTGCTATCAATAAAAGTGCCCATACAAAAAAATGTCTGGAAACTTATTGTATGCTTTACCGAAGAAATTACCAAAAGCAATCTCTTTACAGTTACACCTTTTTCCTAGTATTTCAAACGATTTGTGCTTTTATATTTCAAAAGAGTGTCAGCATGACCTTCTTTACTGACCGCTGCACTTGGTACATTCTACGCGCACCGAATCTCTGGGAGGAATCTAGATTTTAACCGTTAAGTGTACATATGCTCAGGGGGGCCGGAATTTCGAATGGATAATCTCTTTTTCTAATCTTTATTGCCTGACAGCAAGAAAGCCAATTAGAATGATAAATAATTTCATCATTTATATTTTTAACGTTTTTATCCAAGAGCTCAGTGGGTGGTCTTGATGCAACAGAGGGCCTTAAGCTCCTAAGTTTAACTTAATAAAATGAGTTATTATTAAAATTGACTAATATCTTTAAGAAAGTAATCGACCCCTTTTTGTCATTAGATAACCAATAAAGGTGAATAGGTTAAAGTCTCCTTTGTAAGATACCCTAGACCATCCCTAAAACGGAAAAGGGAGAAACTCGGACAAATGGACCTGATGAAAGGGATGTTAAACAAAGAAACCGAACCAAATATATTTAAATTTGGAAATTTGCTTTGTTAAATCGATTGTTTTTTATAAATATTTTCTAAGTGCTGACGGATCAACCTCTTCAACGACTAAAGCAATTTGTAAGGTTAATATAGATGAGAGCTGAAAGCACACACACACACACACATATATATATATATATATATATATATATATATATAAAATTAACTTAAATCGCGAGTCGGAAATCTTCTACTAAAGTTTCACCTTATCGGATCATCAGGAAGCCTAACTCCAACAAGCATTGCAGGATTCGCGGAAGGTTTTTAGTTTTCTTTTGACCAACTGACTGTGTATCCCTTGATTTTTTTCAAGGGGTCGGACGAGGTTGGCCTTTTCTTTCTTTTTGTCCTATGATATTTTTTCTTTTTTCCCCCGGGCGGTGATTCGAGATACTTTTATCTCTTGTTCCTGGCGGGGGTTTTTTCGTTTTTTTTTTCTGGTAACGTGAATGCTGGTAGATATTAGATTAGTAAATATATATATAGAGAGAGAGAGAGAGAAAGAGAGAGAGAGAGAGATAGAAAGGTGGTTATTGAAAAGTAATTAATTCTATTTCAACATCTTATAATTAATTTCTTCACAATAATTCTTGCAAGAAATAAATATGAGAAGAAAACAAATAGTAAGGAGTACTATTTATTTATTTAAGGAGTACTATTTATTTATTTAAGGAGTACTATTTAGAAATCGATATGAATGCAGCATAGCCAAAATATACGAATATGTAAAATATTCACCTGCAGAGAAATCCGAAACACTGATGACTCTTGTTGTTCAGGTACGAAACGTTTATTCAGTTCTTGAGTTTTAGTCTTTCGACACGAGGAGAGAGAGACACACAATTTTTACTATGCTGACCGTTCCGACATCGCCTTCAGTCAACTCCTCCGCTGGACTGCCCGGCCCAGAGTCAAAGTCTCAACTACCTGACCCAACAAACGTGCCGCGCATCCCGTAGCCCCCAGCTGGAATGGCTTCGCCCAGAGACAAATCTCAACTAACTGACCCAACAAACGCGCCGCGCATCCCAAAATCTCAACTAACGTCTTTTTCGAAATCGCTAAATTTTCAGCCCATCGTTTTTGTGAATGACGTCATTCACACCCCAGTCTCATTTCCTATCTGGGGATTTTATTATGACATTTGTGATAGTCATATTCTCTGCGTGCGAGCGTGAACTGTACTCAGTGTGTGCACTTGCACCTGCACCTAGCCAAATAGTTCAA
Source organism: Sepioteuthis lessoniana (assembly GCA_963585895.1). Classification (NCBI taxonomy): domain Eukaryota; kingdom Metazoa; phylum Mollusca; class Cephalopoda; order Myopsida; family Loliginidae; genus Sepioteuthis; species Sepioteuthis lessoniana. The sequence continues at coordinate 13,479,640 of OY757942.1, forward strand.
AGTCCAACCAAACCGAATGATAAGATATAATTAACGAAAATGATTGATGAAAAAGAATCATTCCTTAATTATATAACATGGGCACTAACGTTCGCCACAAGTTTCTCAAGCCGACTAGGAACTGTATCAACTGATTTCAGCCGAAACTCTCGAGAGATAGAAGACAACTTTTGACCTTTATGTTCTTCCAAAGAAGGTGTCTTTGGTAGAGTAGAATTGTTTCTTTAACCAAATCCAAAGTAAAAAGTCGCTTGGAGTTAAGTCACGGATTCTAGCTGGCCATTCTTGTGGACCACAATGACTCATCACCGGGTATTTAGCCATTGCACTAATGGGAAAATGTGGGTAGAGAACGACATGTTGCATGAAGATCAAATATTTAATATTTTTACAAGTACCGATAACTGGCTAGATTTTTTTTTGCATCTGGGTGAGGTATTTATTTCCGTAGTGATGGTACTTTTTAATCACCTTATATATATATATATATATATATGTGTGTGTGTGTGTGTGTGTGTGTGTGTGTGTACATGCGTGTGAGCTTGTGATAGAAAAGTGTGCAATACAAATAAATAAATCAATCATAATTTATGACGAATCATTTAAAACGTCAAAGTATCCAATGTAAAAGAAAACGGTCTAAGTATTTTTTTGATAATTTAAAGCTTGTTGGATTATGAAACTGCATTTGATTATAAACTATCTCTGTATTTAAAATTTTATTCAATACATAGTCACATATCCGCGGTGCCTTCAATACATTTCCAGACTTTTTTGTATGGGCATTTAAAATTGTCGTAGACTCTTGAAAATTCAGCTATACATCTTATGAGATGACTGACTAATTTTTTTGATTTTAGCTTCAAAGGAACAGCTACAGGAGGAATTGGAATACACCCTACTAAAGCCTAATTGTCATAGCTAGTGAATTTCAAAAATGCAATCTGGATGTGAGGACACTTTAGAAGAACGATATTCAATAAAATTCTGTTTTAAACTTGGAAAAATTCCAAAGAAACGTATGGAATGCTTCAGACTGCTTTTAGAGCATCTTGCATGAATCGAACATCAGTTTTTGAGTGGCATAAGAAATTCAAGGAAGCCAGGGAGTCTGTGGGGTATGATGAGAGGTGGGAGAGGAGTTAGGAAGTCAATACACCAGAGTTGATTGGTGAAAGGGTTAGGGTAAGGGTTACTATGTTGAGGTTTTAAGGGAGTTCAGGAAGAGATTCGGTCGGAAGAGACCAGCACTCTTTAAATCCGGTCAGTGGCCTTTCCACCTGGACAATGCACCAGTCCACAACTCCATCCTTGTCACAGACTATTTGACCAAGTTGGGCATCAAAACAGTTCCTCAGCCTCCCTATAGTCTAGACCTTGCTCCTTGTGACTTTTGGTTATTCCCTAAGCTCAGTGTTTGTCGTTATGAGACAATTGAAGAGATTAAAGAGGCTATGACGAAGGTCATTGACACGATCACACAAGAGGACGTCCATGAGGCATTCCAGAAGTTTTAGGGACGATACAACGAGTGCATTGCAGCTGGAGGAGATTACTTCGAAGGGGACTAGAGTTTCATGAGTGTACTATCAATAGAAGTGCCCCTACGAAAAAAGTCTGGAAACTTATTTAATGATCCTCGTATGTTTAAATAACGGAAAAGTATTCTCAACGTTTGATTTAATTATTTTTTAATAGGGTAACGTTTTGAGAAAATGTTATCGAAGCCTGAATAGATAAATTATCAAAAATTTCCGGAAAAAAGATGAGTTGACAAACTTCAATATCTCTTCCAGTGGGTTAGGCGTAACAATATATCGCCGAGGTCACAAGTGATGGTCATTCAAGTGTTGAGGTAAGTTGACCGACCAGTATCACCAACCTGAGGTGAAAGTGAGGGTGGGGTGTTCGGTGAATTCCAATGTAAGTCGACGAATTTCATGATTTCGGGTTTTTTTTTCTCTTTTTGTGACTGGGGTAAAAGGAGACAAACGTTTGCATGAACGGGAAACCAAGAACGAATCAAAGATACTCAAGGATATCAGTTCATAGAAGAACGAATAAGTTATGTCCGTTGTCAATTTTTTTTCTGCTTCCACGGCTTTAGAGGCTGAACCCAGTGAATAAAGCCACAGAGGTTCTAACACAAAAAAAAATCAGTTGTGTTTTTATGTCGTTCCTTGTTGATCATCACAGATATAGGAATTATCGGTGACTATGCTAGAAGTTACTGCTATATCGATAGGCTTTCGATCATATGGAAATCAGACCTGAGCGATAAAATGAAACGCAGTTTCTTCCAGGCAGCGGTCGTGTCAATACTGCTATATGGATGCACTACTTGGACGCTAACTAAATGGCTGAAGAAGAAACTAGACGGCAATTACACAAGAATGTTGAGAGCTATATTGAACAAGTCCTGGTGACAACACCCCACAAGACACCAACTATACGGCCACTTTCCTCCCATCATGAAAACTATACAAGTTAGACGAATAAGACACGCAGGACACTGCTGGAGAAGCAAGGACGAACTCATCAGTGATGTACTCCTATGGACCCACGCATATGTCCAAGCAAAAGCAGGAAAACTAGCTCGAACATACATAGGGCAGCTATGTTAGGATACGGGATGTAACCCTGAAGACCGGCCAAAAGCGATGAATGATAGGGAGAAGTGGTGAGAGAGGGTCAGATATATCCGTACTGGCGGAACGATATGATGATGATGATGAATGAAGATGATGCAAGAAGTTTATTTTTAAATTTTCACCAAATTATTATAATTTTAAAACTCTGCTGTACAATCAAAGATCTAAGAAATTTCTTTAAAATATATTTACCTCTATTTTCTTCCTTTTCAGATGATGCTATGTGATATTATGTGCTATTGTTGCCTGGAAAATCCGATTATGGAGAATAGCACCTTGCTCAGCAATTACCCAAAGATGGTTGCCTTGAGAAACCGTGTATCAGGACATCCCAAAATTTCTATGTACCTCAAGAGGCGCTGCAACACCATTTGGTAATGATTTCTTCATTCTGAATGGCAAAGATTGGGCCAAACGGAGATCCCATCACCTGTCCCGTCTCTCGCATCACTCGCCCAGGCATTATAAATGTTTTAAAATTACCGTTCAAATATATCACCAAAATTTACCTAATAAACATTGTGGTAATAATCAGCGTCAGAATGCTTTTGACATTCGTTTGGCTTCTCAATAAACTGAATTCGCATAATTTAGTTTTTGCTTGCAAGTTGTTGCTACGCAGAAATAAATGAAGTTAGAGATGATTCAGTTAAAGTTTTTGTTTTCTTTTTTTATTTGATGTAAGAGTTATTCGCTTTTAATATATATATATATATATATATATATATATATATATATATATATATATACAAATTTCGTTGAATATAATAGATATTTTCTGTCTACATATTATCTTGTTGATCCTTTCATATTGCCGTATTGATTAATATTCGGCGGAAATTGATTGATACATTTTCCATAATTGTTTATTTCCCAAGTACTTTCTGCCCGACTTTGGGCCATCACCAGCGGAGGATGTATTACAAAAGAGGTGTAACTTTTGTATGTACATTACTACTTTGTAAGAAGAAGAAGAGCATCTGGGCCGTTGCAGTGTGTAGCGTTTTCTTTTAAAATTGTTCTATAATTAGCGTCAGTAGCTAAAGACATTTAAGTACTTTAGCACTGGTTTGAATATTAATTTTGTTTAGTTTGGGTTGAATGTTTCTAATATGTAGTGCTTCGAGAATCAGTAGTTTTTGTTTGATATTTTGATGTTCTAATATTGTTGTGTTTTCGATGAGATTTTCCGTAGTTCTTTTGTTGGGCACGAATGTTTTCATTCAATCAATCAATTCACGCCGAATACTATAAAAGCAATACGGCAATATGAAGGGATCAACAAGAAAATATGTATCATCGCCAAGAATAAAAACAGAATCTTATATTCTTATATATACGTGTTCCTCGTTGTTAATAACGACACAGATGAGTATACAAGACTGTAAAAAATGCATCGTTTGGGTGAGAGATATAAAATCAATCATATTTTCTTAATTGTTATTCTATCAGCTTCCAGGACATTCAATCCTTTTTTTTTTAGATTCTTGTCTTAGTAATAAATAATTATCATATTAATCGGTTGCATCTATTTTGGAACAGTCTTTAATCATTTTGTTTTCAAATAAGTAAGTAAAAGCAAGTAAAGTTGGCGACCGTAGTCGAGGGCGACTAGAAGGCTCCCTTTTCAATAGCTACTACACCGAGGTCTAGGGGAGGGCGCTACTCCTTTCCCTGGATTGCTCCACTTTACCTTTGATACATACCTTATTTTGCTGAGTGTTAAGCAAGAAGGTATCAAGTTCCATTTTTAAAGTCTTTGATATGACGCAACATGGGATTGAACCCTAGTCTCTCGGACAATTGGCGAACAGTCTACCCTCTAGACCAATGAGAATGACACAAAATATTCATCCTTTCTTGTTCAAGGCATTGTGATTGTAGATTAATAGTTGTTATAGTGAACTATTTTCAAATCTGAAACCAGAAAGAACACAACATTATTATTAGTAGAGTTATTACCTGTCAGATGGGTTCAATGTATATTGAGACACCGTATATATGAAATTTTCTATCTTAAATTTTTGTACATTTAAAACAGATCTTATTATGAATTATACAGGGTGCCTCAAAATAGATGGTACCCACTAATATAATGAATATTTATTACTGAGACAACCATAATGACGGTCATTTGGAACACGTCCTGTAAAAAATGCATCCTTTGCAATAGAAACATCAAATCAAATTCATTTAATTGTTATTATATCAGCTTCCAGGACATGCATTTTTTTTTTAGTTTTTTGTCTCTGTTATAAATCATTATCATATTGATGGATTGTACCAATTGGAGATATTTTTTAGACATAATTGTTATTATATCGGCTTCCAGGACATGCATATATCTTTTTAGTTTTTTGTCTCAGTAACAAATCATTACCATATTGATGGATGTACCAATTTGGGACATTTTGAAGTATTTTGTATCCAAATTAGTAGTGACACAGAATATATTTTCCTCTCTTCACGAAGCAATTGTGATCGACGATTAATGGTTGTAATCGTGTATTATTTTCAAATCTGAAACAAAAACACAACATTATTATTTGTAGAGTTATTAGCAGTCACATGGGTCCCATATATATTTAGACACCTTATATATGAAATGTTCTATCTAAATTTTTTGTACAATTAAAACAGGTCTTATTATGAATTATACAGGGCGTCTCAAAATAGATGCAACCCACTTATATAATGATTATTTATTACCGTGACATTCACAATGGCTATCATTTGGAACTCGTCCCGTAAAAATACATCATTTCAGCTAGAGACATCAAATTAATATTCTTTAATTGTTATCTCAGCTTCCAGGACATGCAATCTTTTTTTTTAAGTCTCTTGTCTTTGAAATAAACCATTATCATATTAATGGGTACTATCTCAATTGAGATAGTTTTGAATGATTTCGTCTCCAAATTACTGGTGAAGCAAAATATTATCCTCTTTTCTTTAAGGCATCAATCGAGGATTAATAGTTGTTATAGGATACTATTTTCAAATCTGATACAAAAAAGAACACACGTTATTAGCGGTAGAGTTATTAACAGTTATATGGGTCCCATGTATATTGAGACACCCTGTATATAAAATTATCAAACCCCTCCACACGATATAACACGAGGTAAATTTTTCAAAGGAGTTTTACAAGTTTGAATTCTATGTTTTTCTTCCTCCTATCAGGGTTGCCATATCAATGTTAAAGAGCTCAGTCTGCCCAACTATTTTACCTATTGCTGGGGAAGCTGTAGTTGGATGCATAATTTTTCCAAGCATATACGCGTTAAGGGAAACTCAAACTAGTCCAGGCGTGTTCATTTCCAATGAAGGTAACCAACACACCACAAACATTTCCAACAAGTCCCTCAAAGAATATCCTTCAAGTCTAATAAAAGGGTTTTGTGTAATATCTCGGGCACACGTTGGGAGAATCTTACCCTTCTGCAGATATTCAGTCGGTGTATTCTACACTCCTAACCGACTGGGTCACCCATAAGAAAAAAAAAAAAACGAGATTCTCGAGAATAATCATAATCACAAGGGCAACCAAGAGCATACGAGCTCCCTGGTTCAAAGAGAGGCAGTTTCGTATGTAAATTAGATGCACCCATAGAAAAAATAACTCAATATCAACCGGCGTCTTGCTAATGCTGTCAGCCAGTCAACACCTTCATTGCGATCGCTCCCAGGTTCCTTCTCAACCAGAATGATGAGGTCCTATCAATGGGTCATTTATAATTTTTTGCAAGATTTGAAGGGGATATAATTCTCAAATTTGACGCACCAGATGACATGATTAGTTCATAAATATTTATCAGATACGATAAATTAGATATGATTTAGTTTGGTTTGCTTTTATGGCATATCAACCTTCATAGGTTATTTAACGCCAAATCCATTTTTATGTAAATAATCTGTTCTATTGAAAACAGTTCAGTTTAGCATAAGTACACAGTTTAATTGTCAAAAACATTTCCATTTCAAACTATTCAAGCAGTTATATGTAATAATTCAGTTAAGTGTAAATACAGTTTAAATGTCGAAAAACAGTTCTATTTAAAATAATTCAGTTAAGCATAAGCACGCAGTTTAAGTGTAAGTACGGTTTAATTGTCAAAAACGTTTCTATTTCAAGCTATTCAGTTTACTCAAACAATTCATTTTAGCATAAGTATGCTGTTAGTTCTATTTAACCCATAGATAGGGCCCTATCAGGTACTACCACTCCGGGCCAGAGTGGATCTAGGAGCGATGGCAATGAAGGGGTACTCCGCATTCCCCAAAGCTCCAGCACTGCTGGAACCTCATCATCAGATTGTTTAGTGTCATATATCAGGAAACTCGTTAGGGGGGGTCGTACCCCTCTGCAGAGGTGCAGTCAGTGTATTCTACAGCCCCAGCTGACTGGGCAAAGATATGATTTATCAGGTACAAAAAAAAAAGTTGAAAGTAGGAAGTGCCATTGTAATCCTCATTGTCAAACATTAACAAATAATCAAATCTATCTTGGGAGACTTAACAATTTTAAGAGAGACTTAAAAAGGGACCTCGATAAGGAGTAGTAAAAATTTACCTGTTTCAATAAGAAACGTCTGACGACCCATCTTCAAATAATATATGGGAGAACAAAACTGACGGTAAACTATTTAGTTAATTTAAATCAGCATACGTTAAACGCTTTCATACTCTTAAACTTTCATTTTACCCCCTTACAATATATATATATATATATATATATATATATATATATATTATCCGAGGAGGAAATCCAAGAGGTAGGAGTATCCAGTTCGAGTGCTAAATGTCAACGGCTATCGATGTATAATTAATGATACATCAACACTCAAAGTGCAAAGCTAAAATACCTTTTTATGTAAAAGTAAAAAGAAACTGTTCACTTCATTGGTGTCATTATGAATTTATTTCTGGTTGTGAGACCATAATCAGATGTAGACGACAGAAGGTTTTTATTTGGATGTTCTTATATATACATATGTGTTTGTGTGTGTGTGTGTGTGTGTGTGTGTGTGTGTGTGTGTGTGTTTGTGTGTGTGTATGTGTTTGTGTGTGTGTGTGTGTGTGTGTGTATGTGTGTGAGAGTTAAAGACGATATGGCCAATAAGATAAAACAACACTAAAAGCCTGAAGAAAACATTGAACAAAACATGAGAATGTACTTAAATCTGAGGTTGTTGGAGTAAAAACATTCTAAAATAAAACTGTTTTCCCGTGATATTTCAAGGAAAATACCCCTCTTTATTTGACTTGCCCATTTGGATGGGGCTGTAGAATACACCGACTGCGCCTCTGTATAGGGATAAGACCCTCCCCAACCAGTGTTCTAGATATGACACTTAACAATCTGATGGTGAGGTTCTAGTAAATCTGAAGCTTTGAAGAATGTAGATTACACCATTGCCATCGCTCCCAGGTTCCCTCTCGCCCAGATTGGTAGCACCTAATGATGTCTTATCTATGGGTCAAATAGAATTTTTTGCAACATTTGGACGGGATATAATACTCAAATTTGACGCAAAAGATAACATTATTTGTTCATAAAGATTTATTAGATACGATGAAAAAAAAATTGAATGTAGGAAGAGCCATTGTAATCCTCATTGTCAAACATTAACATATAATCAAATCTATTTTGGGGGTCTTAACAATTTTAAGAGGCCCTTAAAAAGGGACCTCGATAAGGACTAGTAAAATTCAAAGAGTTAACTTGTTTCAGTAAACACCAGCTTGCCTAAACTGTGTAGTTATACAAAACTGAATTGCAGGAAATGAAATTGTTTTAACATTTAACTGTGTGTGGACAAAAATTATACGGATACTAAACTGAATTGCTTGAATTAGAACCGTTTGACTAAACTGAATTGCTAGAAATAGTAATATTTTTGACGATTAAACGGTGTGCTCATGCTAAACTGAATTGCTTAAAATAGAACTGATTATTTGTATAAAATGGATTTGGCGTTAAGTAACCTACTAAGGTTGATATGCCATGAAACCCAACCAACCAAATCTTCATTTGACAATACAGAATAACCAGGGAATTGGTCTGATATTGTCATATTTTGACCTTTGACCCGGCTGAAAATGCCATTCCAAGGTGATGCACCGGAAGGAAGTGACACATTCTAATGGCAGTTATGAGAGGAAATGCGTGGGCGGAAATTGGCTGGTGAAATGGGACGAGCTAAAAAAAAATCCCCATGGTACACTCATAGACTGATGCACCGGAAGAGAGTGACCTGTGAACTGCATGCCAGTTATTTCCGCTGGATGACGATCAAACATGCGATTTCAAAGATCGAGTGGTTGATCGAGTGGACGTTAAACGATTATATAACTCAGTCAAGACAGAAGTCAAGACACTTCCAGTTCCAGTTCCAGCTACTATTGGAGACGGAGTTATAGACGAGATGTGGTAGGGAAAGCCACACCCGGCGGAGGGGGCCCTCGGGAACCCTGATGGAGTTTGGGGACCAGAGAAGTTGCTGATAAGATGCAGTAAAGAAAGCCAGCACCCAGCAGAGTGGACCCCAGGGCTTCCGGTTGAGCATCTGGAGAACGAGAAAGACACAACGTTGACGGCCATAAGATTGGGGGTCAAAATACTGCAGTTTCTGTTCGGTCTCAGCTCCCTCTCACAGTAAAACCCCACACAACCTTTTCGAACCCTTGCAATAAAGTGAGAGGTAAATATTTTGTTAAAGAAGTCTTCCTGCATCTTTATTATTGTGTCGTTATGATGCTGTAGATGACAATATAACAATATCACCAATAGGAAGTAAATGTGAATCGTTGATATGCATTGCTTTTTAAATTGTGAGTGAAAAAACGTAACATCTAAGTTTTTTTGTGTGTATCTACTTCAGTCTGTTCTAGATTTGCCGTATTGGTTAACCTGATAGGTTTGTCGCTAAAGTGTTTGTGTCCCTTTAAGGAAATACTGTCACATTCTATATTACGGACGCAGATAACGCAGATGACAGAGCGTTTCTGGTAAATACTCCCTCCCAGGCCGAATCCCTGTCGCATAGTCTGGAGAAAGCGGCAGGTAGCATAGGCCTCCATGTCAATTTAGATAAAACAGAATACATGTACCTTATCGAAATCAAAAAGGAGACATTTTCACTCAAGAAGGCAATTCTCTGAAACTAGTGGACAAGTTCAAATACATAGGAAGCAGTATCTCATCGACGGATAACGAAATTTATAGAGGACTAGCGAAAGCATGGACAGCTATTGATAGGATATCTTGTTCGATAAAATAAAACAATTTTTCTTAGTCGGGGTCGTGTATATACTACTATATGGATGCACTGCATGAACGCTGATTAGGCGTATAGAAAAAAGCTTGACGGCAATTGCACAAGAAGTTCGCGTGCTGTACTGAATATATCCCGGAAGCAAATTACTTAAAGCAGAAGGTATAAGGCCACCTGCCTCCCATCTCCAAAACCATCCAAGTCTGACGAACAAGACATGCTGGATTGAATTAAGGATTAACTCATCTGGATAAGTTCACACGGACAAGCAAGTATAGGACGACCAGCTAGAAATTATCAAAGGCAGCTCTGTGCAGACACGGGATGTAGCCTAGAGGACATATGTGATGGACGATAGAGACGAGTGGCGAAGGAGAGTCAGAGAAATCCATGCTAGAGATAAGTTATGATGATGATGGTGATGTCTATATAAAGTTTATTTTTTCATGTGCTTGATTTTTTAATCTGCCTCGTTTATGTGTGTGGATTGTTGTGAATTTATCTCATAAAGGGTTTAGAGTCATTTTTAAATAAGTATCGGGTGTCCCTTTAAAAAAAAGCATAAAAAGGTTTCGTCAAAATATTACGAAAAAACACGTTTTAAATTATTAACTTTTTCATTTTATAGACTATAACCTTTTTAACAAATTTATTTCAGTCGCAAACGTGGTGTGACACTATTGACGCTGGTTGACTTAGCTATATGTATGTGCATATGTGTTGACATATGAGAAGTGTTAGAACATTTATGAGTGTATGTAAGTACATGCTGGTGCTTGGTTGTGAGTTGACTGTATATATATTTATATATATATATATATATATGTATGTGTGTCCATATAGGGGCCGAGACATATTTGCCAGAGTACTTTGTTTGTGTGTGTTTGTGGCCATATGTATTTTGTGCCAGAACTGCTGATTCAGCCCTGCAACTGTAAGTACAGATGGTCTGATAAAAGTGCACCCACTATTTAAAAGAGCATAAATTTTATCATCACACCTTTTAGGGTCACCTGGAGACATACACCTAATAATATTGTTATGTCCGGTCTATAGGTGGTCGAAAATCCAGAAGTAGGAAATGTCTACCCCTGCATATGCACAAGTTAAATCAGATTGCAGAATAGATACAAAGAAAGACTTAGATTGAATAGAGAAAATACATAGAGAGATAGACACCGATGGGCTGACCAGATCCGTCAAAGAGAAAAGTGACGTTAATTCCGAAAACCTAGCTGTCAGTTTTAGTTAAGAGAATTTTGTAGTAGTCTTAGTAGTAAAAGTGAGTACGATACACACATTTTGTCTATATAATGTTTTAAGATCCTTTCAAGTTTCCTGATAAGTGTATTGGTTTCAGGTTGAAATTCGTGGATGAATTTACTAAAATTGTCCCGAGCGCTTTCGGACCCTTCATAGGCCATCATTAAGAGTTGCTTGCATGAATAAAGAATGTTTTAGTTTTTGTTATGCCTTAACAAAATTACGTAAACGCAGAGGTGGATAAAACTGAGATGCTGATGAATTTAAAAAACAGAAAGCTAACAAGAGAAATAGAATATTATCAAGAAATATGGAACATTAAAAAAAAATTTGGTGAATTCATCCACCAATTCCAACATGAAAACAAGACACATACCAGGAAACTTGAAAGGATCTTAAAATTATATAGACAAAATGTGTCTTTCTTATTTAATCAAACATGCATAAATGAAAGACTGCTGCCCAACTACCCCCCCATATATATATATATATATATATGTAGTTGTAATGTACATGTATTTATTCATCTCCTCCCGGTTCGATATGTTAAGTCATGCAATAGCTCGCCAACCAACTACTGACCATCTAAAGTAGGTGGGTGTTTTGACAGAGATGAAAGGGTCAACAGATGACCCTGATTTTAGACACTATGGTTTCCGGGTGAACGACTGAACAGAACCACGTTTTGGGGCCTTGATAATCTTAGGAGACCTTTAAAAAAGGGATCCACTGTAGAGACTTTTATCAAATGCAAATACTTTCTCCGTTTCAAAGAAAAACAGCTGAAGACCCGTTATCTCAATAATGTTCTTGTGAACAAAACTGAGAATTCGTATTTGTGTATTTATCTTACAATAAAAGTTCAGTTGACAAAAGTTTTCTAGTTTTAAACTTTCTGTTATATAATTCCAGAGGATTTTTTTTATATTATCATTTTTCGTTTTATATATCTTACCTTTTAATTTAGTCAGGCTGAGAACCTTTCGGCTCAGAGCATGGGTTAGTTAGGTGCACACATTGAGTGCATGTGTTCACGCGCGCGGGGAGAAGATATAACAATCAGAGATGTCACAATAAAAACCCCAGATAGGAAATGGGACTGGGACGTGAATGACGTCATGCCCGGAGGCGATGGGGTGAGGATTTGGGGATTTGAAAACAAAGCAGTTAGTTGAGATTTGGGTTTGGACTAAACAAGTCGATTTTCGGAGCTCGCCGAGGCCAGACCAGTAGTTTGCGGCGGGGTGCCGCATGTGGTGGGGTTAGATGGAAAAGTCAGGATAGTAAGAAATTGCGTCTCTCTCTCCTCATGTCGGAAAACCTTAAACTCAAAAAGGTAAATAAAAGTTTCGTACCTGAACCAAAAAAATGAGTCGTAAGTGTTTCGAGTATTTTCGGATTCCTATACGCGTATGAACATTATGAACGTTTTATACATATATCGACCCGACCTGACCGATAAAATGAAACGCAGTTTCTTCCAGGCAGTGGTCGTGTCGATACTGCTGTATGGATGCACCACTTGGACGCTAACAAAACGGCTGGAGAACAAGCTAGACGGCAATTACACAAGAATGTTGAGAGCAATATTGAATAAGTTCGGGCGGCAACACCCCACAAAGCACCAACTATACGGCCACCTGCTCCCCATCACGAGAACAATCCAAGTTAGACGAACCAGACACGATACTGCTGGATAAGCAGAGATGAGCAGGATACTGCTGGATACTGCTGGATAAGCAGAGATGAGCTCATAAGTGATGTACTCCTATGGACCCCCTCATATGGCTGAGCAAAAGCAGGACGACCAGCTCGAACATATATACAGCAGCTCTGTGAGGATACGGGATGTAGCCCTGAAAACCTGTCGGAGGCGATGAACGATAGGGAAATGTGGAGAGAGAGGGTCAGGGATATCCGTGCTGGTTGCCTGACATGATGGTAATGTGTATATATTTGTATGCCCATATAGGCCTGGGACATACCTGCGTTGGTATGTTCTGTGTGTGTGTGTATGGCCGTACGTATTTTGAGCATGAATCACTAATGTGTGTGTGTGTGTGTGTGTGTGTGTGTGTGTGTGTGTATTTCTTTGTAATTTTTTCTTAATATAATTTATTAAAAAAGAAAAATAGTTTTATATATTGCAGCTCATTTAAAGGTTGAGGAGACGAAGTTGTTGTCGAGGGTGTCCTCGTGGTGCTATGGATAAAGCGCTGGCTTGCGGAATCGTAGTAAGCGAGTTCGAACTCCAGTCGCGCTAATACCCTTGTGAAAGCAGTTAGTTGAGAATGAACCCCCCTTAATCCTCCCAACTATGGGTTAAATAGCATCTTAGCTATTCTTCTAGAAAGATTGATTTGGTATTAGATTACCCACGGAGTTTGATTAACCATTAAACAATGAAAGAATTTGTTGTCTCTTCATTCCAGTAATGAAAGAAATCAACAAACACAAATAGACAATTTGGTTCCTATGTTTTCTAATACATTACGAATTAAAATTTGCCACTTTCGTAAGATTCCAAACCGATTTTCCTTGCCAGAAAGAAATGTTGCTACATTCTTTTTAAAGTGGGCTTTTAAGATTTTTAACTCCAAAATATACGTCTCTTCTGTAGAACGTCAAAAATCCAACAACTAAAACTCAGAATGCAAGCTTTTCTCATTCCTTATTTTAATCGAATTTAAAATTTAATCCCAATTCTTCATCACACCAGCGGACTTCCACTTGGGTAGGTGATGTTTGGGGACGTCTTTATATAAGAAAAAATTGACAAAAAAATAACAGTGTGGAATTATGAATTTTATGTATTATTATTTGACAAGAAATTATCTTATTAGCATTTATAATTATGATCAGAGGATGTACACTTAGTTTTCTCATGTAAAAGTCAATTAATTGATTACCTATTTGACGCACATCAACAGTTTATACAACAGTGCAAAATCCTGGCTTTCAAAATATCCTCTACGCAAGCTATTTAAATTTATGGTATAATTGTTTTTCAAGGAATACAGTTATAGATATTATAGAAAAACCGAATATTAAAGAAAAAAGCCAAGGAATTATAATTGCTAAAAGAAATACTAGTAAAAGCCTTGATAAGCAAATCAATCTACAATTAAATGACTGTAATCGCAAAATTCGTCATACGGTTGGACATACGTAAATAAACTGACTTGTGGCTAAAAAAAAAACAAAAAACAATGTTAATTGAAACAATTAAAAATGTCGTAAACCTCATTGAAGAAGGCAATCTTCCTTGGAATGAAACGAAATACATCGCTTGTTTCCTGTCAGCTGAATCTAAAATTTGATACAAAACGTATGTGTATGTGTTAATATAGAATTGGAAAAAAATATAAAGACCATGTTTTATTCAAATTTGAATTATATGCCAAGTTTAAAATTGTATTTTGTTTTTTCGTCGTGTTTTAAAAATCATATTCAAATGGGAAATGAAATAAAAATAAAAAATAAGAACATTTTTAGCATCCTATAATCAATAACGAATAGGTTGTTTTGTTTAATACAAAAATAAGAATTGAATGAAAATATTTTTTCGAAACATTTTTTTAAATTCCTAAACTACTTATATAGACGTTATGTTTGTGAACCTAAGAATAAAATTTCTATTGTTGTAAGGTTCTTAGAAAAGTTAAATATATATTCATATTGTATCAACGTTTATTTTTTAAGGGGAACGAACGTGTTTTACAAAAGCTTTAAATTGTAACTGTTCCTTTCTGAACAAAATCTAAAGAATCCAGTTAACAAAATTATTAATCCTCAACACTGACAATAACGATAAAAATTTCAAATTTATGACTAAAAAAAAAATCCAGTTGTTCTTTATTTTTTTTTTCTGTGTGTTATGATGTATAAATCTCTCAGAGTAACTGGCTGATAGCATTAGCAAGACGCCGATTAAAATTGGGTTATTTTTTCTATGGGTGCATCTGTTATATTATTGCGGAAATATTTTTTTTTATATTATCATTTTTCGTTTTGTATATCTTACCTTTCAGTTTAGTTAGGCTGAGAACCTATCGGCTAAGTGCATGGGTTAGTTAGGTGCACACATTGAGTGCTGGTGTTCTCACGCGCGCGGGGCGGATGTGACAATCATAGATGTCTCAATAAAAATCCCAGATAGAAAATAGGACCAGGGACGTTAATGACGTCATGCCTGGAAGCGATGGGCTGAGGATTTTGGAATTTGAAAAAAACAGTTAGTTGAGATTCGACGCTAGAGGAAGAAAGTCGATTTTCGGAGCTCGCCGAAGCCAGACCAGTAGTTTGCAGCGGGGTGTTGCACGTGGTAGGGTCAGATGGAAAAGTCAGGATAGAAAGAAATTGTGTCTCTCTCTCTCCTCATGTCTAAAAACCTTAAACTCAAAAAGGTAAATAAAAGTTTCGTACCTGAACCAATTTCGTGTTTTTCGGATTCCTATGGATAATGAACGTTTTCGTACGTTCTACATATCTGTATGTACATATACATTTCACAACTTAATATCTGGCTATGTTACACATCTAATTTACATACGAAATTGCCTCTCTTTGAACCAGGGAGGTCGTATGCTCTTGGTCGCCCTTGTGATTATGATTATTCTCGAGGATCTGCGTTGGTTTTTTTTGCGTATTCGTTTTGTTATTTTCTCATGGGTGACCCAGTCGGTTAGGGGTGCAGAACACACCGATTAAATATCTGTAGAAGGGTAAGATTTTCCCAATGAGTGTCCGAGACATGACACTAAACAATTTGATAGTGAGTCTCCTGTAATGCTGCAACTTTGTAGAATGCGAAGTAACCCTTCATTGCCATCGCTCCCTGTTTCACTCAGGTAGCAATTGATAGGGTCATATCTATATGTATAATAGAACTAAACGGTATACTTATGCTAAACTAAATTGTTTCAAATAGAACTGTTTATATGTATAAAAATGGATTTGGCATTAAATAATCTAAAATGGTTGATATACCAAATGAACGAAACCAACAAACAATCTTCCTGTGTGTGATCTAATGGTGCACGAGAGAGAGAGAGAGAGAGAGAGAGAGAGAGAGAGGGTAGGGAGAGAGAGAGAGAGAGAGTCAGGAAAATTCGTCCTAGAGGTGCGACGATGTTTTTTTGTTTTTGTTTTTTTTAGCATTTTCGTAATTTTCTACCATTAACAAACTCAAGTCTGGATAAGGTGTCTACAAGCAACGTTACTTTTCTTTATACGTAAATTATATCAAAATCAAATGCCATATGCTGGATTGTCCGTTTTAAAATTCACTATGTTGTAACCCTAAGCAATTCTTTTCAGGAATTACGAAGATCATTAGATAAGTTTCCAGACTTTTTTCGTATGGGCACTTTTATTGATAGTATACACATTAAACTCTTCGAAGTAATCTCCTCCGGTTGCAATGCACTCGTTTTATCGTTCCAAACAACTTCTGGAAGGCCCCATGGAAGTCCTCTTGTGTGAGCGTGTCAAGGACCTTCGTCACAGCCTTTTTCATCTCCTCAATTGTCTCATAACGACAGCCTCTGAGCTTAGGGAATAACCAATAGTCACAGGGAGAAAAGTCGGGACTAGAGGCAGGGTGGGGAACTGTCTTGATGCCCATCTTTGTCAAATAGTCTGTGACAAGGATGTACTGGTGCATTTTCCAGGTGGAAATGCCACCGACCCGATTTGAAGAGCGTTGGCCATTTCCCTGGGAATCTCTTGCTGAACTCCCTTAAAACCTCACATTAGTAACCCTAACCCTAACCCTTTGGCCAATCAACTCTGGTGTATTGAATTCCTTACTCATCCCCCACCTCTCATCATCCCTCACAGACTCCCTGCCTCCCTTGAATCTCTTATACCACTCAAAAACTGATGCTCGATTCATACAAAATAGTCGAAAAGCAGTCCGACGCATTCCATACGTTTCTGTGGCATTTTCCAAGTTTAAAACAGAATTTTATTTCATATCGTTCTTTTAAAGTGTCAGATTGCATTTTTGAAATTCACCAGCTGTGACAATCAGGCTTTAGTAGGGTGTATTCCAATTCCTGCTGTAGCTGTTCATTTGCACGTGAAATCATAAAACTTGGTCAGTCATCTGTTTAGCTATAATACACTGAATTTTCAAGAGTCTTCGAAAATTTTAAATGCCTGTACAAAAAAAGTCTGGAAATTTATTGAAGGTACCATGTAAATATGAATTTTAACAGTTTGTGGTCCAACGTTCGAAAAATTTCCGTCCTCAAAAGAAGTTTCACGCCTTTTCCGTGCACTAATCAATTGCGAGTGCTTTTATTTCAATATTCGAGTACTTTGTTTCTATTTTCGTTAATTTTCTCGACATTTCTAAAACTGGGTTATCTTCTTGTAAATAGGATTGCAGCTCCCTCACGTTCACTAGAATCTAGTGTTACTTCTTTCCTCAGATCAAAGATTTTTATCATTATTTTTTGCTTGTACCGTTTTCAATATTTCATTGTTTATCTCAGTGCCCTGTTAAACTCGATTTTTTAAAATGTTCTTTAATTTTTGCGTAATTTAACAAAGAGTCCTATCAGGTCGCAGTATTAGGGTTGATGCTAACTATAAAAAATTGTTATGATTCCATTTCCTTTCTGTTTCTTGGTGATTACACTTTTGACATTTTCCCTGGTTTTTCGCTCATTGGGTCATATATAAACAGTTCTATTTTAAACAATTCAGTTTAGCATACAAAGCTATTGTGGCGGAATCACCTACTAGTGGCCTCACCATAATACCGGAAGACGCAGCAATACGAAGTCAGTCAAGATCCGGAAGTTAACCTCTACCCCGCGCAGTTATGCGAACTAGCTTACCGTCCTATGTTCTTGTATCTATCCTTTATTCTTATAAATATATATCTATACTATAACCATGGTGTTTTGTGACCCCTTCCTGAGCAAAAACAAAAACAGTTCTATTTCAAGCAATTCAGTTTTGCTTAAGTACATAGAATAGTTCTATTCAATCCATTTATAGGACACTATAAGACGTTATCATTCCGGGCCACAGTGGACCAGGAAGCGATAGCAATAAAGGAGAATTCCGCATTCCCCAAAATCCACCATTACTGCATCCTCACCATCAGAATGTTTAGTAACATATCCGGGACACTCGTTGGGTGACTCTTATCCCTGTGCAGTGATGCAGTCGCTGTATTCTGGGCCACTCATAGCTGGACAAATAGAAATTTACTAAGCGTTTTGAATGGAGGACTCAATGATACTCGAACTCACTCGCGAAAGTTTGCTAATTTTCTTGCTAAGCTTAACATAAGTACACAGTTTGATTCTATTTGACCCAAAGATCAATATCAGGTGCAATCACTCAAGGCCAGAGTTTAGTTTAGTTTCTTTGTTTAATGGCATATAAACCTTTGTAAGCTGTTTAATGCCAAAGCTATTATACTAGAAGAACAGAAGTGGTACTATTTAACCCATAGTTGGCAGGATAAGAGGGTTCATACCCTTCCCAAGGGTATTTATCTGAAAGTGAATGTAATAGCGCGACTGGAGTGTGAACTCGCGTACTACGATTCCGCAGTCCATCTCGAAGATAATTTTTTCATGAGACATAAAATCATATGCTAACATTGTCCTGAGGAATATTTAAAAGAAACGAAACGTTACACGTTAGTATTTTATTCTAATATAAATACATCCTTTGAAAATCTTATTTGTTTGTTTTTGTTTTGTTTTTTGTCTTTTTTTTTTCATATATTATATGCACAGGGTGTCAGATTTGTTTCCTCTTGCTCTCTCTCTCTCTCTCTCTATATATATATATATATATATGTGTGTGTGTGTGTGTGTGTGTGTGTGTGTGTTGTTTCTTTTGTTTAATGCGATATCAAAACTCCTGGTTACTTAATGCCAAGCCTACTGTTGTAGAAGAACTGTTGTGAAATTATTGAACATTTAGTTAGAGGGATAAGGGGGGGGTTCATATTTTTCCAAAGGATATTTAGTCTGAAAGTGAAAGTGATACCACAACTGGAGTTCGATCTCACTACGCAGCACATAAGCCACGACGCCAAGGTGTCACACCCTGCATATAGAGTAAACAAATGACCATCAATAATCGTTTAAAAGATTTTAAACATTTCAGGTCTGCTTTAAATCATTAGATGACTGAATTCTCTATTTCACAATGACCTAATACTTCTATCACTAATATTAGACTCAGTTTAGCGTTTCATGGGAAACCTCTTAATTTTTCCATTTTTATCAGGGGCTTACTCCTCTGCAAAGGATAAACTCAGCGTATTCTATGCCCCCACCTATAAGCAGTATTTGTAATTCGATTTTAGAGGTGCCCGTGGTATAATGGTTATCGTCGTAGGAAATGGACACGGCGACAAATCCTCGACGAGACTGATTGCATTTCACATAGCACTAATACCCCTGGGAAAGGTATGAATCCAATTATTCTCCCTCCAGCTATAGGTAAATAGTAGGACAGACTAGGTTCTTCAGCCTTGGTAAGGCAACTAGTGTACGAGAAGGAAAACTCTGAATTCAAACCTGTTAAACTCCGCTTAAAAAAATTGACCTTGCGTCATATCCTGCCCGAGCGGAGCGGTAGGTAAAATATAATTTAAAATAAGATAGTGTTTACTTTCAAAATACTCCAGCGGTTATTGATAATTGGAGCTTTTGGTGGGACATTGGTGTTGAATGTTGTGACGGAACGAAAGCGATTCTTATTTATAATTTTAGGGTATCATGCCAAGAAGTGGGGTAGCTAAAATAAAATGGTTTTCGATAAATGTACGGTAACAGACTTGGTTCTTCAGCCTTGATGAGGCAACTAGTCTAGGAGACAGAAAACTCTGAATTCAAACCTGCTAAACTCCGCTTAAAAATTGACCTTGTGTCATATCCTGCCCGAGCGGAGGGGTTGGTAAATAGGATTATTCGATTTTGGTCTGTATTTATGCTTTCATAAATCCAGTAAATATTTGGAATGAGTGATTTCTGGAAACAAAAATATCGTGTATTATACGCATGAAATTTTGTTTTTAATTTGTAGCAATAAATTTTGCTTCGATTTGGCGTTTGTTCAAATTTTATCAGTTCCTACTGATTAAAAATAACAATGTATACAGTTTATATTACACCTTAAAACACAAAATTTACACTGCATTTATAACAAATACACGGACATGTTCACACAAAAATCAACAATAAATAAATATATCTTTTCAATATATTTCTGAAACTTTATCTTTTAAAATGTGCCTGTTTGTTTGTTTGTTTTTATTGCATATCCACCTTTTTAAGTTATTTAATGCCAAATCCATTTTTATACAAATAAACATTTCGATTTCAAACACCTCAGTTTAGTATAAGTACAGTTTTTGTTTACCCATTTAAAAGTCAAAAGCAGTTCTATTTCAAACAACCCAGTTTAGCATAATTACTGATTCAATGTCAAAAACAGTTCCATTTTAAACAATTCAGTTTAACATACAAAACTATTTCCATTTCGAACAATTCAGTGAAGCATAAGTACGCAGTTTAGTTCTATTTGACACATAGATAGAGCCCTTTCAGATACTACCACTTCAGGTCAGATTTGACCTGGGAGCAATGGCAATGAAGAGGTACTCTGCATTCCCTAAAGCTCCAACATTATTAGAACCTCACCATCAGATTGCTAGGTATCATATACAGGTCACTCGTTGGGTGTGCTGAAAAGCAGTCGGTGTATTCTACAGCCCCAGCCAACTCGGCAATAAAAATGTTGCAATTTTATACTTAGTTACGTTAGAAATAATAACATCTTGATTGAATGATTGATGGATAGATTTCAACAGAATTTTAACCTGTTTAGAATTATTTTAGGCCTAGTGGTTAAGGAATAGCATTCATTATACATTAGTGTCCATAATTTTAGTGTAGTCGTTTCTTACGATTTTTTTTTCTTTTTTTTTTTTTTGCACACGGATATATTCTTTCAATGGCTAATTTACTGTCATATTTAAAGCATTCCCATATAATATAAATAATTTACTGACAGTTGTATGGTTTCAAGTATTCCTGTCTAATACAAGTAATCAGATGGTTTCAAGTAAATATTTCTGCTTAATTAAGAGTCATTTACTTAAGTGAAGTTAAATAGTTTAAAGTAATTAATAATAATCTGTAATAAAACAAACAGAGCTTCAAATAACTATTCTTAACACTAATAATTTATAGCTATATGGCATCAATGATTCCCATACGTCTCCAGTAATTTGCGAGGAAATATATGGGAAAAATAATCCTTAATAAACAATTATGGCCTCAAGTAACTATTCTTAATACAAATAATTTAGCTCTATAGCATCTCGTATTCCAATGGAATACGAATAATTCATCGGTGTAACTATTACAGGTATTAATTCTCGAGTTCAGAGCGAACCTGCTAGTAATGGCAATGAATGGGCACTTCAAATTCCATAGAGATCAAAACCTGGAGCTTCAACGTTAGATGCAGTTTAGTGCCATACCTAGAACGCCTATCATTTTATTTGAGAGGAGTAGTAGTATTCTTCAGCAGTGTTTACAGATACTATTCTTAGCAAAGGTGGAGTTAAATCCCGGTACCATTGCTTTATAAAAATGTAAGTTTTCTTTTAATTGCAGTGGATGTCTTTAAGAACGACATTGTTCTTTTTTCATTTCACCTGACGATGTTAACTTGTCTAACAGGCTTTTGAAGCAAAGACAAGTAGTTACCAATCTTATCAGGAAGTTTTCTTGAAAAAAATACGCAAAATGTCCTCATGAACAAATTATCTTTTTAGGCAATGGTTTTATACTCTGTTTGCTTTGCTTTGCTTTATTCTCATGGCATATCAACCTTTGTAGGTAATTTAATGCCAAATCCTTTTTATACATATATTAAATATATGATTTCTAAACACATTTTGAAGATAAGATTTTTAAACGAGCCAGAGCTCATTTTCTTGCACACAGCAAAATGGTTTCACTTAATTTCAAACAATTCAGTCGAGCAAAAGTAGTCTTTTGTTTACACATAGTTAAACGATCAAACAGTTCTATTTCAAATCATTCAGATTACCATGTCAGCAAAGTTAAATGATTCCAAGTATTATTATGTAACTCTAACAATTCAAATAAACATCAGTCATTTGTTTACACACAATTAAATGATCAAACAGTTCTATTTGAAACCATTCAGTTCAGCATAAGTACACAGTTTTTTGTTTATACACAGTTAAACGTAAAAACAGTCAAATAATTATTTCAAATAATCCAATTTAGCATAAGTATAGTTTAAATGTCAACTGTTCTATTTCAAACAATTCAGTTTAGCAGGGGTTCACAGTTTGTTTGTTTTTTTTTGTTTTTTTTGTTTACACGCAGTTAAACGATCAAACAGTTCCATTTTAAACAATTCAGTTTAGCATGTCAACAAAGTCTAATGGTTCCAAGTATTGCTATGTATCGCTAACAATTCTATTAAAAATCGCTCATTTTTTTACACACAGTTAAATGATCAAACAGTTCTATTTCATTCAATTCAGTTTACCTTAATTATAGATTTTGGTTACACAAAGTTAAATAAAAAACAGTTCTATTTCATACAATTCAGTTTAGCTTCAGTACAGATTTTGGTTACACAAAGTTAAATATAAAAACAGTTTTATTTCATACAATTTAGTTTACCTTAAGTATAGATTTTGGTTACACAAAGTTAAAACAAAGTTCGACATTAGTCCTTAGTTTTTTTTTTATACGCAGTTAAATGTATAAACAGTTATATTTCAAACAATTCAATTTTACACAAATACAGTTTAAATGACAAACAGTTCTATTTGAAATATTGATGGGACTTGGAAGTGATAGCGATGAAGAGGTCCTCCGCAATCCCCTGCAGAAAGGCAGTCCATGTATTCTGGGCCAATCATAGCTGGGAGGGGATAGTAATTTAATTTTGCTCAGATATGGCACATGGCCGTATGAATAAGTCAAAAGTTTTGCAATATTTTGGTAGTACGTGGGACAAAATTCGGCTGCACCGTGCGCTTTTTCCAAAGTTATAAAGGTGATGAACCTTACTAGATAGTGAGATACAGAGATCTCCTGATACTCTCCAAATTCTTCTCTTTGTATTACCTCGATGATTCGGAGCACTGCCTCTGAATCCACTGTTTTAGACCTACCTGACTTTGCCAAATCGTTGAAATTCTTGCAAACCGAATGAAAATTGTTCAACTCTCAGGTTACTCTACTGTGATTAATTGTTCCTTTGGTTTTCGCACAAGAAATATTTTTGCTTACTTCTACAGCGTTAGAGTCAAGTTCAATCTGATATGCGCTACAGAGGAAGAACAAACCAAAGACTGGGAGCTAGAATTTGACAACACGTCTCAAGGAAAATAGGCCAGATAATCTAAAGAATGTGATGAGAATTTTTATGTTCACCACCCTAAGTAAGTCACACTTTTCATTTCATTTTAAAGTGTTGGAGACTATTCATATTTTGTTCTGCTGACCGTCTCTCTGAAGACAGAGACAATAATTTTCATACAGTCTCCAGTATAATATTTTTCTCCACACTTAATATTTCCCTTATATTTTTGCTTTTTCTTAATACGATATTCTCCTCGATTTTAGCTCTGCTTGAGCAAAACCAATGAGCAAGCTTGTAACTTTTTTTTTTGTTTTTATGTTTTTACACCAATAATGAATAAAACTTTGAGCCTTTTCATTGCCTGGATTAAATTCTGTACCCACCCCTAAATATCTTTAGAAACTGATAAATTTGCTAAAATAAAGTGAAGTGAAATGAAGTAATGTGAAGTGAAGAAGTGCACAACGTGTCAGCGCACAATGTACCACGGTAATAAGTATGTAGCACGAACTGAACTGCTTCGATCACGCGATATAACTGCCACAAAACTGCACGAAAAAAATCTAGGAAAACTTTCGATTCAACCGAATTTCTTGTAAAGCAGTGGTATGATATATTTTTTTTTTAATTTCAAATTGCCAACAGTTGCAAATGATGTCTGCATTGCAAAAGCAATTTGTGCAAAATCCAGAAGGTTATCTTGTAATGATCTAACTACTTTTAAACACCATTGTCTTGACAAATTAAAAGCTAGAACAAACAGTGCAATAGTCATCTCACCTCAGCAATTAATCTCATTTACAAGGGTTATTTTTTTTGTTTGTCGGTGCACAGTCTATCTCACTCAATTTATAGATACATCCGGTATTTATATCTTATGCGCCAGGGACGTACTGATCAATCCTGCACTGGAGGCACATTTTAACATCATTAAATGATTAAGTTCATGTTAAATCTCTCTTCTTCTGCAGCAACTTGCAGAAAACAACTGCATTCTAATAAAAGATAATTGGTATTTTCGCTTTGTAACGAGCGCGTGTTATTTTATCACCTTTCTCTACCGATTAAATATATCGTTTATAGGTAATTTTGTATTTATCTGTAAAAGAACTTCTGAATCATAATTGTTCCAATGCATACAGTATCTGTGCAAGTGGGGGTATATATCTATATATATATACATATATGATATCAAAATAGTTCGTAACATCAGTCGATGCAACTGAGTAAATATTCATTTCACTTTACACATTGAAGTCCTTACTTTGATTCCACAATGCCTAACTACACTTTGTATTACTTCAATGGCCGCGGACGCGCCGAGATCTGTCGTATGTTGATGGCCGCTGCCGGCGTCCAATATACCGACAAGAGGTTCGAATTCAACGAATGGGACAAATACAGGAATGGTAAGTTCTTTTTCTTATTTCATGATATTGTTCATATCATTTTAACTTGTCGCAGGTTTTCCTTAAGACATTTTAAAATATTAACAATAGATTAAGTGATATTGAATCATTTCTTTAGAATTCTGGTTGGGTGTATTTTGAAGATAATGCTCAGTTTTAATATAACCTCACTGTATTCAAACCAACTTAGGATATATAGGATTCAAATTTTATCACATTTCTATTGATTATAAACCAATGACAAAGCTGTTTACTCAACAAGTGCCATTTTGATAGGTTTCTTTATAGGTATATATGGAATGTCTTATGTATGTCATTAGTCCGTACCTATCTATCTATCTTGTTTTCTTAATATGTAACTCAGTTTTTACTTTTCAATATCATTCTATTTTAGACTAGTTCAAATTTTACAACCACAGGTGTGTTCAATGTCAACGATCACAACTTAAAACCACTTATATCACTCAATCTTGGTTTTATCTCAAGTTTTGAACTACAATCAAAAATCTTAAATTTATTGATTACCAAACCGCTACATTGATTAGTATTGATACACACAAAAAAAGAAGTCAATTCCTATCAGACATTTTTGTTCTCGTCCCGAAGCTGAAATATACAATGTAATATTTTCAGTACGCATAGTAATATGGCCGCTACCGGCATCCAGAATACCGACAGCAGGTTCGAATTCAACGAATGGGGTAAATAGAGTAATGGTAAAATCTTTTTGTTTTCTTTTTTGAAATCCCTTAATGATTAAAAAGAAACTATTTTGACATATAACCGAGTGTGAACAAAAACTATTCTCATCATTATCATCATCATCATCATCATCATGTCGTGCCACTTACACGGATATCCTTGACTCTCTCTCGCCACTTCTCCCTATTGTTAATCGTCTCCGGCAGGTCTTCAGGGCTACATCCCGTATCCTCACATAGCTGCTGTATGTATGTATGTTCGAGCTATTCTTCTGCTAAACTAAATTGTTTGAAATAGATATGTTTATATGGATAGAAATCGATTTGGCATTAAATAAACAACAATGGTTGATGTGCCATAAGACCAAACCAATCAAGTCAAAGATGTGCACATTTTGAAGATATTCAAACCCTTTTGCTGCATGAGTCAAAGGTTACTCTCAGAATAATGATTTTTACTTACACAACATTAGAAAACTATATATCAGCTGATTTTGATTCTATTTCAAAATTTGGATGATAATTTAATGTCTAAACCCTTTGGATCAGTGTGATAATAGACTGATTTGTATTAATATCCCCCAAGACATATTATCACTTACTGTCGGCCATTTTAATTCCTCTCAACTAAAGCTGCAATTCTTTAATGATGAACAATAAATTCTTTATTAAGTTTGCTTGAAATGTCACCGTTCAACCATCTTCTTTGTTCACGAACTTTTAAAAGAGAAATTTTCCGGTAATACCAAACACGCATAAATAAATCTTATATTACTTTAATCTAAGAAGTCAGACTCAGTCTTTAGTTGATTACTAATAAATCTTTATCCTTGTCTAGTAGCTTTTAGTTTGGAGATACAGACTTCTTAGATAATGTTGCTGATGTTCTACAAGGGGGTACATCAGCCCCATATCAGTCCATAATCTAAACTAAGTACTTTGAATGTCGATACATCTAATGAAAAAAAAGGGCTTTCTACTGAAAAATGTAAAAAGCAGACGATAATCCGCACAAACTATTACGAACAGAGACTACACAAATGACATAGTGATTTTTGCCAATATAACTACACAAGCCGAATCCCTGCAGCATAATGTGGAGCAGGCAGCAGGTGGCATTATCTGAATGCAGGCAAAAAGGAGAACATGTGTTTTAATTAAAAAGGAGACATCTCCACGCTACATAGTGGATCTCTGAAACTAGTGGACAAGTTCACCGACCTCGGAGGCAGAATTCCATCTACTGAAAATGACATTCCTTATGTGACTAGTGAATGCAAGAATACTTTTCGATTGGTTATCGATTATATGGAAGTCAAACATATCCGATAAGATAAAACGCAATTTTTCTAAGGTAGTATCGTTATATCCAATTGACACCTCCCCGCTCGAGTAGGATATGACACAAGGTCAATTTTTTAGCGGAATTTAACAGCTTTGAATTCAGAGTTTTCCTTCTCCTAGACTAGTTGCCTCACCAAGAACTCAGTCTGTCCTACTATTTACCTATAGCTGGAGGGAGAATAATTGGATTCATACCTTTCCCAAGGGTATTAATGCTATGTGAAATGCAATCAATCTCGTCTAGGATTTGAACTCGAGTCACCGTGTCCATTTCCTACGACGATAACCATTACACCACGGGCACCTCCTGTTGTATCGAACGATAGACAAGTTATGATATAGTGGATGTAGCACATGGAGGTTGACGAAGCATAGAGAGAAAAAGCTAGACGGGAATTGCACAAGAATGCTATGAACTACATTGATTAAATCCTGGAAGCAGCATCCCACTAAACAGCAGCTCTCAGGCTACCAACTTCCAATCTAAAAAAAAACATTCAAATAAGACGAAGACATGTGGGACACTGCAGGAGAAGTAAGGGCAAACTCATAAGTGACGTTCTCCTATGGACCCCTTCACGCGGACGTGCATGTGTTGGATAACCAACTAGAACTGGTGGCTCGGTTGTAGAGTATCGACACTGCAATCTGTGGTCGCTAGTTCAATATCCAGTGGTGGAGATTACGGTATGCACTGCTGATGAGACCTAATAAGGTAAAAACAGCTGTCCAGTGTTCCTGTATGTCGTCCGTAGGTGTTCGCTGAATTTTCTAGTCGTGGTAATTCAATTCACAATATTAATTCCTCTACTTAAAACAGAAAAATATATAGATCAACTAGAACTTTGTGCGAACGCAGGATGCAGTCTATAAGACCTGCGGAAGCTATCGATGATAGGGACAAATGGCAAGAGAGAGAGAGAGGGGGGTTGGAAAATCCGTGCTAGTAGAATGACATGACGATGATGATGATTACTTTAATGGACGTAGACATCCCGAAACCTATAGTATGTTGTTGCCCTCTGAGAGCGTTCAATATTCTACCAAGAGTTTCCAATTCAATGAATGAGACAAATACAAAAATCATAAGAGTTTTTTTATTGTTTTTTGGGGGGGATTGCATTTTCAAAAATCCCACATTGATCTAACTTTAACGCGTGTGAAGTTTTAAAACCCAATTCTTTTCTTTTTATTTTGAAGAGTGAATAGGGTATTATTGTTTGTTTATAAATTTAATTGTTTTGTTTTTTATTCTTTATTTATTTATATGTATTTTACTTATATACCGTACGATAATTTTCAGATATGCCCAGCTACTGTGTCCCTGTTTTGGACATTGATGGACAGAACAAAATGCCCGAGACGATGGCCATTGCCAGGTACTTGGCCAGAGAACATAGTAAGTATTACATACACATTCTTGTATATATATATATATATATATATATATATAGTCATCAAAAGACAGACTGTTTCGTTGTGTAACAACTCTTTAGTGGCTAGACACGCGAGATTCTCGAAGCTGGGATCCAAACCCGGCCGACTCGAACGCCAATCCAAGAGATTACCACACAACTACGAGGAAACTATCGTAAGCAAAGGTATTTTAAACGCTTATGTATCACATTTGTTTTGTTTACATATATCCGCTTAATGGCTACCGAGAGCTCAATTCATTTGATGAGCTTAGATTTTGCAAGTGGCAATTATTACTTCCTTGGCTAGAGAGCTTAACCCCATGGAGGTAGGGGAGCATATATTGTCATCTACAAACAGACTTTTTCCTGGTATCACAATCCTTCAATGAAGCTAGACACGTAAGATTCTCGAAGCTGGGATCGGAACCCGGCTTACTTAAACGCCAATATATATATATATATAGTGAGAGAGAGAGAGAGAGAGAGAGAGAGAGAGAGAGAGAGAGAGAGAGAGAGAGAGGTGGGTATTTTAGCAACTGCTTTTATGGCATATCAACACTTTGAAGAACTATTTTAAAATCTTAAGAATATATTTTCTTGGTAAAGGCTTTAGGTCGAAACGAGTGGATAAAATTTAACAAATAAACAACAGTAAATAAATATATTTCCACCTATGTGTCTTATATATATATATATATATAATGTGTTACAACCAAAGGGGCAACATTACCACTCTAGACGGAGCCTCTCTAAGGCTAGTGGACAAATTCACCTACCTAGGAAGTAGCGTCTCATCAACAGAAAACGACGTCGACACACGGCTGACGAAAGCATGGACGGCTATAGATAGGCTCTCAATAATATGGAAATCAGACCTGACCGATGAAATGAAGCGCAGTTTCTTCCAGGCAGCAGTTGTATCGATACTGCTATATGGATCCACTACATGGACGCTAACCAAACGGCTGGAGAAGAAACTTGACGGCAACTACACAAGAATGTTGAGAGCAATATTGAACAAGTCCTGGCGACAACACCCCACGAGACGCCAACTGTACGGCCACCTGCCACCCATCACGAAAACTATACAGGTCAGACGAGCCAGACACGCCGGACACTGCTGGAGAAGCAAAGATGAGCTCGTAAGTGACGTACTACTATGGACCCCCACATATGGCCAAGCAAAAGCAGGACGACCAGCCCGAACTTACATACAGCAGCTGTGTGAGGACACAGGATGTAACCCAGAAGACCTGCCGGAGGCGATGAACGATAGGGAAAAGTGGCGAGAGAGGGTCAAGGATATCCGTGCTGGCGGCACGACTTGATGATGATGATGATATATATATACATATATATATATTTAACATTTTGTTTGTCTTATAAAGTAAAGTAAAGTTGGTGACGTTAGTCGACGGTGACCAGAAGGCTCCCTTTTCAATAGCTACTACACCAAGGTGTAGGGCGCTACTCCTTTCCCTGGATTGCTCCACTTTACCCTTGATATGTACCTTATATTGCTGAGTGTTAAGCAAGGAAGTATCAAGTACCATTTTTAAAGTTCCTGGTATGACGCAACCTGGGATTGAACCCAGGTCTCCCGGACCATTGGCGAACACTCTATCCATTAGGTCAATGAGCCCGTAAACAAAAAAGTAAAAATATATACCAACTTTTATTTTTTTATTTATGGAAACACAACTAAATAAATAAAAAGTAAAAGTCGGTATATATTTTTACTCTTTTTGTTTATCTCACACACACACACACACACACACACACACTCACATATATATATATATATATTAAAAATTTTCTAACTTATATGGTATTATAATTGAATTTATGATAATAATACGCCTCAGATTAAAATATCTTTAATTTGCTGGATGTGCTATACCCAGATTTTCTAATTTTTTCCATCTTGTTTATATATATATAATCGAATATATGATAATGACACGTATCAGATTAAAATTGCTACGCTTTGTTGGATTTAAAACAAGTCATCATTCAAATGATAAAAATAGAAATGATGATATCTAGAAATCTTGCGCCAGTAGCTCTTATATTAGCTGTCAGTATTAATTTGGTCAGTAATTTTTTGTGGAACACAGTCTTGCGAAAGTGCAACACATACCATATTGACCCAGATCTAGTTTCATCCAAAATTCTTCCCTTTTCATAAACTTTACAACTTCATTTCAAAAGCACAAGATTTTCGGGGATGGTTCGCCCAGGAAAATCGAAGTGAAATAAATATGTAGGGGTTCTGAAGAAATTCTAAAAAGACAATGTCGAAAATAAAATAAATAAAATGCAAAAATTGCAGGTTTCCCGGAAGCGAAATTAGCAAATGCCTAAAAAGTGGGGTTTCCTGGTGCTGAAGTGAAAATCTCAAAGTTAGCTCGAGACGCCTAGACAAAACAGAACTTTTTCTCTTTACTTCAAGTAGGAAGCACACGTGCCTGCTTCGTCTCGAACTTAGCAGCGCGTTGTGTTTTTCATACTGAGTAGTCGCTTCTGCTAAACATACTTACTGATCACACGACGAATTTGTAATTGAAGAAGAAATTTCTATAATATACTTCAACGTTTTGTCTCGAGGAAACACAAATATTTCTGCTGATTCTGCAGAAAATATTCCCACCACAGAATTGTCGTGAAACCTAAAAATGAAATTTGAGTCTAAAGGTATCCTTCTCTTTTTCCTTCTACTCTTAATTTCCTAACAGCCTCGACAGACAAAAAGGCAACAAGTGAATAGGGTAAGAAGAAAAGGAGTCAGTTAACAAACCGGAAAATTTTCCATTAACATACCAACAATAACCACAACAACAAAAAAACTTTCTTCAGTCCCATAGATGTAACAGTAAAGTAAAGTTGTCTCCAGAAGGCTCCTTTTTCAATTGCTACTACACCGAAGTGTAGGGAAGAGCGCTACTCTTTTCCCTGGATTGCTCCACTTTACCCTTGATACGTACCTTATATTGCTGAGTGTTAAGAAAGGGGGTATTAAGTATCATTTTTAAAGTCTTTGGTATGAAGCAACCTGGAATTGAACCCAGGTCTCACGGACCATTGGCGAACACTCTACCCACTTGACCAATGAGCCGGTTTAACTTATTTTGAAGGAAAATTAAGTTTCATTTATGTCTGATTTGGTTTGGCTTCTTTTTTTATGAGAGATCAACCATCGTGAGTGATTTAAAGTCAAAGATATCCTTATGGAAGACGCCATAGCTATGGAAAAAGGGATACATAGCTTTCTGGAAGGTGAATTTAAAGCGAATCCTATTGAGCCACTTGAGTTCTAACAAAGTTACTTCGAAGTTGCATTCCGGCACTTGAGATACTGGGATTTTCCCCTCTATTTCTGTTTTTGGTAAATGTTTGAAAATATTAATTCATGCTCTCAATTTCAGATTTCTATGGCAAGAACAATATGGATATGTTTAGGGTTGACTATATCTGTGACTGTTTCTATGAAATCATGCACGATTATATGAGGTACTTCCACACTAAGAACGGCCGTTTCTGGGTAAGTAAAAATTTTTCCTAAATATCCAATCTGATAAATATTAAAACGTATAATCTGGTAAATATTCACTGAGTCATAAATAATTTTCGTTTTAGAAAATATAATTTATTCATGAATAATTTAGCCATAAATCAATTTCATGCAATTGTATGTTCACTATTATTTTTAATCTTTTGTTGTCTATCAGGTTGTTTGTTGATTTAAGTAAAATTCAGCTGGTTTTTAGCGTAAGAAATGTCCCATAAACGTTTTTCAGTTGATCTTATAAAAATATTGTCGTTTAAAGTATCTTTTGGAGTAGGAAAAAGATGGAAATCACTTAATGTAAGATCTGGGGAATATAGTGGATGGAGTAAAACAAACCACTGTTCATCTAATTTTTTTTCCAGCGTGATTCTTGTTGAATGTGTCATTGCGCTGTTTGGAAAGGCAAAACATTTCTCTTACTGAGGATTGCAGAGTGTTTTTTAGAGGAATTTCAAGCAAGCCTTGCTGCTGTTAAAAGTATAAGTCTAACTGCAGTTTAAAATCTTAAATTTAGTAATACTGCCGTGATCCCCTCTGACACGCAGCGTGATTTTTCGTTCAAGTAACTCCGCCTTTGAAGTAGTTAGCAGGATTCATCTAAGACAATTGAATGTATCAACCTACCAATCAACCAAATGTAAAAAAAAAAGTTGTATCAAATAACCCTACGCAAAACCATAAATCTCAACAAATACAACTTGTAGTGGGTCCACTCTGACCCGGAGTGGCGGTGCCTGTTGGGGTTCTGCTTTTGGGTCGAATGGATCAAAACAGATTAAAAGAAAAGTGAGTTTATGAAGAAAAAGTGAGTTCATATGAAAAATGGTTACAAATCATATATAATTCATATATGTAAACAAGATTTGGCATTGAATAACCCATAGTTGTTGATGTGCCGTGAAACTCAAACAACCAACCAAGACAACCTGCTTCCGATTAAGTCACATGTAATTATTTTCTTGAGTAATGGGTTAATTTTTTGCGTTGAAAGAAATCCATTTGCAATGCATATGCAACCTTTTTTTATTCTTCTCTATAAGAGGACCCAAACACTTGCTTACTTTACCTATCTTTTTCATGTGGCGGGAGATTATGGATTGAGGTTAAGTTCGGAATGTATTCCACTAATTCTTTTTAACCAACTTAATCAAGGTCCGATGATCGTCCTTGTCTCTTAATGATGTATTGTAACGTAATGGCCGAGGGATTTCGGTTCATGCCTTTTCGGCTCAGCATATGGGTTGGTTAGGTGCAACATTGAGGCAGGTATTAACGCAGGCGGATGGAAGTGTCACTCAGAGATGTCACAATAGTACGAGACGAAAGGGGGTGACAGGGAGCGGGTGGGGGTTGGTGAGAATCTGAAGAAAGTTTGAGAGTTGATACTAGACACTGGACGAAGACGGTCGATTTTTAGGGCTCGCTGAGGCGAAACGAATTTGCGCGCCGTGGGTGACGCACGAGATAGGGGCCAAATGAATAAGACGGCATAGCGAGATTGTGTCTGTCCTCCTTATGTCGAAACCTTTAACTCAAAGTTTATAAAAAGGTTTCGTACCTAAACAAGAAGTCGTTACATGTTTTCGAATTTCGAGATTCCTATCTTCTTTATATGTTCTATCGTTATGAACATTATTTGTCTATTTCGGACATCGCGTTAATTATGGCTATAGTACAGTATTGCCAGCGGATTTGGTGTTTCGTGGTAATGTAATATAATGGCCGGGGGATTTCGTTTTATATATCTTGCCTTTGGGTTTAGTTAGACTGAAAACCTTTCGGCTCAGCTCATGGCTTAGTTAGATGCAAACTTCAGTGCAGGTGTTGACGCGCGTGCGGGGGAGGATGTGTCGTTCATAGATGCCAAAATAAAAATCCCAGACAAACGTTGACCAGTGGATGTGAATGATGTCATGCACCGGAAGCGCGCGCGGAGGATTTTGAAAAAGTCGTTGAGTTGAGAACTAGACACCGAACGAGAAGGGTTGACTTTCAGGGCTCACAGAGGCCAGACGAATTTGTGCGCTACGGGCGCCGCACGAGATGGGGGGCAGATGGAAAAGCCAACATAGAAAGATTGTACCTCTCTCTTCCTTATGTCGAAAAACTCAAAGGTAATAAAAAGTTTCGTACCTGAACTAAGAAGTCGTAAGTGTTTTTCATGTTTCGGGATTCCTATGTTCTACGTATATGTTCTGTATATATGTTCTGTATATATGTTATGAACATTCTATGTACGTTTCGCATATCCGTATCGGGCTATGGTACAATAATACCTCGGCTATATACACTATAATTCAGCTGTTTCAGTAACGTTTTTGTCATTCTTTAGCATCTAAAACATTGCATATCAAATATGCACTTTCGATTTCTCCATCGTGAGATCATAGATTAAATTATGATACGCACTCTTGTTGTATATTGACCTCCGACCCGGCCAAACATGCCATGCCAAAGACGACGGAACAGCATATTCCATTGGCGTGGGCGAGCTTGGCTGACAATATGGGACAACGTCCCACGGTACAGCCACAAACTGATGCACCGGAAGAGAGTGACCTGTGAACTGCATGACAGTTATTTCCGCTTGATGACGGTCAAACATGCCATTCCAAAGATGGCGAAAGTGACACATTCCGATGGCCAGTTATGGGGAGATATTGAGTGGGTGATTGAACTATTCTATAACTCAGTGAAGACAGGAAGTCAGTTAGTTGGTGACAAGATGCAGTAGAGAAAGCCAGCACCCAGCAGAGAGCTGGGGCCCCGGGCCTCCGGTTAAACAACGCTGATGGCCATAAGAATGGGGAGGTCAATACGTGGCAGTTCTGTTCGGTCTCCAACTCCCTCTCACACACAACCCTTTCAAATAAAGTGAGAGGTATATTTTTTCTAAAAGACTGTGTCGCTCGTCGTCTTTATTGTGTGTTGTTATGATTCTGCATGTATATGTGTATAGTTGTATATGTATTATGTGACTATACAACACTCTGTCACTATTAAAATAAAAATGACTAATGAAGGTACTCTTGACTCAAGTAATTTTATAGCTGCGTTTAAAAACACAGGATGTTTGAAATCCAAAATTACTTCTTCCTTTTAAAAAAATGGAACTTATGACACAACACATCTTTTTGTTATATAATTAAGGAATGATTATTTATATTCATTATTTTTCGTTAATCATATTTTATCATTCAGTTTGGTGGGGCTTTGAAATATTCGGGTCAAGAGTCATTGGGTGCAGTTTTGCGCAAAGGATATGAAAATCACCATTTGTCATAATAAACCCCCAGACAGGAAATGGTGCTGGAGTGTGGACGACGTCAGGCCCAAAAGAGATGGTCCTGAGAATTTGAGGATTTTAAAAAGAGTCAGTTGAGATTGGACCATGGAGGCATAGTGTTGAGTTTTCTATCGTTGCGGTGGCGGTTAAGATTACCGGATCTCTACCGACAGAGATCTTAAACATTACAAGATGCGCCGCGCGTAGCGATGGGGTTAGCATAGAAAGAATTGTGTCGCTCTCCTCGTTTCACCATGAACTGAAGTCAGGAATTAATAAACGCGTTCGTACCTGAAACAACAGCGTCCTCCTGTATTTGTATTTGTACCGTTATAGTTGATCTCATCATATTATACAAGATTTTGAAAATCTATCAATAGAGATAGTTTGTCAAAACGCCGATAGTAATATAATCAGTATCATGATATACGATCGTAGATACCTTTGAACAAGTAAAATGTTTTGATAGTTTCATTTTAGAAAAGGGTCTTAATGTTTAACCCTTTGAACGTTTTCTTTCTGTGTCCTCGCCAAACCCCACCCAAAACCATAAACAGCTCTAAAACAAAACGAAAAAAAAAAGATACATTTAAGGTTCGCTATAGATAATTTTGTCTTGGAGAGATTTTGGTTTTTACATGTACCTTTGTAGCCATGTTCCAATTTTTTTTTGTTGCATAATTCCTATTGAATCACCTTTCCCAACCTGTCATACCTACTCTTGTAGTATTTGCTTCTTATGTAATTAACCGTTTTATGTCTGTCACCACATAACCAACACTTGCTATTCTTCGGCATATGATCAATTTTTGCTTTGACATGATTAGTACTTCTAACATTATCTTGTGTCGCTATTAAAAATGGTCCGTTTTTTTTTCTTCAGATTTTCCCTTATTAGTAATATCAAGATCATCTTATGAGTAATTTATCATTATTATATCATTTTCACGCTAGAGTTAGCTCATACGCTTTGACTATTGTCTCAGTGAGCGTAAGTCTTTTCAAGTCTCCAGGACTCTTCTCAGTATTCTGGCCGATTTCAACAAGGCGGTAATTTCGATGGTCTCGATTTGTCCAGCGATTTTAAACTCTTCCATCTCCTTTTCCAACCCTTTTCAGAACTTTCCAAGTGCGCACGTTATAATTGGTATCACCGTCACTATCATGTTTCCCCGCTTTCTTAGTTATCAGGCAATGTCGAATTGTCTCTCTTTTCGTTTTCATTGATTTTCGCTCTGCCGGGACAGCAAAGTCCACAATAAGGTTAATTTTCTTGTCTTTTTTTAATTTATTTATTACTAGGTCTGATGGGGGGGATTAGATAATGTGCTTGTTTTTAAAAGTGACAGAAATTTTTATGCATCTCATTCGGCAAGACTATATAGTAGTATTGTGAAAATTCAATTTCTTGCACAATTCGCAATGGATCCATGTTCATATGTTACATACTGACCCTTGACCGAGCCGTCAATCAAAGACGTTGTTGTGTAAATAAGCGAAAGAAGATCATGTAATCTAATCGGAAGAAAGTGGGCGTTATGAAATAATATATGCAGATGCCAGCAGCAGTTGAGAACAATGCTAGCCAGAGTGAGAGCCAGTTTGCAGTCAGTGAAAGCGCCTCGCTAAGGGCTGCTGCCTCCAGTTTGGCAGCCTCTAGTTGAGAGAGATGGATTCAGTGAAGGCCGAGTCAAAGCCAGCTTGCAGACACTGAGAAATCACTCGCTGTGGCATGTGGTCCATACTAGGCCTCAGGTTGAGCAACCCTGGCTGAGAAACAGAAGAAGTGGTAAGTGGGTCTTGAAGATAACACAGCGTGCTATGGTCAAGAGAAGTTATGGGTCAAAATAGCAATCTTTTTTGTCTACCCCTATCCGTCCGTCTCAACAAACCACAGAAGCTTCAATTCCTTTCGAAAGTATAAAAAGACGAATATATTCTTATTAGAAGTGTTGTCCTTCATTACTCCAACTGCAATATAACGCACACAAGTAGTGTCAAATAATTTCCTGGCCTTGGCTGGGCCGTCTGGCATTCCTGTCGGATGGGGTATCAAAATCAATGGCAGATTCGAGCTGCAACATTAACACCTTTGTTCCATTTGTATAGCACTGGATTTTACAGTCCAGTTTAAGCTATAAGCAGGCAGACGTGCCTGGACCCAGACTTGGATCAAAGACCGGCTAGGCTCATCCGGCCCACATTGCACTAAGCGGGTCGATGAGCAGCACGGACCAGCTGGGTTCGAGCTTCGGCTCGTGCCCAAAGTTCCCCCTCCCTAAATCCCCACTATAATCGACCATCGGGTCATTGACCTTGTGTCGAGTCTTGTCTGGTAGGAGGCAGCGACAAATGATATACAAGTCGAATCAAGTCTTAACCCCGCCACTTAGTGCTAGTTTCTTCATTCGCATATCATAAGATTAATTATTTCATCTCTGTTACAACTTGTTATCCTGTTACATGTTATTGATTTTCGCTTTATCATTCAAGTAGGAATAGAAATTTAAAATAAAATTGCTTGAAAAAAAAAGACTAAGTCATTAAAAAAACTCGAAAATTTTTGACTTGGCAAAATTGATCGTACAGTTTTATTTACTCAGAATTATTGAAACCCTCGCACAAATTTTACTTCAAATTTTAAAAGGATTAAAAAAAAACTATAATATTTTTTCAACAAAATAAATTAAGAATATTATCGAAATTAATCAATCATAGCAATAAGAATTATAGAAGTTTGATAAAATTAATTTCAAAGATATAAATCGTATAATTATTTACCATTGGACTGTCTATCTGTTCAGCTAATGTTCTGCAGTTATTGGTCAGTTTTCAACCCAAGTAATAATATATATATATATATATATATATATATAGTCACCCACAGACAGACTGTTTCATTGTATCACAACTCTTCCGTGTAACACGTAGGACGTTCGAAGCTGGGATCAAAACCCGCCAAACTTTACGTTAGACAAAGCATCAGACCGCTCGGCCAACAAGCGTACCACATCAGCTAGGAAATTATAAGATATTAAGCAGCAGCGAAAGCAGCAGCGTTTGTTTGATTACATTTTATACCTTACCGGATACCAGAGTGCTCAATTCCTTCGAAGAGCTTTGTGTTTGTGTGTGGGGGGGTAATGAAAAATGCTCAAATTTATACGAAAACGTCAAAAGACTAAAAATTTTGAAAAGATTTACGCAGTCCGTTTAAAAGAAAAATAGTTGATAAAAAACAAAAAATAATACTTAAAACTAGACCGGCACATTTTTAGTACTATCTTAACAAAGAATCGACTCCGTGAAAATCTGAGTTACGAGTTTGTTTTTTGTTTTTTTATCTCGCATTATATCTTATTTTATAATTGAAAGGTATTGTTGTATGTTAAAGATACTTCAGGAAAGATTTTCTACACTACTACGAGATCAAGCTCAGACTGCTTTTCTGGTAATATCCATCTCTCAGACTGTAAAAAGGCGGGTCATTCTCACCATGTCCCTAGGTATTCTCTCCGAAGAGCAGATGGCTTCCTCAATCGTTATACGCGAACAGGTTCTGTGCTAAGAGAGAATCCATTTCTTCTCGACGCTCGGAGTCGGCTGGAGCAGTTGAATACGCACACTGCTTCTCTGAACAGGGGCAAGACTCTCCCAAAGAGTGTCCTGGATAAGTCACTAAACAATCTTATATTGAGGTTCCAGTAATACTGGAACTTTAGGGATTGCAGAGTACCTTTTCATTGCCATTGCTCCAAGGTCAACTCTGCCCCAGAGTGGTAGCACCTCATAGGGTCCCAGTTATGGATCAACTGAATTGTTTGAAATGGAACAATTTTTGACATTGAAACTGGACTTACGCTAAACTGAATTGTTCGAAATAGAAATGTTTTGGCAAAACTATACTTAAAAAATCGTTTGACAAAACTGAATAGCTTGAAATAGAAATGTTTTTGATAATTAAACTGCGTACTAGACGGAATTGTTTGATATAGAACTGTTTTCGCATTTAACTCTGCGTAGACAAAAACTATACTTATACTAAACTTAAATGTTTGAAATGGAATCGTTTGACAAAACTGAATAGCTTGAAATAGAAATGCTTTTGGCAATTAAACTGTGTACTAACGCTAAATTGAATTGTTTGAAATAGAACTGTTTTGGCATTTAATTCTGTATGATCAAAAATATACTTAATAGTTCGAAATTGAAATGTTTATTTGTATAAAATGGATTTGGCATTAGATAACCCAAACAGGTTGACATGCCATAAACCCAAACAAACAAACAAACAAATAAAAAAACAAATCAACAATCAGCTGACCTATCTGAATAATGTTTAGAAACGCTTGGAAGAATTGACGCTTTAGGATGAGTAAGAAATCTTAAATCTATACAACATTTCTATATTGTATCAACGAAATTCGTAAAATGTTTTGTAGTTTCTTTTGTTGGTTTTACATGCTTAAGAGAATTTCCTTTGAGAAGCTTATTACTGAGAATGAAAATAGAGTAAATAAGTTAATAATTCACAGTATATAAATTCACATTTAGATTATTTATTTATTTCATTGATCTAAATTCTTTGCTTGATGTTTTTACAGGGTAATAGTTCTGAAGTCAACTACAACAACCTCGCTGTAAGTATCCGCGTATATATAAATATACGCATACTTTATTTCATTGAATTCCATGTAGAAAATGAATAACTGTTAAAAAGATTATTTAAAATCTTGTTGTTTGGGTAGTCCCCGTGGCGTAGTGGGTAACATGCTGGAGTCTGACCTGGTAGTAAGTGAATTAGAACTCCAATAGCATTATTACGTTTACTTTTAGACTAATGCCCTTCGGAAAAGTAGGAACCTCTTTATAGTAAGTAAGTAAAGTTGTCTCCCTTTTGTCGAGGTCGACCAGAAGGCTACCTTTTCAAGAGCTACTACACCGAGGTGTATGGTTGGGCGCTTCTCCTTTTCCTGGATTGCTCCACTTTACCCTTGATACGTACCTTATATTGCTGGGTGTTAAGCAAAGAGGTATCAAGTACCATTTTAAAAGTCTTTGGTATGACGTGACCTGGGACTGAACCCAGGCCGTCCGGACCATTGGCGAACACTCTACCCACTAGCCCAATGAGCCGGTGACCAACAACTATTTACTTAATAGTACAGTTTGTTTTTTTTATCAGGATGGCTTTGGTATTAAAAAATAAACACAAAATCTGATATATCTTTAAATCAAACCAATTGCCCAGTCGGCTGGAGCAGTAGAATACACTGACTGCACCTCTGCAGAGGGAGAAGACACACCCAATGAGTGTCTTCAATATGACACTGAACGATCTGATGGTAAGGGTCCAGTGATGCTAGATCTTTGAGGAATGCGGAGCACCTCTTTATTGCCATTGCACCCAGATCAACTCTGATCCAGAATAGTAGCTCCTGATAGGGCCCCATCTATGGGTTAAATAGAACTAACAGCATACTTATGCTAAAGTCAAACAAAACTATTTAATCCCTTATCATACTTGAAACAATTTAAACTGTGTGCAAGCAATAATTGATATTTAATCGAAGTATTAGTGTTAGATAAGAATACTTGAACCTTTTTAACAGTGTGCAAACAAATGTGAACTACAAACTATTCACTTAAAATCATATTAAGCGTCCAGGACTGCCGACACCATTTCAAATATTTGTAATAATTTTATTTAACTTTCTTCTAGAAGGGTAATTTCAAAAAGTTAATCGAATATACAGTCTACAAAAATGTTTCGTTTGTAGGGCAATGATTATCATCGTAGGAAATGGATACGTTGACCCTAGTTCAAATCCTGGACGAGCCTTTTTGAATTTTATATAGCGCTAATACTCTTGGGTAAGACTCCGACTGTTCGGCCACTTGCCGTGGGTAAATAGTATGGCACACTGCACCCTTTAATTTTAGTTTGGCAACCGGTCTAAAAGAAGGAAAACACTGAATTGAAACCCGTTAAACTCTACTTAAAAAGCAACCTTGTATCGGATCCTGCTCATCGCAGATGGGTCGAGTGTATACTTACATCTTAATTCTGGTTAAAAAACTGTGATTATTATTTTTTGTTAAATATATTTATATATCTTTTTATGCTGTACCAACATAAAATATCAATTTTCAGAAACTTTTAATCTTCTTTTGCAGACTGACATGCAAACCAGATACGTGGAAACCTGCAACAGAGTTCTTCCTTTCTTGGAGAGAACTTTGGAAATGAAAAATAGTGGAAGCCAATTCTTCATGGGAGAGCAGGTTAATAATATTTATAATTTGAAACAAAGTCTCCATTTATTTCGTGAACAGAATAATATGAGCAAAGAAAGTGAACAATTTGAAGAACTGACAGAGAAACGAAGCTTTAAGATATCCCAGAATAAATTGATTCCCAAATTCGTTTTTGAGACTAAATTTAAAATGTTGATTTTATGATTGTTTCTAGTTGAATGGGATGTATTAATTGCAATGCAACCAAATAAAGTAGCCAATTCAGAGAACTGACGGAGAAATCAATCTTTAAACATGACTGATGTAGGGCTTACATTTTTCCGATAGGATTCGAAATGTCAACTTTATTGTCGTTTCTTTTAGAATATGATTCGTATATTAAAGTGATACGAAAATAGTTACTAATTTAAAGAATTGACAGAGAAATAAGGCTTTAAAACATACCTGATGTATTGCTAAAAACTTATTTAACTTTCAATAATTTTTCGACAAAAGTTAAAATGTTCATTGTTTTTGCTTTTACTTGTAGAATTCTATGCGTTGATTAAAATGCTACCAAAGATAGACGATTCCAAGTATAGGGTATCAATATACACCGGGCCCATGTGACTGTTAATAACTCTACTTAATAACAATGATGTGTTCTTTTTTGTTTCAGATTTGAAAATAGTATACCATAACAGCTATTAATCTTCAATCACAAGGCATTGGTCAATAGAGGATAAAATATTTTGCGTCAGTACTTATTTGGAGACAAAATCATTCAAAACTGTCTCAGAATAGATGCAACCCATTGATATGATAATGATTTTTTACTGAGACAATAAACCCAAAATAATTTGCATGTCCTGGCAGCTGATATAATAACAATTAAAAACATTGCTTTGATATCTAGCTCAAAGGACCACCAATACGCTTGGCTCAGTAATAAATCATTATCATTTAAATGGGTTTTACAAAGAAAGGAAGCTTTAAGAATCCATGATTAAATAGCCACCGTTTCGTTTTTTCGACTATATGTAGTGTTGATTTTATTATTGCCGAAAAGAATGCGTATATTACGATGCAACCAAAGAACAGGGACATTTCGAAAAATTGCTGAAGAGTTGAAATTTTAAGCATGCCTGGTGTAGTGCTTAAATTATACATGACGTAGTACGCTTTTCGACAAAATTTAAATGTTGATTTTTAATAATTTTTTGGTAGAATAGGATCCATTGATTATAAAGCTACCAAAAAAAAGTAGCCAATTCGATGAATTGACAGAAACGTAAGGCTTTAAAATATCCCAGACAATAGATATATATATATATATATATAGTGTAGTGTATTTTTTGACCAATATAAATATCTCCCACATTTGAAACAGTAACCTGTGCGCTGCAAGTGAGCTTAGGCAAGAGGTAATGGTAGCTCCCTCTAGAGAATGTATTGCCATTTATTATAATGTACGATTAGTTTTCATCATTGCTTTGACAGGTGCACTCTTTACGTCTGCTGGTAAAATGCTTTTGTAGACTGGTGAATCTGTAATTGCTACAGAAAGACTTTTTCCTGCTCATTTTATGTCATATCGGAATGACGCTGTTCCGGATAGAAATTACAACAACGAGTAGTATCAGTTTAAAGAGGAAACGTACTGTGTACTCCGATACAAGCGATGTTTATAACTTATCTTATCTAAAAAGAAATGATAAATCATTTGCGAGATGGAGCTACCATTACCATTAGTCTAAGTTCTTTTTCATCATAAATCATCATCATCATGATATCGTGCCGCCAACACAGATCTCTCTGGCCCTGTTCCTCCACCCTTTTCTATCGTCCATCGCTCCAGGTAGGTCTTCAAGGCTACATCCTGTATCGACACAGAGCTGTTGTATGTATGTTCTAGCAGGTTGTCATGCCTTTGGTCGTTCATGTGAAGGGGTCCACTGGCGTATGTCACTTATGAGTTCATTCCTACTTCTCCAGGAGTGTCCCACATGTCTGGTTCGTCTAACATGGATAGTTTTCGTGAAGGTAAGTGGTCGTTCAACTGCTGCTTTGTGGGATGCTGCCTCCAGGACTTGTTCAATATGAGAGAGATATATCTGCCGCAACTTTTAATTTTTTACTTTGATTATCACATTTAAGTATGCTTGTTTGTTAAAGAATGGGCGCATTTTAGCGGGATTATTGCTAGCAGAATAAAGTTAAATGCTCCAACTTATAACTTGTAACCTTTTATATCACAGGTGGTTGTTGAGCACCTTTTATTTCCAATATTCCCTGGTCCACTCTAACCAGAACTGTTAGCATATATTAAAGTCCCATGTATAGAACTATTAGAAAATTAGATAGGAGTACTTGGTTCATTGGCCTAATGTGTAGAGGGTTCACCAATGGTCTGGGTTCAATCCCTGGTCGTGTCATACCAAAGTTTCGAAAAATGGTACTTGATATCGCCTTGCTTAACACTCAGCAGTATAAAGTGCGTATCAAGGGTAAAGTGGAGCAATCCCTTCCCTACATTTCAGTGTAGTAGCTATTGAAAAAGGAGCCTTCTGGTCGCCCTCGACTATGATCGTCAACTTTACCTTTAATACCAAGTATGTTTGCAAACAAATGAATATAATTATTAATAATATTGCTCCTTAAAATGAAAAAGAAATTATGAATATATTAGAATTTTCTCCTCTACAAAAGCTGCCAGAATTCTATCATTATTTAATTATTTCTAACAGAAATAATACAATCAAAACGGATATTATTAGGTACTTCCAAGCTATAGTGCTATATGGATGCACGACTTGGACACTAACAAAACGGCTGGAGAAGAAGCTAGACGGCAATTACACAAGAATTATGCGAGCAATATTGAATAAGTCCTGGAAGCAACACCCCACAAAGCACCAAATATACGGCCACCTACCTCCCATCACGTAAACTATCCAAGTTAGACGAACCAGACATGGAGAAGTATGGACGAGCTCATAAGTGATTTACTCCTACATACGGCAGCTCTGTGAGGAAACGGGATGTAGCCCTGAAGACCAGCCAGAGGCGATGAACGATATGAAGAAGTGGCGAGAGAG
Organism: Sepioteuthis lessoniana; assembly: GCA_963585895.1. Classification (NCBI taxonomy): domain Eukaryota; kingdom Metazoa; phylum Mollusca; class Cephalopoda; order Myopsida; family Loliginidae; genus Sepioteuthis; species Sepioteuthis lessoniana. The sequence goes on from OY757942.1 coordinate 13,524,288, forward strand.
GATCAGGGATATCCGTGCTGGCGGCACGACATGGTGATGAGGATTAATTACCAAAGTTTTAAAAATTCATAAATATGTCTACTTATTTTTTGGCAACGACATATTCGTATTTTTGTGACATTGTTTTACTTAAGATTTGTGTCGGCTTTAACTTCAGGATGCTATATCTATAAAACATGCATAAAAAAGATTTTAAAAATGAAAGGGTTAGTAATAGATTTTTTTTTTTTGACTAGATGATGCTGTGTGATATGATGTGCTATTGTTGCTTGGAGAACCCGATGTTGGAGAACCAGGCCATCTTCAATAATTACCCTAAACTGATGGCCCTGTGGAAACGCGTCGCTGCCCACCCCAAGATCAGCGGCTACCTCAAGAAACGTTCAAATACCAATTGGTAGATGATAATATCAGAATGGCTTATGACGTAAACACTCTGGACGGAAAATAATTCTCTGAACGGAATTGTTTGTTCCAGATAAAGATAGACATCTTTATGAAGTAAGACACGAAAAAAACTAATCAATGGACTGTGCTGTTCAAATATTCGTTGTATTTTTCTTTTAATAAATATCCCCTGAAAAGGGGGAAAATAATCATTTGTCTTATATATAATTATTTTTGCTTACTTACTAAAAAGACAACCTCTACACAAATGAGGGAGCATAGTGGCTAATGTGCATGACAGCAACGTAGATTTCAAACTCTAGTCACGTTGTTACATTAATTTTTGGACTAATTCCCTTTAGAAAGATATGAACCCCCTTGTCCCCACAGCTATGGGTTAAGTAGTACCACTATCGTATAGCAGAAAAAGACGACAAACTTTTTTTTCTTCCCTTTGTTTCCCAAAATGTACGGATGGATCGAGTACGGAGGTTCGAAGATGGCTGAGCTACACTAACAAGGGCTGAGGTACGTATCTTCTCTTCATTCTTACAGGGTCAAAATTTGCCAACTTATATAATATCCCAGACATCCGCGTATATCCAAGTGGTCACACCTCCTCCAGCCTGCCACTTACACGTTGCACGTGGACACGTCTCCTTCCAGCCCGCCGCTTACACGTTGCACGTGGATACGTTACCTTTTAGCTAGCGACCCACGGAAATTCTCGTGATCACATTTCCAGCCTGCTACCTGGACAATGCACGTCATTACGGTTCCTTCTTGCATGCCACCCACGCAATCTACGCGGCATTTCCGCCGACAAAACTTGCGTCCTGTTTACTTTAGGTAACAGGTATAGTTCCTGTTATTCTTCTTTCCAGTATATGACCAACGCAGCTGGATCAACAAATATCAAAAGGAGTCTTCCAGTCGATATCCAACACCATTACTGTTCTTCTCTCAAGGATGGATTTGGTATTAGATAAATCATAAAAGTTAACCTGCAATTAAAAAATAGAAGCCCAGCAAAAATTTCTTCTCACCCACTTTCCCTCCCCCTTTCCTTCCTTTTTCTGAAATTTCTTTTGCTCGAAATTATGCATGAATAAGATATCATCATCAGTATAAAGTTTAAGAGCTTCGAGTCCATTGACTCTCTCTCTCTCTCTCTCTCTCTCTCTCTCTTGCTCAGACCAAGTCTGCTTAGGCTGTAGAATACACCGACTGCTTCTCTACAGAGGGTTAAGTAGTCGCTTCTCGGCCTATTGGCTGGGCCGTCTGGCATTCGTGCCGGATGGGTGATCGAAATCAAGAGCAGATTCGAGGCCGAAAACGCCCCAGCTTCGGCTGGGCAACCTTCGTATGGGCGAGCTGCTTTTTTTGTCCCCTATGTACCCCTTGTATAGCACTAGACCTTACTGTCTAGTTCAAGTTATATTCTGGCATACGTGCCCGGATCTAGATTTAGGTCCGTGATACTGCTTGACTCATAAGACCCACATTGCACTTCGTGGGTCAATGACTAGCAGGGTTCAAGTCTCGGCTCGTTCCCGAACTTCCCCTCCCCTTTATCCCCACTTTAATCGGTCTTCGGGCTTTTGACCTTATGTCAAGTCCTGTCTGGTGGGAGGCAGCGACAAATAATGCTTCTCTGCAGAGGGGTAAGACCTCTCCAACGAGTGTCCCGATATGACACGAAACAATCTGATGGCGAGGTTCCAGTAATTATGGAGCTTTGAGGACAACTGTTTCATTGCCATCTCTCCCAGGTCCACTCTGACCTGGAGTGGTACCACCTGGTAGGGTCCTATCTATTGGTCAAATAGAACTAAACTGTATGCTTTGGCTGAACTATTGTTTGAAATAGAACTGTTTTTACATTCAACCGTGTGAAGATGTTAAATTGGTTTGTTAGAGATACTTAGCAATACTTGGAACCATTTAACCTTGACTTAACTAAATACCTTGAGATAAAACGTTTTGACATTTAAACTGTACTTGTGCTTTACTGAATTGTTTGAAATTGAACTATTTATATGTACGAAAATTGATTTGGCATTACATAACCCGCGATGGTTTATATGCCATAAAACCAAACCTAGCCAACCAAATAAGCAATGCATAACAAACAAGACAGTGAGCTTTTCTAATGAATATAACCAATCAGAAGAATTCGATTTTCATATTGCGTTTGGTCTGTGTTTTGTGGCATATCAACACTTGTGGGGTATTTAATACCAAATTTTGCTTATATATATATATATATATATATATATGTGTGTGTGTGTGTGTGTGTGTGTGTGTGATTTGTGAGAAAATACTTCGTAGTGAGTTGTTCGTGTTTATTTGAAGGCACACAGTTAAATGGTCTCAAGTATTATAATTAATACTGTGTGATTCCTCGTGATTAGTTTGTTTGTTTGATATGATTTTATGGTATATCAACCCTTGTTGGTTATTTAATGCCAAATCCCGTTTATATATATATATATATATATATATATATGATTCGTGAAAATTACTCAAAATTAAAGAGTCATACGTATTGCTATGTATCACGAGTAATTCAATCAAACATCACCATTTCTTTAGAAACACAGTTAAATGATCAAACAGTTCTATTTCAACAATTCAATTTACCATAAAGCATTTATTTGCACATAGTTTAAATATCAGTTCTATTAGACCCATATTTAGGACCCTATCAGGTGCAATCACTCCATACCAGATTGGACCTGGGAACGATGGCAATGAAAGGATACTCTGTATTACTCGAGCCTCTTCATCAGAGTGTTGAATGTAATATCCATGAAACTCGTTGAATGGGTGAGTGTTACCCCTCTTTAGAGATGCAGTCTGTTTATTCTACAACCCCGGCTAACTGGGTTGTCCCCAAACGTTATTGCTAAAGTCGTGGACGGCGTCCTCGAAGTAAGTGAGTTCGAATTCCAGTTACATTATTATCGGACAAATACCCTCGGGAAAGCTACGAAGATTCTTATCCTTCCAGCTATGGATTAAACACAATCAATGGTCTTATTCTACTAGATTGCCTTCGGCATTAAATAATCCAGAAGGTTTGATATGTCACTAAACCAAGAACTTATACGTATTTAATACTAATTATTCTATTTTATATTAATCATTTTTTGGCTTAGAGTTTAATAGTTTCAAGTATTGCTATCTAACTTTAGTAATTGTATTTATTAAGTATTTTTACATGAGATCGTCATGTGAGCATGGATTTCCCTGACTCTTTCTTGCCATTCGTCTCTATCGTCAATCGCTTCCGGTTTTCTAGATAACTTCTCGCTGGTTGTCCAAAACTTAAATGTTTGTCTGAAGAGGTCCATTGGATAACTTTATTATGAGTTCGTCCTTACTTCTCCAGCAATGTCCAGCATGACTTGTTTGTCTTATTTTGATGGTTTTCTGAGATTGGGAGTAGGTGACCGTACAGATGCTGTTCCCGCAAAACACGGGTTGTACAGCTGCTTTCCATCACTAAAACCATTATGTAATATAAATAATATAAATTTAAGAAGACAAGACATGATATATATATATATATATATATGTGTGTGTGTGTGAGAGAAAGAGATAAAGAGATTAAATGTTTAATCAGACGGATACGTTGTATAAAGAAAATGGAAAGAAAGATACATAAGAATGGATGTGAAAAACTTTATTATTTAATATTAGTTTAGGACCACCGACGCGTTTCGACAAGATTATCTAAGATATGAAATTAAAAAATTTCACTAAGAAAGTATTTTACGTCTTATTCAGGGTGGGAATTATGAATTTGAAATTGTGGTTTGAAAGAATACAGAAAAATAATCGAAAAACATTTACGCCATGAAACGTAAATTGTTAAAAGTGTTTCTCCTAATCAAGGAACTTCTTAACTGAAATTTTCATATTTTCATTTCTTAGATAATCTTGTCGAAACGCGTCGGAGGACAGAAAAAAATATAGTTACAAAATTTTTCGCACCCATATATATGAATTTTTCTTTACGTTTTCTTTATACAACATATATATATATATATATATATCTGTAAATTCTTATTTTGGAAAGAAGAAAAAATTATTTGGGTTTTATATATATATATATATGTATGTATATGTAAGGTGTTATCTTTTTAACGCTTGATTAAATACGACAGATGTATCGTATCCACCTATTCTGTCATGAATCCAATCAAGTATCCGTTCGCGTATTTGGAATTTTATATGAATGAATTTAATAAAATACCGTATGTTTTCGGCCTTAACGATGCGTAAAGTATGAAACCCAAGGTCACAGACACTATCTAGTAATAAATATATAATATATGTATATTCTTATATATATATATATATATATATGAACGAGAATCATGAAAAGTATGGTTCACGATGACTACAGGTATGATTGCAGCTGAAAACTGCAATGGTCGCGGGTAAAGGTTTGGTTAGGGTTTGATGGAATGTATTGAGATCTTTTTCCCTACACCTTTCTTTTATAAGAGTGGCTCTGCGGGTGTTTTTAAATGAGATCACATGGTTGCTGAGTAAACGTCAGGATTCTCAATAAGATTTGACGAAGTATGAATACAGATTTTATCTATAAATTTCAATAAGTCGCATACAACCTTTTACTTTTTTTTAATTTTCAGAACTATTTGAATTTGGGGTAACGGTTCTTTTTTCTGGGGTGTATCATTGTATAAATGAAAAATAATGACAGATATAATATCTCCACAGTTAAATTTTTTTCTTAATCAAAAAATATGATAAAATATATCTAAAAATTATTTTGACTACTTTAATTAAAATAAGAATTTTTTTTAAATCCCAATCGCTATTTCAAATAAAAACTTTCTTTCATCTACATCATTAATTTTACATCGATAGTCGTTGATAGTGAGCACTACAATTGGATTCTCTTACCTTTTGGATTTCTTCCTCGGATCCTATAAAAGTATATATATATATATATATATATGTGTGTGTGTGTGTGTGTGTGTGTGAGAAGTTGACCACTTGTGATAAGACAAGCAATATATTAATTGTATGTAGCTTATTTATTTTTATTGTGATCGACTTGCTTTGATATTAGGTAAACGCTCTGAGGAAAAGTTTTCAGGAAAAAAGTTTTTCAAGGTTGTTTTAAAGGAGTTGATATGTTTTACGAAAATCTCTGTAAAATATACAACTTGTGTAGCATATCCATTATTCTAATAAGGAAACTTGTCTAATAAAAGTATTTTTAATTGATCGTTTACACACACACACACACACACACACATATATGTGTGTGTGTGTGTCTCATGGGGGTTGAGCTCTCTGGCGAAGGAATTGTCGGCCACCGTTAGCGTAATGCAAGGCTCTTCGAAAGAATTGAGCTCTCTGGTGGCCGATAGGGTATAAAAAAATGTAAACAAAGGCTGCTGCTGCTGTTTGCTAAATATAGAAATACCTAAAAATTCCCTTAGCCAACGCTTGTGGCCGTGTGGTCTGAAGCTTAGTCTATCGTAAAATTGGACGGGTTTCGATTCCGGTTTCGAGCGTCCTGCGTGTCTAGCCAAACTGAAGAGTTCTGATAGAACGAAACAGTCTGTCTGAGGATAACTATATATATACGTGTAATATCCAATCAACGTCCGAAGAGAGAGTGTGGATTATTCGCGTATAGAATACATGAGGAATACCATATAAATCTATGTCAGTGCTCGATGTATGGCTATTGTTACATCGGTTTTTCCTTTTATTTTCCTATACACATAAAGTCTGTAATCCACATTCGTTAATTTTAAACCTCTAGACAAACATGTATAGTCATCTGATGAGACGGAGAGTATAATGATATTCTCCGGTGAAATAAATTTATAATGACAATTTAGCCTGGTTTGAGCTTCCTTCTAATTGCACTATATATATATATATATATATATATATGTGTGTGTGTGTGTGTGTGTGTGTGTCTCTCTCTCTCTCTCTCTCTCTCTGGTGAGAGCACCTGTTTTCATGTTTTTCACGAGATTTGGCAGGAGTGCGTTTCAAATTACCCATGACTTGACCAGCTTGTTGGTTTGCAGGGAATCTTTTCAAACGAGTTATTTATTCGTTCCTAAAGTCGTTTGTGGTTGTCAAACTTTTATTTCAAGGCTGGCTGAGTAAGTTTCATTTTAAATCCAAAATGTACAAAGCTTTTCAGACCTTTTCTTCAGATGTCTTCTTTTTTTTTTTTTGTTAGTTATTGTTTTTCATGTTTATATCTTTTAAAATTATTTCTATTGATGGTGAATTTTGTATCTGTTGAAGGCATTCCCATTTCTAAAAAAAAAAAAAAATTGCTGTTCGACAAAAAATAGATTTTTCTGATTTATAGATACGTTGACGGTAATTATTTAGAGTAAAATAGATTAGCCATTTTGACTTTCTATGGATGAATTAATTCAGCAATTTGATTCGACAGCAAATTCTAAAAGCTTTTTTTGAGAAACTAGGGAATGTGTTAGTAGATTTTAGATGTTCGTAGCAAGAATTGTTTTTTTATATTGATTAGATGGTACAAGTTTGTGGATTTTATTGCGGATATCTTATACAAACCATCATAAAATAGATGTAACCATTAATATGAAATTGATTTATTCCTAAGACAATCGCAATAGCGACCATTTGGAACACGTCCTGTGAAAAAGAAACCCTTTGAGCATACATTAAATCAATGTTTTTCTTTCTTTGTTAATATATCAGATTCCATGACACGCAATCTTTTTTTGAGTTTGTTGTCTTAGTAATAAATCATTACTATATTAATGTTCCGTCTAGTGTGGAAATGTCACCTGTAGGATTATAGCACATATATTCAGTTTTGTGTGCATTAGACAAATTCAGCTACCTAGGAAGCAGCGTCTCATCAACCCAAAGAGACATCGACACATGGCTAACGAAGGCATGGACAGCTATCGATAGTCTTTCGATCATATGGAAATCAGACCTGAGCGATCAAATGAAGCACAGTTTTTTCCAGGCAGCGGTCGTGTCGATACTGCTATATGGATGCACTTCCTGGACGCTAACTAAACGGCTGGAGAAGATGCTAGACGGCAATTACACAAGAATGTTGCGGCAACACCCCACAGGGCATTAACTATACGGCCACCTACCTCCCATCACGAAAACTATACAAGTTAGACGAACCAGACATGCAGGACACTGCTGGAGAAGCAAGGACGAGCTCATACGTGATGTACTCTTATGGACCCCTGCATACGGCCAAGCAAAAGCAGGACGACCAGCTCGAACATACATACAGCAGCTATGTGAGGATACGGGATGCGGCCCTGAAGACCAGCCAGAGGCGTGAACGATAGGGAGAAGTGGCTAGAGAGGGTCAGGGATATCCGTGCTGTCGACACGTGGGGAAAATGATGATGATATTAATGTGTTGCCTCAAGTCATTCTGATTAAGGATTAATAGTTGTTATAGTATACTATTTTCAAATCTGAAACCAAAAAAGAAGACAATATTAGTAGTAGAATTATTACCTGTTATATGGGTCCGATGTATATTGATACACCTTGTACGTATATCACTCTATTGTTTAAAATGTTGCTACCAATCTTCTTTCAGTTTATTTAGTCGACAATTGGGCTTGAAAATATCATTTAAGATAGGGTTTACTGAAGGAAGTACCTGTGGTGTAATGGTTATCGTCGTAGGAAACGGACACGGTGATACAAGTTCAAATCCTGGACAAGACTGATTGCATTTCACATAGGATTAATACCCTCGGGAAAGGTATGAATCCAATTATTCTCCCTCCAGTTATGGGTAAATAGTAGGACAGACTGGGTTCTTCAGCCTTGGTGAGGCAACTAGTCGAGGAAAAGGAAAACTGAATTCAAACCTGTTAAACTCCGTTTAAAAAATTGACCTTGTGTCATATCCTGCTCGAGCCGAGGGGTTGGTTGAATATAATCTAGAATAAGATAGGGTTTACTTTCTAAATACTCCAGCGATTATTGATAATTTGAGCTTTTGGCGGGACATTGGTGTTGAATGTTGTGACGAGACGGGAGAGATTCCTCTTTATAATTTTAGTGAGTGTTGTACCAAGAAGTGAAGATAGCTTGAGTAAAATGGTTTTCGATAAATGTACGGGAACACCTCCGTGTTGGGAATTGCTATTTAATTTTATCGCTGTCTTAACTAGTTGTCGTCGGCGCAAGTTTCTTAAAAGTCATTGGAGGATTTGATGTTTGTTATTTGGTTTCAGGGTTTGGCATTTAGATATCTGACTCCATTGAATTTCTTCTTATCCCAACCTTATTTTCTTAGCACTTTCCTGTCTGTAGAAGGCTGCAAAAGAAGAAAAGGAAGAAGACAAAGATAGGAAATAACTTTTGAATTTCAACTTTATTTTTTGGTTTTCACACGGCCTCTCTGTCGCAAAGAATGCCTTCCTGGACTGACTTTTCTCCCAAATAAGGTGTTAAAATGCACTAGTCTTTTTCGGTGGTTGTTACATTCACATCAAGTGTTTTTATATTGTTAGTTTTTGCGGTGTTGGCTAGCTAGCAGCATACATTGTGTCAGGCCTCTAAATCTAATCAGCTATATGTTCGCTGCTAGCGGCTGCGTGAAATGTTACATATCCACGTCCAAAAATACGACCAAGATATTCACATGCATAATATACGGATGTATAAAACGTTCATAATGTTCATACTCTTATAGGAATCCGAAAAATACTCGAAACACCTGACGACTCTCTTTTTGTTCAGGTACGAAATTTTTTATCACCTTTTTTAGTTTATGTTTTTTCGACATGAGGAGAGAGAGACACAATTTCTTTCTATGCTGACTGTTCGTACATCGTCAGCTCTCAAATCACTGACTCAACCATCCCGTAGACCCAATTGATCTCGCCTTGGCGAACTCCGAAAATCAACTCCCCTCCCCCCTCTAAGTCCAAATCTCAACTAACTGGGTTTTTTTTCAAATTCCAAAATCCTCAGCCCATCGCTTCCGGGCATGACGTCATTCACATCCCCAGTCCTATTTCCTACTGGGGTTTTTATTGTGACATCTGTGATTGTCACATCCTCCGCGCACGCGCGTGAACACCTGCACTCAATGTGTGCACAAAACCAACCCATGCACTAAGCCGAAATGTTCTCAGCCTAACTAAACCGAAAGGTAAGATATACAAAAAAATGATAATATAAAAAAAATCCTTCCGCAATTATTTAACCGAAAGAAGGTCCGTTCAATGCTACGGTGCATAGCTGCGGTGAGGTCGAATTCCTCCTTCTTGCCGAGATGGTTTCTTTCCCAAGTACGCATTGCCCCCACTTCTTGTCATGGGCTTTCGAAAATTTCAGCACTTGTTGAACTTATTTTTGTTCTAAATATATATCTTTTAATCTTTACAGTAAAATCACTCGTGAAAAAGGAAGTTGATTGGGGCGCGAAAATCTGTTTTGGGGAAGATTGTGTGTTGGTGCGTTTTGAGTGTAACGTTGTCTGTAGTTGTCTGTTCTGATCAAGAGGTTGTCTAAAAATATGAATGCATGCGTTTAATTTTTGTTGTCAAATTTATTCGAGTTGTAAATCCTATTTAAGTTAAAAGATTATCTAATCACCGCATGTGTATATAACGAATACACCCCACAAGACACCAACTATACGGCTACCTGCCTCCCATCACGAAAACTATCCAAGTTAGACGAACAAGCTATGTGAGGATACGGAATGTGGCATGAAGACCTGCCAGAGGCGATGAACGATAGGGAAAAGTGGCGAGAGAGGGTCAGGAATATCCGTGCTAGCGGCACGACATGATGATGATGATGGTATCTTGCGTTAAAAAGCGAGTCATTTTTTATTTTGTTGTGGTCTTCAGATAAGACCGGTGGAAAAACAACTGAAACAACCTGTGATAGGTGAACGTTATTTTATTAGAGGAAAAAGGAAGTCATACAAAGGAAGTACTAGCCGTTCTGGGCTTGCAGTCCGTCGGTCAAATATCTCGTAAGAAACGAGAAGTTGTCTTCACCGAGTGAGCTAAGCTCGGCGAATTTGTTTAGGTTGGGCATGTCCATCTTTGGGGTATGGTAGGATATGTCCCAAAAACAAATTTCATGGTAGATATACGTGTTTTCAAATTTAGGAGGTGCCCGTGGTGTAATGGTTATCGTCGCAGTAAATGGACACGGCTACATGAGTTAAAATCCTCGATGAGACTGATTGCATTTCATCTGCACTAATACCCTTGGGAAAGGTATGAATCCAATAATTCTCCCTCCAGCTATGAGTAAATAGTAGGGCAGACTAGGTTCTTCAGCCTTGGCGAGGCAACTAGTCTAGGAGAAGGAAAACTCTGTATTCAAACCTGTTAAACTCTACTTGAAAAAAATTGACCTTGTGTCATATCCTGCCCGAGCGGAGGTTTTGGGTAAGTATGACACGGGTTTTTAAATTTGTTCGCATCGTTTCTTGGGTATGAGAGGATTGCTACAGTGCCTAACAGCTAAATTATTATTATTTTACTATTTTGAGAGTTTTTTTTTATCACCGGCGTTAACGGATGGTTTTCTCTGGAGTCTGTGTGACTGCAAGTCTCCCGGTCTCATTCTCAATATTCTGGCCGATCTCAAAAATGCTGTAGTCTAGATAGTCTCTAGTCATCCTCTTTAATTCCAAGTCATCCAGTCCCTCTAGCAATCCTTTGATGACTGTACCGAACGCACCAATTAAGATTAAAATCTCCGTCACTTTCCTCTACCATTTTTTTTCAATTCTCTACCAAGGCCTAGGTTCTTATCTGTCTTTTCGATTTCTTTCATTTTTACTCTGTGGTATTATAATCATTATTATTATCATTATTATTATTACATCCTCTAAGGCAAAATTTTACGATGTGTGTTTGCGTATTAATTGAATTGTTTGCCCCAACCAATCATCCAACGAAGTTTTCCCAGATATCCTTTCTTTAAAATTAAGAAGGACATCTTGGCTATTTTATTTGATGGTAAGAACCTGCTATATATGAATACAGGATACATTTCCGACCATCTGATTATTTTACGACTAATTTGGCTTTTTTTCCTTCTTTTATTAAAAAATCTCTTGTCCAATTTCCTTGGGATTACCTTCCCGTGCTTACATTTATATTCTTTTGTGCCAGTTTGTAGCAATCCCTTGTTATGTGATCAACTGTTTCATCTCTCACTGGTAATTCTTCTGCACATTATCCATTGATATTATCAGTTCTTAGGTTTAATATTTTGATTGATTTCCATCGATATAATCAGTTCTTAGGTTTAATATTTTGTGTTACTATTAAAAGAAATTAAGTTTTCTTTCTTCAGGTTTTCTCTGCCATGCAATATGCTAGGCATCTCATGTACAATTTTCTTAGTTTGTCGCTTGAAATATCCGTACAGTTTTTTGAAATATGAAGATGTTATTTCGAAAAGCAGTTGTACAAGGGGAAACAGAAAAGTCAGGCATGGCCGACCATATATGAGAAGAAAAAAGAAACCATCTGCCCTTGTGGGACAAAGTTTAAATTATCGATAGGAAAGATCACAAGAAAAGAGGATTTGTGGATCCCCACACACGGCCGCGCAAAAGCAGGACGACCAGCACGAACGTACATTCAGCAGCTATGTGAGGATACAGGTTGTTGTCCTGAAGACCTACCTAGGGCGATGAACGATAGGGAGGAGTGGCGAGAGAGGGTCAGGGATATCCGTGCTGCCAGCGCGACATGATGATGATGATGAACTCTCGAGTGGACCATGTATAAAAATAAACACAATCTGGGAACCAATAATTGAAAAGGCCAAATCAAATTGTTTTAAAGAGAAAAAATATAACAAGAATAACTGATGTCATTGGATTTTACGATTCGAATTCATCTCAGAACACTTCTCGAGAAACTTTTTATGATGTTTCTTGGATTGATTGGAATGGAAAACAATGGCGTCATTATTTGAAAAACATCTTCGTATTTCTTGAATACCTTCATTGATCAACAGTCAAACTTAGAAATGCTTTTCCGGGTTTAATCATTTTTATGCCCATATAAACAATGGACCACAGAGGAGGGACGGAGGATACAGCGGTCGAAACGTTGTATAACAACCAACAACAATAAAGATGCGAAAAACAGTCCGAAAAATTATCCACAAAATATTGCACGTTTTTATCTTTTTCGTGCTTCATGTCTGGATTATAGTGACACAGTTTTATCTGAGCCCCCCCCCCGCCAACGCTGTATTCTCGTTGCTTCCATTATACCGTTATATAAAACAATTTGTTATATACCGTTATATAAGATAATTTGTACACAGTTGCAGGAATTCAAGTATACTTATAAAATACAAATAACCTGCACACAGTTGCTGGATTTCAACTATTCCAACCCAATACAAATAAATCGCAGAAATTTTTATGGTTGGTTTCAAGTATTCCTATCAAATACAAATTCTTTTCTAAAAGATTTATCTGATCTATAGACGGGACAAAAACAGGTAATACCACTCAGAGTCAGTGTTGATCTGGTGGTAATGGCAATGAAGGAGTACTCCACATTCTCCAGAACTGAAGCCTTACAACCTGATACAGTTTAGTGTCATAACCAGGACACCTATTTTGAAAGGGTTTATCCCCTTTGCGAGGGATACAATGTAATCTAGGCAATATTTATCGGTAGGGCTAAGAATATATTGTATCTAATGATGATAGTTATATAGTAAAAAACATTCATGTGGCATTTCAGTAGTATCTTTATAATAATCGAGATTATGTCTGTTTGTTAGCAACTAATACTACGTTACCAGTGGCGTCACAATTCCCCTAGTTATTTACATTATATTCCTCATGATTATAAAACGAAACACTTAGGATCAAAAGATCAACTTACTAACACCAACTAGACGCTGACAACAGTTGGCGAACAGAGAAGCAAGTGGGGAGAGGTAGTCATTGGAATTAATGTCGTATTTATCCAAGTTCCGATCAAGTTAGATTTGACTCGAAGTCACTCAATAGTGTTTGGGGACACGCTCGAATTATGACATATACGTGGTTGGTTATTTGGGTTTTATGGCATATCAACCTTTGTAGTTTATTTAATGCCAAATCCATTTTACACAAAATAAACAATTCTATTTTAAACAATTCAGTTTAGCATAAGAACAGAATTTAATCGTCAAAAACATTTCTATTTCTAGCTATTTAGTTTAGTCAAACAGTTATCATTCAAACAATTCAGTTTAGCATAAGTATACAGTTTAGTTCTATTTGACCTATAGATAGGGCCCTATCAGATGCTATCATTCCGGGCCTTTGTGGATCTGGGAACAATGGTTATGAAGGGATACTCGGCATTCCCCAAAGCTCTAGCATCACTGGAACCTCACCATCCGATTGTTTTGTGTCATATCCAGGACATCAGTTGGTGGAGAGATGCAGTTGGTGTATTCTACAACTTATACATGGCTGTCACCAAAATATTTTTATCTTTGTCGTCATTCCTTTTTTTTTCGAATTGCGACTCATACGTGCATGTCGCAAACATTCTTGACTCCTTCGGCATTTTGAAGCGCTTTAGGCTCCAAGTCACAAACATCACCCAACCAAACAGGTATTGTCTGGGGAGAAGAAATGCAAGGCCCAAGTGATGAGCTCATTAAAACTCACCTGTGTGACACTATGAGCTGGATAAATGCACGTACATGTATACACACGTGTGTGTGTGCACCCATAAATGTGCGCATGTGTGTGTATATATATATACGCCCACGCACATGTGTGTGCACACACACACACACACACCTACACACACACACATATACACACATATATATGTGGCAACATGAGTTAGATTCGGCCTGGGTATCAAATTTCAAACGTTAGGGAAACCCATTAACTAGATTAAGGAAATCTAGATAAGAAAATGTTTATACATATGGCCACGGACGTGGGTAAGTGTTAAGTACTCGTCGGGTACTGGTCAAAAACTTAAAAGGGTCTGAATTTAATGTCCCTATATCGGAGACGGCCAGTCTAGGAAATATCTTTATGTCCAGTTTTTTTTAGAGAGAAATGGCCCCCCAAAAAAGTTATGGGTTTATTCCTGGGTGTGCCTTAGCCGGAAATAATAATGAAACATTCTGTATATATACAGGTGCATTTTGGGTCCTAGCAGTTATACTTAGTTTGGGTTCGAGGAAAGTTGTTTAGGCCGTGACAAAGAAACAACGAACAGAGACATTACCAGCCGGACCCAGTTAGTTGAGATAATCTTTTGCCAGCCGAAACTCAAACTAGAACTAATTATCCACAAAGTGTTACACGCTCTCCATCCTCCCTTGGCGTTTTAACCACAAAGTTGTTGTGTTTTTGTTCTTTTCCCTGTGAACCTGCTTCTCGCTCGATCCGGCCACAAATAAATTCTCGACGTGGAGTTTGTAACTTATGCGACGAGCTGCAGAGGCGGGTATTCTCATACCTGGTGATAACTCCGGAAAACCTGTAGAGCCTGTATGATTGATATTTTACGTATCTCCTGCGGTCTTTTTAAGTATGGATTAGGGGAGGGTGACGTTGTGCATGAGCCGAGATTCATATGCTGCTGGTCATAGGTTCCCCACACCCAAAGGGCAAGTACGAGTGGGTCATTGCTTGTCATTTTTTCACTCAGCCCAATGAGAATAAAAGTTTATCAATGATTCACCCGGCCAATAGGCGAAGTGCCATGTCAATCTTTGCTTGCTATTGATTCTACCCACCCGATACGAATACCAGTAGGCCCCCGGAAAACCTGGGAGAAGAGAGAGAGCCTGTCGGATTTGGGTGTCTAAAATCCTACAGTGTTTGTTATATGTGACAAAGAAATAAAGGTTTACTGATTACTTATATAATTGTTTTATTCTCAACTGTATTATAAGTCCAGCACATTACCCTCTATGCCATGATGACTCTCTGTTTTTTATTTGATTTAATGTTTTATCGTATTAAAACTTATATATTGGTGCCTGGGGGTGCGTATTATTTTTTCTCGTACTATTGACAAACAAGAAAAAAATACATACTTTTGAAGGAATATTTTATTTATAAAATCATGTAATGCACAAATATTAATAACACGTTCATATATTTATCCTGTATATCATCAGAGACATCTCGTTATGGAAGGCCTTCATAGTCACAATAATCCTTTTTTCTAAGCAACGAGTTTAAATCCGAACATCGTGCACTTGTCAAGCCGACTCAAAAGAGATTGATAATAAGTGATCTTTTTTAGGGTCAGCCTGTGAAAAAAATCTACCAGTTGGTGCTGCAACGCTTCTTCAGGTAGCCGCAGATCTTGGGGTGGGCAGCAACGCGTTTCCACAAAGACATCAGCTTCGGGTAGCTGTTGAACATAGTCTGGTTCTCCAAGATTGGGTTCTCCAAGAAACAATGAAGTACCAAATCACACAGCATCATCTGCCAGGGAGAATTTGTTAAATTATTTAAAGAAAAGAAACATGAACAAATAGAATATTTATACTTATAGAAAAAAAATCTATCTCTCTCTCTCTCTCTCTATATATATATATATAGATTATTTTCCTACTGATGAGTTCTGATAGAACGAAACAGATCTGTCTGTGGATGACTATAGATATATATACTCCCCTACCCCTGTGGGATTGAGTTCTCTGGCGAAGAAGTAATTGTGTTGCCATTAGCGTCTATTGCAAGCCTCTTCGTAGTTGAATTGAGGTCTCGGCTACCGTTGAACGGATGTCTGTAAACAATAGTAATTGTGATTCATAACCGTTTAAAATTTACTTCGCAGCTAATATCTCCTCGTGGCTGAATGGTTAGAAGCTTTGGTTTGACGTTTGAGTCAACCGGGTTTCGATCCCAGCTACGGGAAGATACTGTCTAGCCACACTGATGAGTTCTGATTGAATTAAACAAATCTGTCTGTGGATGACTATATATATATGCCAATGAACTAGTTAGAGTATATGTACAGGGTGGAACGATAAAATTGTTGCCCTAGAAAAGACGACATGATTCCATTTACGTTTAATGAAAACCGGTTTTCTTTTATTTTTTTTTGCAGGTCATCTACTAGTCGGCCAATTGTGTACAAATCCCAAGAGCGATAGGAGCCTTCTATCATGTCTGAAAGTGAAACAATGTTCAACGAGCAAGATCGGAGATACGCCGCTATACAAGTCATGCTCTCTATCGATCCAACTTATGACAACAGGACCATTGCCAGCACCCTCAAAATTCAAATCTGGATTGCCACGAATAACAAGCACGTGCCCAGGGTGATGAAAACAAAGTTTCCGGCTACAGTTACGGTCTTTGGTGTGGTTTCAAGTGAGGGCCACGTCATGCCACCTCACATCTCCGAAGTCGGCTTGAACGTCAACACCAAAGTGTATCTGGATGTGCTGAAGAGTGTGGTGATCCCCTGGTGCTATCAGGTGACCGCTGGCAGACCCTGGGTGTAGCAGCAGGAGTCGGCCTACATGTCCAAAGAGACCCAGGCTTGGCTTCAGAAGGAGTGCTACGACTTTGTACCCTTCTCTCACTGGCCCCCCTCCTACCCCGACTTGAACCCGCTGGACTACTTGGTTTGGTCATACGTCGAGAACATCACCAACATGACCTCCCACAAGACTAAAGCCAGCCTGATCACCGAGTATTCACCAAGCTCCCGCCGGCGATTGTGGAAAAGGCATGCTCTCAGTCCCGGATCCGTATCGAGGCGGTGATTGAGGCTGAAGGCGGCTACATTGAATAGATGTCAGCTCTACTACATAATAAAGTTAGCTGAATTGATCTTTTCAAAAAAAGTTTTAAAATAAAGCTGTTGTATTGTTTTCTTTAGGACGACAATTTTATCGTTCCACCCTGTATTTTAATTTACTTATAAACCAGGAGACAGGATAATACGGGATCTTTTAGATAATTTTATGCTTAATTCTGATGTCTTTTTTTTTCATTTGATTATTATTATTTTTTTTTTTTGGCTTTTGTGAAATTTGGAAATAATTTTATAGAATCAAGTTACAAATAATAATTGAAGTGCTTTGTACACATTTACAACTGCAATTAAATATTATTAATACAAATAATTTGTACCGTAATATGGTTTGATTTCTATGGTTTGTTTAATGGCATAACAACCGTCGTGGGTTATTTTATGCCAAATCCATCCTTCTAGAAAAAGATTCAGTGATGTTATTTAACCCATAGCTGTGAAGATAAGGGGTTTCATGCCTTTCCCAGTGGTATTTGTCGAAAAGTGATTGCAATAGAGAAACAGGGGTTCGAACTGGTATACTACGATTCTGCAATCCTGCGCTTTAACCCTTACACGACAAGGACATCATCCCCACCTGTAAAACTGTTTCAAGTATTCTTATCTAATGCAACAAATTTACGCATAGTTATATAGTTTCTTTAGGTTAACTGTACGGCCACCTGCCCCCTATCACGAAAACTATTCAAGTTAGGCGAACCAGACATGCAGGACATTGCTGGAGAAGCAGAGATGAACTCATAAGAGATGTACTCTTATGGATCCCCACACACGGCCGCGCAAAAGCAGGGCGACCAGCACGAACGTACATTCAGCAGCTATGTGAGGATACAGGTTGTTGTCCTGAAGACCTACCTAGGGCGATGAACGATAGGGGGGAGTGGCGAGAGAGGGTCAGGGATATCCGTGCTGCCAGCACGATATGATGATGATGATGATGATGATATAGTTTCAGTTATTTCATACCTTGCACAAACTGAAATCTAACTGAGGAAAAAATACGAAGAACTACAAATTGAATCCAAAACCATGAAAGTTAGATAGAAATTAAGCAACAAGGAAATCAAAAAATAAATGAGGAATTTGATCTTAGGGTTGGCTTTGATGCTACATTTAAAGCTGGAAATTATATTATGTCTTTTGTATCAAAAAGAAAATGGAATGATTGGTAAGATGGTTAAAAATTCTGTTTCAAGGGAGGCAAATATTTTAAGAATATATGAAACCCAAATAAGCGCTCATATAGAATATTGTACACTGGGGTCTTGTGTTAGACATGAAAATTTGAGGGTAATATTGAGATTGAAGGGTACACAAAGAAGAGTGACAAAAATAATAAAAAGCGTAAAAGATTGCAGTAATAAAGAGAGATTAGAGAAGTTAGTTTGTTTGCTTCTTTCTTTCTTTGGGTTTTATAGAATATCAACATTTGTAGGTTATTTAATGCCAAGTATATTTATATAAAAATAAACAGTTCTATCTAAAACAATTCCCTTTAGCATAAGTACCCACTTTAATTGTTAAAACATTTCTATTTCAAACTATTCAGTTTAGACAAACAATTTCATTTCGAATAATTCAATTTAGCTTAAGTACTTGTTTCAATGTCAAAAACAGTTATATTTCAAACAATTCAGTTTTGCACAAGTATGTAGTTTAAATGTCAAAACAGTTTTATTATTATTATTATTTTTTTTCTATTTCAAGCAATACAGTTTAGCATAAGTACACTGTTTAGTTCTATTCGACCCATAGATAGGAATTTATCAGGTGCTACTATTCCGGGCCAGAGTGGACCTGGGAGCGATGGCAATGAAAGGGTACTCCGCATTCCCCAAAGCTCCAGAATTACTGGAACATCACCATCAGATTGTTTAGCGTCATATGCAGGACACTCGTTAGGGGTGTCTCACACCTTTGCAGAGGTGCAGTCGATGTATTCTACAGCCTCAGCCGACTTGGCAAATTAGAGATGTCATGATAAACAACTTTTTTTAAAGTACTTTCCAAATGCTACTTTTAAAAAAAAGAACGTATTTTGATTAAAATTTTGAATTTTGCATACCTGGTCTCCCATGAAGAACTGGTTTCCACCATTTTTTCCTTCCAGTGTCCTCTCCAAGAATGGAAGGACTCTGCGACAGGTTTCTGTGTACCTTGCTTCCATTTCATTCTGAAGAAATAAATAAATAAATAAAATAAAATAAAATGAAATAAAAATGAAAAAATAACAGTCTAGTACCGTTTACGACAGAAATACAGACTGTCAACTATGTGGTGTAAATTAATTTCGGAAAGTGGTAATGGTAGCTCCATCTAGCTAACGTTATACCATTCTTTTTTTCTAAGATCTTCGTTTTGGACTTATACTCACAGTACGTTTTCTGCTAAAACATTTTTTCTTTTTTTACGATTGGTGCATCTATAAATGCTACATAATGACCTTTCATGATCATTTCTAGTCATGTCAGAATGATACTGTTCTGAATAGAAAATCGATACCACTATATTTGTAAATTTAAATAACTCATCCTTTGTAAACAAATATTCTTAATACAAATAAATTACACTGATATAGTTTTGCAAACAGATACATGGTTTCAAGTATTTTTATATAATAGTATTAATTTGTATACAATAATATAATTTTTTGTAACTATTTCTATTTGATAATAATCATTAATATGTTCCCAGTGATATCATTTAAGGTAAGTAAGAATATTAAGCGAATGCAGCAAACTAGCACAGAAGGAGTACAAGGCGAGACACGACTGGGTCGGCAGGTTGATCCACTGGAAAATGTGCAGGAAGTTTCAATTCGACCATACAAACAAATGGTATATGCACAACCCAGCACCTGTCCTAGAAAATGACTCGCATAAACTCCTATGGAACTTTAACATACAAACGGATCATCTAATCCCAGCCAGAAGACCAGAGCTCATAATAATCAACAAAAAAAGAGAATCTGCAAAATTATAGACTTTGCTGTCCCGGCGGACCACAGAATAAACCTGAAGGAAAGTGAAAAGAACGATAAGTACCTCGACTTTACCAGAGAATTGAAAAACCTGTGGAATATGAAAGTAACGATTGTGCCAATTGTGATTGGTGCGTTAGGCACAATAACTAAAGATTTATTAAAAGGCCTGGAGGACTTGGAAGTTGACGGATGGGTAGAGACTATCCAAACGACAGCATTGCCAAGAACGGCCAGAATCCTGAGACGAGTCCTGGAGACTTGAGGAGATTTGCTGTTACTCAAACTCCAGTAAAAACCCATCAGCTAACACTGATGTGAAAAACTCTAACGGAGTAAATAATAATAATAATAATAATAATAATAATAATAATAATAGTTATAATTATGATATGAACACTTTAGGCCACTAACAAGCGACGAGAATCGTGGACGTGGCTAAAAAAAAAGGAAAAGTATAAGACTAGAAAAGAAAGTATAAGACTAGACACGCCTGGGTGGGCAAGGTGATCCACTTGGAATTGTGCAAGAAATTGGAATTATATGTACAACTCAACATCTGTCCTGGAGAATGACTCACATAAACTCCTCTGCGATCTTGAGATACAAACGGTTCACCTAATCTCGGCCAGACGACCAGATCTTCTAATAATCAACAAAAAAGAGAGAACGTACAGGATTGTGGACTTTGCTGTTTCGGTGGACCACAGAGTATAATTGAAAAAATGCTAAATGAGGGATAAGAACGTGGGCCTCATTAAGGAATTTAAAAAAAACTGTTGACTATGAAAGTGACAGTGATACCAATTGTAATTGGTGCTCTTGGTAATATGTCCTGGAAAATGCGACACACAAACGTTGCTGGAATTTTGAGATACAAACAGATCACCTATTCTCGACCAGACGACCATACCTGTGCTTGTCAACCACAAAAAAGGGAACACGCCGATTTGAAGACTTTGCTTTTTCTTCTGACCACAGAAAGAAAGGAAAATGAGAGATAAGTATCAAGACCTTGCTAGAGAACTATGGAACAGGAATATGACGATGCTAATAATTGCAATCGGCGTTCTAAGTATACTCACCTATAGATTGATTCAGGGACTGGAAGAGATGGGAATAAGAAAACGAGTGCAGACTAAGCAAACTACAGTATTGTAGAGATCGTCAAGAATACTAGGAAAAGTCCTGGAGACTTGAGAAGACTTGCATTTGCTAACGTTGGTGTGAAAAAACTTCAAAGGTGTAAAGTAACAATAATTATAATAATGATAATACAATCACTTCTACAACTACTATTACTACTACTACTAATAATAATAATAATAATATTTAGTAAACAATTATAGATTCAAGTAACAATTCTTAATACAAATATTTTACTCTGATATAGTATAAAGGGTTTTTATAAAATTTCAATGGTTTGTAAACAAGTCTATTTGTAAGAATTATTTTTTTATTATTTATTGCAGACTTTTTGTCCTCATCTTGGTAGTTTTTGTGTTGTTTCTTCTTTCACCACGTTTCTAGCAAATTTCACCTCTGGCCTACTTCAGGTGATTTACCGCGACCTCGGATAAGAAATGCTGAGTCTTGTAACCGTAAGTGAAAGAAGAAACAACACAAAAATAACCAAGATGAGGACAAAAAGTCCACAATAGATAAATAGATAAAAATTAATTCTCAGATTAAGAAGCCTCATCTCAAAATGATTCCAATTAAAGACAATTAAGACCAACGTTTTGGGCTGCAAAGAAAGAAGTCCGCAGAAAAAGAAATACTCAAACTCGAAGGTAAGGGAAAAAATATAGCAGACGTTTTTATTCAGCTATGATCGCTGCAACTCGAAAAGTTCGTTTTTGTTGCGTCCTTCTCCTCCCTTCCTCTCGGTGCTTACGGGGTGTGGGTGAGAGCTGACTATTGACACACGCCTGACAGATAGGTCGTAGCAGACTGGGGTATGACGGGTCGGGGCCTCGGACCCTTTAATTCACCCGTTTTGACAACTGCCTTCAACTCTGGCCCAAAATCTCGTTACTTCCACGGTCAAGGTTATAATATCCTAATATTCCTCGACCCGATGCACCTGTTATTTACACAGGTGCATTTCCTATTCTGACAACTTGGCCGGGTCGGAGGTCAATATGCAACATTTGGCATTCAGAAGCCTGTCACTCTTGAATCATAAATATTTATGAAAAAAAGTCGAAATCATTAACACATTTTTTTAAAGATAATGAAGTTGATGCATCTATTCCTTATTTATAATCTCTTTTTGACTCTTCTTTCTCTACCACTGATCTCTCTAACAAAATAAAGCAGGACTTCTTCCAAGCCTGAACCGTGTCAGTGCTGTTGGATGGATGCACCATAAGGTCTTTGACGAAACATTCGTTGAAAAAAGTAAATCACTATACAGATACTGAATGCTGTTTTGAAGAAATCTTGAAAGAAACAGCCCTCAAAAAAGCAGCTGTACAGCCACTTACATCCCATCTAACAAACAACTCCTACTAAAGCGAAAAAAACATTGAGAACTGTCGGAGAAAGTAATGACAAACTCTCAACAAAAACTTTCATTCATCATCTTTTTACAGCAAACACTCGGTGCCATAAAATAGGCTAAAGAGGACCGATAGCTGATAGGGATGGTAGACGAGATTGAGTCAAAATAATCCTTGCTGCCAGTACATAGTGTATGCAGAAACAGCACGATCGGGACGACACAAGAATGTTACATTCTGTTTTGTACAAATGCTTGAAGCAACAGCCTTCAAAATAAAAGCTGTACGGGCACTTAGCTCTCATCTCGAAACCTATTTAAGTTAGACAAACAAGGCATGAAGGAAACCGCTGGAAAATTAATCTTAAGGGCTGTTCTTTTCTGGACACATGGATTGACTAACCAAAAGCAAACTTCAGTTCTGGAAAAACGTTGGATGCGGTCTAGAACTTCCAAGAGAGATGGATGACAGAAAAGGATGGTGAAAGAATCAGTGAAATCCTTGCTATCAACGTGAATTGACAATGATATATATATATATATATATTGATGAAGGTCTCAATAATTTTGTCAGTTACACGTTTGAAATCTATACTTACCACAACACTAGCGGTGTTTTCCTCTGAACCATTTCCCTGAAAGAAAAAAAAGTTGTTTAGAAATATGCAGATTTAAGATTTAATCAAAGAATCCATGGCGGTGTCCTCGTGGTGTAATGGTTAAAGCAATAGACTGTGTAATCGTAGTACGCGGGTTCGTACTCCAGTCGTGCTATTACGTTCACTTTCGGGCAAATACCCTTGGGAAAGGTATGAACCCTCTTATCCTCCCGGCTATGGGTTAAATAGTACCACTACTGTTCTTCTAGGAAAATGGCTTCGGCATTGGATAATCTACAAAGGGTGATATGCCATTAAAGAAGAAACCAAACCAATCCAAAAAATCCATTATTTAGGGGCTGGGGCAAAAAGTTCCAATGTCGTAATTGGTGAAGCGGTGGACTACGTTCGCTTGCTCGCCGAGGCCTTGCAGCAGGTGTCGCACGTGGTGATGGTGGTAGTGGAGGATGGGGCAGATGGAAAAGTCGTCATAGAAAGATTGTACCTCTCTCTTCCTTATGTCGAAAAACCTTTTAACTCAAAGGTAATAAAAAGTTTCGTACCTGAACTAAGAAATCGTCAAGTGTTCTTCGTGTTTCGTGATTCCTATGTTATCTATGTGCGTTATGGACATTATGAACGTTTTGGGTAGCGGTATGAATATGTCTATTTCACATATTCATGTATGGCTCTGTTATATGTATATTATTTGTAAGCGAGTTCGGACTCTAGTCACAATATAACATTCACATTTGAACTAATGCAGTTGAGAAAATTTTTAAACCCCAATTATTCGTTAAATTGTATCACTACTTTTCTCCAACAAGTATGCATTTGGCAATAAATTACCTATGAAGGTTGACCATTAAACAAAGAAACCAACCATTTTTTTTTCTTCCGTATGACGGATTTAGAATGAGTAGGAAAAGAATGACAATGAAACCGATTTCTTCATTAATTTTCAAATGATAGACGACAGTTGAGGCTACGACTATAATTGGTATTACTGTAAACAACATATCCACTCTTTTTTTAAAATTCTTAGGCTAAGAACAGATATTTCTTGATTTCTTGAATTTTTTTTTCTTTTTTGTTTTCGTTTAATTTGACATCGGGATCTGTTAGATTGGTAAATTATTTCCGATGCTTTTTTTCTTAAAAATCATTTCCAATGCTTTTTATAATATTTACCCAACTCTCCGCTCGGGCAGGATATGACACAAGGTCAATTTTTTAAGCAGAGTTTAACAGGTTTGAATTCAGAGTTGTCCTTCTTCTAGACTAGTTGCCTCACCAAGGCTGAAGAACCTAGTCGGCCCTACTATTTACCCATAGCTGGAGGGATAATAATTGGATTCATACGTTTCCCAAGGGTATTAGTGCTATGTGAAATGCAATCAGTTTTGTCCAGGATTTGAACTCGTGTTGTCGTGTCCATTTCCTACGACGATAACCATTACACCATGGGCACTTCCCTTTTTTTATATATGACACAAGGTCAATTTTTTAAGCGGAGTTTAACAGATTTGAATTCAGAGTTTTCCTACTCCTAGACTAGTTGCCTCAGCAAGGCTGAAGAACCTAGTCTGTCCTACTATTTACCCATAGCTGGATGGAGAATAATTGGATTCATACCTTTCCCGAGGGTTTTAGTGCTATGTGAAATACAATCAGTCTCATCCAGGATTTCCAATGCTTTTTATAGTAAAAATTATTATCAGTAATTATCCTAACATATCAGTTACCAATAAAGACGTATACTGTTATATTGTTATAATGTCTTCTTATCGCAAAGCTCATTTCGTGGTGTAACGGTTATAAGAACCTTAACTTTCTATTAAGTTTTTTGACAAGATGTAGCACAAGGCCGTATGAATGGAGCACCCAGTGAGAATCGAACTCACTTGTAAAGATTTGCTAGTATAGCTTTCCAACCAATACACCACTTGAGGCACCAATTTAACTTTCTACTAAGAGTGGTAGGGTTTGGTTTAAGTTCTTCATTTAATGTTATATCAACCTTCGTGGGTTATTTAATGCCAGAACCATCCTTTTTGAAGAACAGCAGTGATGTTATTTAAACCCATAGCTGGGAGGATAAGAAGGTTCGTACTTTTCCCTCGGTTATTTGTCCAAAAGTGAACGTAATAGCGACACAGGAGATCGAACTCGCGTACTACGATTCTGCAGTCCAGCACTCTAACTATTACACCACCTGAAGAGTTGTTGTCTAAAATGATTCATCTGAAATTAGATAGATAACTATGAACAGACTGAGCGAGATAGATAGATAGATAGAAATAGACTAAGATAGAGAGATAGATAGAAAGAAAGAAAGAAAGAAAGAAATAGACTGAGATAGATAGATAGATAGATAGATAGATAGATAGATAGAAATAGACTGAGATAGATAGATAGATAGATAGATAGATAGATAGATAGATAGATAGATAGATAGATAGATAGATAGAAAGGAATACACTGAGATAGATAGATAGATAGATAGATAGATAGATAGATAGATATGAACAGACTGAGATAGATAGATAGATAGATAGATAGATAGATAGATAGATAGATAGATAGGAATAGACTGAGGTAGATAAATAGATAGATAGATATGAACAGACTGAGATAGATAGATAGATAGATAGATAGATAGATAGAAATAGACTAAGATATATAGATAGATAGATAGATAGAAAGAAAGAAAGAAAGAAAGAAAGGAATAGATAGATAGATAGATAGATAGATAGATAGATAGATAGATAGATAGATAGATAGATAGATAGATAGAAATAGACTGAGATAGATAGATAGATAGATAGATAGATAGATAGATAGATAGAAAGGAATAGACTGAGATAGATAGATAGATAGATAGATATGAACAGACTGAGATAGATAGATAGATAGATAGAAATAAAGAAAGAAAGAAAGAAAGAAAGGAATAGACTGAGATAGATAGATAGATAGATAGATAGATAGATAGATAGATAGATTGAGGTAGCTAGTACCTACAGAGAGAGAGATGGACTCACCCAGAAGCGACCATTTTTGGCATGGAAGAATCTCATATAATCATGCATGATTTCATACAAGCAGTCGCAGATGTAATCTACACGGAACATGTCCAAGTTGTTCTTGCCGTAAAAACCTACAATTACAAAAAGATAATCAAAAATAGAATATAAATATAATAAACAAAACGTACAGAATATCTTCAAAAGATATATACAATTTCTAATTTTTGAAAAACTAACATTGCCAGGATGGAAGACGTCCACCTCCCAAAAGTAACTCGTAGCATGAGATTCAAAGTTCTTAGACAAATCGAAAATCTAACATCTGTTTGAAAATGGGTCGAAATTGAACTTTCTTCCTTGTCTTGCTAGAACAATCTTGAAATATTCAGTTTCTTAAGATTTCTTCACACAAAAGATTTGCTCCATCGACCCTCGCTATATTTGGTTTAATATATCCAAATGTTAAATATTTCCTAGCAATAATCAGAAAGAAAAACTTAATAACGCCAACAGAGGCCACTGCTTTATTTCAACAATTGCGAAACAATATATATATATATATATATATATATATATATATATATATACTTTAAAATAAATTGTTCCACAGGAGAATTTGCTTTTAGGTTACTTAATATGGAAGAAGAATTTATACCCTAAAAGCAAAGTTATTTGTGGACCAATTCATTTTTAATTATTTACTGATTATTTGATGTATTTACTAATTATTTATAATATATATATATATATATATATGTGTGTGTGTGTGTGTGTGTGTGTGTGTGAGAGTGTGTGTATATATATATGTGTGTGTGTGTGTGTGTGTGTGTGTGTGTGTGTGTGTGTGTGTGTGTGTGAGAAGTTGGCCGACCGTTGTCGATGGTGACCCGAAGGCTCCCTTTTCCTTAGCAACTACACGATGAAGGAGAAAACGCTACGCCTTTCTCTGGAGAAATCCACTTACCTTAATAATATTCAGCGCTAAGCTAGGAATAATCATGTACCTTTTTGAGTCTTTGGTATGTCCCGGCCTCGGACTTCCCCTCAGACTATTCTACCAATATGCCAATGGGCCGGTATAATTAAATAGAAATCAATAATATCGAGCAAATATTTATTTTCTTAATAGCAATATATGTTTTAGTCATTCTGACTACACTGTACAACATTATTTGAGCTTTTCATTAGGTTTGTAATGAACGTCTTTAAGGTAAACAGTGGCTGACCTGCTCGGTTTATTTGTTCATGGAGATGTTTGCAACAGCCAAATTTTGACTTAAGACAGGGTGATTAAATTTCACGTTTAATACAAATGGCACATAAGCTTGCAGACATTTTATCGATTAAAAAAGCTGCAAACTCATTCGATCGCTTTGTTTACATATATACCTATTTAAAAAAAAATTGCCCAGTCGGATGGGGCTGTAAAATACACCGACTGCTTCTCTGCAGAGGGCTAGGACCATTCTACCAACGAGTGTCTTAGATATGACTCTAAACAGTCTGATGGGGAGGTTCCAATAATGCCGAAATTTTGGGGAATACGGAGTACCCGCTCATTACAATCATTCCCAGGTCCACTTTAACTCGGATTGGTATCAACTGATAGGGTCTTATGTATGGATCAAATAGAACTAAACAGTGTACTTATGTTAGACAATAGGCTATCGATTATATGGAAATCAGACCTAACCGATAAAATGAAACGCAGTTTCTTCAAGGCAGCGGTCGCATCGATACTGCTATATGGATGCACTACATGGACTCTAACAAAACGACTGGAGAAGAAGCTAGACGGCAATTACACAAGAATGCTGCGAGCAATCTTGAACAAGTCCTGGCGGCAATACCCACAAGACACCAACTGTACGGCCACCTGCCTCCTATCACGAAAACTATTCAAGTTAGACGAACCAGACATGCAGGACACTGCTGGAGAAGCAGGTACGAACTCATAAGTGATGTACTCTTATGGACCCGGACACATGGCCGTGCAAAAGCAGGACGACTAGCACGAACAAACATTCAGCAACTATGTGAGGATACAGGATGTTGTCCAGAAGACCTGCTTGAGGCGATGAACGATAGGGAAAAGTGGCGAGAGAGGGTCAGGGATATCCGTGCTACCAGCACATGATGATGATGATGATGATGATGATGATGTTAGACTGAATTGCTTGAAATAGGATTCTTTTGACATTTAAACTGAATTGCTTTCAAAGTGTTGTATACAGTGATGATCTCAATAATAACAGTACCGACACATATATAATACAGGCGGTTTATTAATTTCTTGACTTCAGGGTGCATGGCGACACGAGGAGAGAGACAGAATTCTTACTATGTTGATCCCACTCCCACACGCGGCGCATCTTGTGATGTATAAGATATCTGTCGGTAGAGATCCGAAAAACCTAACTACATCTTTCAACGATCAAAATCCAACTCACTCTCTCAACGGTCAAAATCCATCTCTCGTCTTCAACAGTCAGAATCCAACTCTCGCTTCAATGGTCCAATCTCAACTGACGTCTTTTCAAATCCTCAGATTCTCAGGACCATTTCTTCCGGGCATGACTTCATTCACACACCAGCACTATTTCCTATCTGGGGGGTTGTTATGGCAAATGGTGACTGTCATATCCTTTGCGCGCGAGCGTAAAACTGCACCCAATGACTATGCATCTGGACTCTTAACCCAAATTGTTCAAAGCCCAACCAAACTGAATGATAAAATATGATTAACGAAAAATGATTTTAAAAAAATCATTCCTTAATTATATATCGAATGGAACTGTTTTTATGCTAAACTGGATTCTTTGAAATAGAACTGTTTTCACATTTAATCGTGTGTAAACAAAAACTATACTCATACTAAACTGAATTGTTTTAATTAGAACTATTTGACGAAACTATATAGGTTGAAGTAGAAATGTTTTTGACAATTAAACTGTGTACTTATGCTAAACTAAATTGTTTAAACAGAACTGTTTATTCGTATAAAAATAATTTTGGCATTAACTAACCTACAAACAATGACATGGCATCAAATCCAAACAAAACCAACTATATAAAAGATCAATTGAAGAAATTCGGACTTGAAGATGGTTCTCATTAAACAAAAGAATTTTTCGTGTCTACAGTAAAATTTGTAGTCTCTTCTCTTGCGGGCAAAGCAACACCCTTGAAAACAATTTTTTAAAATCTTTCTAAAAACATTTTTCTCACAAAATGTTTTTTGGTCATATGACAGTGAACTTTAATTGAAAAAGGTAAAGAAAACTTAAATGATAAAAGGGGTGTCCTCCTGGTGCAATGGTTAAAGTGATCGACTTCAGAGTTGTGTTAAGTGACTTCAAACTACAGTCGAGCTATTAGTTTCACTTTAGGACAAATAACCATGGGAAAAGTTTGAACCACCTTATCCTCCCACTGTTGTTCTTGTAGAAGGATGGTTTTGGCATTAAATAACCTATAAAGATTGATATGCCATTAAAAACAACTAACCCATCAAATAATGAACAGCATACAATAAGTATTCCTACTCGTCTCATCATTTTCGTTTAACTTTTTTAATTAAAGAAACAAGACGAGGAAAAAATACATACACGTACTGAAAAGGAACAAATACACGACATGGTTTCCACAGAAAAACTGTCAAAATCACTATATATATATATATATATATATATATGTGTGTGTGTGTGTGTGTGTGTATGTGTGTGTAGTCGGGCAGAAGTCTTTCATTTAAGCATTTTGGATTAAATAATAAAGACACTTTTTGTCTATATAATTTTATCAAGATCCTTTCAAGTTTCATAAGGGTCTTGGTTTCAGCTTGGAATTGGTAGATGAATTTACGAAAGCACTCGGGAAAATTTTGGTAAAATCATCCACAAATTCGAACCTGAAACCAAGACTCTTATCAGGAAACTTGAAAAGATCTTGATAAAATTATATAGACAAAATGTCTATAGTTTGGAACGAACAGCCGCAGGCATAGGCCTCTATGCAAATGCACACAAAACGGAATATATGTGCTATAATCAATCTGATGGCATCTCCACTCTAGAAGGAACCCCTCTTAAACTAGTAAACAAATTCACATACCTAGGAAGCAGCGTCGCATCAACCGAAAAGGACATCGACACGAGATTAACGAAAGCATGGACAGCTATCAATAGGCTATCGATTATATGGAAATCAGACCTAACCGATAAATTGAAACGCAGCTTCATCCAGGCAGCGGTCGCATCGATACTGCTATAAAGATGCACTACATGGACTCTAACAAAACGACTGGAGAAGAAGCTAGATGGCAATTACACAAGAATGCTGCGAGCAAACTTGAACAAGTCCTGGCGGCAACACCCCACAAAACACCAACTGTACGGCCACCTGCCTCCTATCACAAAAACTATTCAAGTTAGACGAACCAGACATGCAGGACACTGCTGGAGAAGCAGGGACGAACTCATAAGTGGTGTACTCTTATGGACCCCCACACATGGCCGTGCAAAAGCAGGACGACTAGCACGAACATACATTCAGCAACTATGTGAGGATACAGGATGTTGTCCAGAAGACCTGCCTGAGGCGATGAACGATAGGGAAAAGTGGCGAGAGAGGGTCAGGGATATCCGTGCTACCAGCACGACATCATGATGATGATGATATATATACTCTCTCTCTCTCTCTCTATTTCTCTCTCTCTCTCTGTAAATGCGTGTGAGTGTGTCATGGGAAATATAAGACAGGCAACCTATATGTGTGTATGTGTGTATACTCTCTCTCTCTCCCT
>OY757942.1:13560424-13713707 GCA_963585895.1 Sepioteuthis lessoniana
TAAATACTCTTATACATATATATATATATATATATATATATATATATATATATATATATACATATGGGGGGGTATGTGTCGAAACTGCTTGATAATTGTTGTTTTGCAAAAAACTCCATGAAATCCAGGGGTCACAGTCTATATTCCATGAATTAAATACATATATCTAATATATATATATATATATATATATGTGTGTGTGTGTGTGTGTGTGTGTGTGTGTATGAATGATTTAGGAGTGAATAGTTTGTAGGTAAGTTTTATTTTTTAAACGAGTAAGACCTCATTTGTTTTAACACAGTGAAATTGTTTAAATCTTTATGATCAACCAGAAATAATTCTATTTCATTTATTTTGACTCATTTAAATGGTATCAAGTGTTGATATTTAGGACAGATAATTGTATTTAATTTTGATCAGTTGTTTGCCCACGACTTGATGGCTGTCTCAGCGCAATTGACCCTCAATCAACGCCTTCAAGCACCTTTCAGATAAAATAGGGCTGGGTACTTGTTTTCTCAAGAGCCATTTGAAGAATAGGATCGGGATGATCATATGCATGACCTGCTGATTGATCGGATTGGGCCCCTTCGACCACGTTTCTAGCCCAGTAAAAGCCGTAGTGGAGTGTTGTGCGTCACGTGACCACTTAGGTTGCCGTGTAAGGGACAATTCAAGTACTTAGACCTCATTGTCAAGCATTTCGGGTCACTACCCTCAGTCAAAAAGACGTCTCAATAAGTGGGAGGTTACCCCTTAGCAAATGTGCTGTTGGCGTATTCTGCAATCCAACAAACAGGGTGGCGATCGTAGAGTTAAGAATTTTACATAAAATAACATGACATAGTGTTTTTACTCTGAAAGTCTATATATATATATATATATATATAAAGTATATATATATATATATATATATATATATATACAAATTTCGTTGAACATAATAGACATTTTCTGTCGACATATTTTCTACATATTTTACCGTTCTTCTTGGAGAATGGCTTTGGCATTAAATAACCTAAAAAGTTGATATGTCATTAAACAAAGAAACCACTCGTTTAAAAAGGATTTAAGGTTTCTTTATTCATAAATCTAGTGCATACTGAAGTATACTGTGATGAAAATTTATGATTACTTTGCAAATAACTTCTTTTTTTCTAATTATTCTAAATTTGGGGGAGTAGCGATTAAATACGAACAATGCATCAAACGAAGAAAAGAACTTACCATTCCTGTATTTGTCCCATTCATTGAATTCGAACCTCTTGTCGGTAAACTGGACCCCAGCAATGGCCATCAGCATACGACAGATTTCAGCACGTCCACGACCATTGAAGTAGTACAAAGTGTAAGCAGGCATTATTCAATTAAGGTTGTGTATCTTAAAAAGACAAACGTTGGTAATGAGTATCAGGGTTTGCGAAGAGCTGACCAACAAAAGAAGTCTCTTTCTGTTTACTGTTGATCTACACCCGGGCCGTTGGTTTTATAGATAAATGTGAGTCACAGAAGATAATACGTCGGCAATTAAGTGTCTAAGAATAGACGAAAATGCCCGAGGTTGGTTCATCAGATGGCTGAGGTAGTCGTCCAAATTGGTCTCACTTCAAAACGTAAAATCGGTGTGCTTTTTAGTCTCGTTGCACCCCCACTCTGATAAATGCTGCACAAGTATTATACCGAGTGAAGCATTTAGTAATTGTCTAATGATGGGTAACATCGACTTATTCTGTTTGGCACTGGTGCTGACGATGTGGTTTTCGAAGTCTCTGGCATCAACAGGACCAATTAAGTGTGCAGTAAGCTAATCAAATGTTGTTAATAGTCAATTTACTGGTGAAGTGTGTAAGTATGTCAATCTATTCATCTCAAATAAACGATCATTGTATCAAGATTACCATGTTTGGTTAGATTTATTTTTCTAATGGCATATCAACAACGCATGGGTTATCTAATGCCTAAATTTGATCTATTAGAAAACGATTGGTTGTTACTAAAACATATATTTTCAATGCTCAAATGCATTTTTAAAAAATATACTCATATGTCAAGAAATATCCATTCTCTTGCTGCTTTGGGAAATCGCATATTCCCATTGTTATATACTAGTAGAGGACATTTGTTTATTTTATTTATATAGAGAAAAGTTGATAACAAGGTAATCCAAGTAGAAAGAGAGATTTATTAAGAAGCAAGTCGACACTATAGCGTTTCAGTTCTACTGAACCATCATCAGGACTATGTAGAATGATATTAGTAATGTTAAATCAACGATGGATGTTTAAAAGTGCAAAATACAAAAATCTAGCAAAAATTTGTGTAACAAAAAAAAGTTGGCTGATGAATTTGTGAATCATCGTTTTTTGTTTTTAATTACGTCATTTGACTTATTAGGAATATTGTGTAGAATCTAAGTTACGTTTGTTTATCGAGAAAGATTTCGAATCAGAAGGTGGAAGAAAAAGAAAGACAAAAAGAAAAAGAGAAAGCATAATTTTTATTTACTATCGTCGTAGCAAAACGGCTGTAAGTGTGTGTGAGAGAGACAGAGACAGAGAGAGATTAGGATAAACAGGGAACTGCTGATTGACACCATACCTTCAGGTTAAGCTTCATCGCCAGATTTACACCAGGTTTACATAGACATATTTAGAACCTTGCTTCTTCATGCTTCTTTCACGAGAGAGTGAAACAGAGGAACCTCACAACTTCGAGGCCACCGCTGCACCACCGGGCTAGAGCATAAAACGGCGTAACTCAGCACCCTGTTTGAATGCTTTCTCTACCAACTGCCGACCCCTCGGTATTCAAAACTTCCGTTGCAATATTTTTTGGGACGCCCACGTATTCTTCCTGCACAGTTCACGTGGGATTTCCGCTCTCTCTTGTTTACCTTAAGGCATTGCTGCCCATCCTGTTTTGAATCCACAAACTAATGAACCTGTCGAAGGTCAATATTAGACACCATCTAATAAAAGTAATTTGCATATAGTTAAATGGTTTCAAGTTTTTATATCCAGTATTAATAATAATCACAATTTATTTCCTCCCAGTCATATAATTTGCTCTGGCTAAATTGTTTAACGGCATATAAACCTCACATGTGTTATTTAAAGCCAAAATTTGATTCATTTCTATATGTTTCTTTATAATCACTGTTTTGGTACTGTTTGTTTCATTTTCAATGGCATATCAATTCAACATGTGTCATTTAATGCTGAAATTTTAAATTGTCGTAAACCGGCTAATTGGCCCAGTGGGTAGTGTGTTTGCCAATAGTCAGGGAGACCGGGGTTCAGTCTCAGGTCTCGTCAAACCAAAGACTTTAAAAATGGTACTTGATACCTCCTTGCTTAACACTCAGCAATATAAGATACGTATCAAGGGTAAAGTAGAGCAATTCAGAGAAAGGAGTCGCACCCTCCCCAACACCTCGTTGTTGTAGGTATTGAAAATAGAGCCTTCTAGTCACCCTCGACAACTGTCGCCAACCTTACTTTTTACTTATATTTAGCTTGTTTCAGTTTAGTTAATTTGTTTAACGGCACATCAAATCTTCTGGCCAATTTGATTCTGAAATCTAATAAATTTGTAAATGGTTGATTGTAATCGTAACAGTAAACATTTCAGCCCAGTCGGCTGGATCAGCAGAAGACGCCAACTTTATCTCTGCTGGTGGGTAACACCCAATCCCAAAGAGTGTCCTCAATAAGACTCGAAATTGCATGTGATGTTGTGGTTCCAGTCCAGGAACTTTTGGGAATATTGAGTACCACTTCATTGTCCTTATTCCCTCGCTCTCTCTGACCCGGCGTGGTAGGACCTTTTAGGGTCATATCTATGGATAAAAAAACTGCTAAATTATTTCTTATAGCCATGTGCAAACAAATGTATTATTTCAAATAGAATTATTATTAATACATAGCAACATTTGAAACGATTTAACTGTGTGCAAATGAGTGAAAAATGCTGAACAGAATTATTAATGTCAAATATCAATACGAAAAACCATTTAACTGTGTGCAAATAGAGCTATGAGTATTAAATAGCAATAACTGAAACTATCAGTGTTAGATAACATTTTTAAATTCATTTACCTGTGTGAAAATAGAATTGCTAGTGTTCGAAATACTTGAAACTGTTTAACTGTGTGCAAATAAAACTATCAGTGTTAGATAGAGATACTTGAAACCCTTTAACTGTCTTTAACGTCTTTGGCATAAAATAACCTGGGGGTTGATTACCCTCAAAATCCAGCCAACCACATTATCTATATATGTTTTTAGTTTGTTTTATTTATTTAACGGCATATCAATTCCCTATGAGTGATTTATGGGAAAAGATTGGGTTGATTTCTAAATTTTTGATAGTAATCATAACTCTTTATATTTGGTTTTTTTTTTGGCTTGGTTTAATTGTTTCACGGCATATCAACTCCGAATAGGTTATCTAATGCCGATATTTGATCGATTTTTATTGGCAATGAAAGGTGACATCCGACTTCCGTTGACTCCAATAATAGAGCATAGTAGACCGATGCATTTTAGTCTCATACCCAGGACCCCACTTTTGAGGTGGGAGGATAAATACTCTCTCTTTCTTTCTCTCTCTCTCTCTATATATATATAGAGAGAGAGAGGTATTAACCTTATTTATTGAAGGACCCTTCCTCTAGCGTAAACTGGAGGTGTATCAGAGAGTGATCATCTCTAAAAGGGTCTGCTTGGTGAGAGGAGTATGATTTTTAACGACTCAAATCTCCCCAATGACCCAATGACACCCTATGGCGCCCAAGTATCGTGTATATACATATATATATACACGAGGGTAATTCAATGAATAAGCGGAATATTTTGAAAACGCAAATTAATATTTTCATCTGTTTTTCATAAATGTTAAGTCTGCATTGTTTGGAATTGGTTGATGGCATTTTTTTTTAATCTTGCGGGAATGACTGTTTTGACGTTTTTCAAAATGGCTGCAAATCAAACATAGTAAAATACAATTGAACAGAGGTCAGTCATCAAATTTTTGCTGGATGAGAACAGCAAACCATATGAAATTTTGAGAAGATCGGAATTTTTTCTTCAAAACGTATTTACAAATAAGTCTGAGTAAAAAAAAAGACTCCATGAATTGGAAATACACTGCACTTGTGGTAGAGAAAAAAATCTTGACTCAACGGTCAGTAAAGAAGGTCATGAACGGCCAGTAAAGAAGGACAGTCTTCTGGGACATGAAAGAGCTGATAACTATTGATTCACCAAATCTATTGAATGACATTCGTATATATATATATATATATATTCACACGTTTACTCACACACTAACATATATGTATATATATATATATATATAATTCTTATTAAGTTTGTAGTTTACAAATATAAGGAAAGAGTTGGTGACCTTAGTCGAGGGTGACTCGAAGGCTCCCTTTCTGATAGCGGAGGACACTACTCCATTCTCTAGATTGCTTCACTTTACCCTTGATCCTTACGTTATAATGCTGAGTGTTAATGCGGCATCAAGGACCATTTTTTGAGTCTTTGGTATAACTTGACCTGAGATTGAACCCCGCTCTCCCGGGCCATTAGTGAACCCTCTATTCATTAGGCCAATGGCCTAAGAGACCAAATATAACCGTGCAAAATTCTATTAAATGCTAATTAGGTCACATCTTTCTTTACTAAACAGGTTGATTAAATATACTGAAATCATAAGAGTCTTTGAAATTTCTAATTTTTTTTATCTACTAAGCGTGGTGCTGGGTTTCAAGGGTCAAAGAAACCTTTTTTCACCTGTTTCTGTTTCTTCTGATTAATCTTATTTTCTTAGACACCCATTGTCACGTGCCAGGGACCAAAACGATCTCAGTCCCTTGTTCCTTTGTTTTGTTCCTCGACGTGACGTTACAATGTCCTGCTGTCGTTTTCGTAGCTAATCCGTCCGATCTATCGGTCGCAAACAAACGTAGACATCTTTTGTTGTCGTTTGTCGGGGTAGGAATAACTTGCAGCGTGTCATTCAAGTCAGTGTCTGACTTTTTTTTTTCAGTGACGAATTTATTGAAGTTGTTCGATTCCTATCTCCTGAAAACCAAACAGTGTTACACTTCCTTTTGTTGTATACTATCTTACGCGTATACAAATATACAGATATATACGGAAACAATCAACCGATAATATACGAACTTCAATGAACGAACGAATACACTTCTTTATAAAAATATAATCTCTCACACTTTATTTTTTAAAGGGTGGATGTTTCTGTGTGTGAGAGATAAGTTGGAGACGGGGACAGACTGCTATATTGGCCCCAAGTTCTTCTTCGACCATAGCAGCACGTCTTTGTCATCTTGGCTTAGTTGCTCAACTGTGGGTCACTGAGGGCCCAAAGCCCTCAGTCTGCCGCTGGCTCTCACTACGGCATCTTGTCCCCAACTGACTCTAGCGGACTCAAGTCGTCTGTGCCCTGGTTATATTATTGTTTAACTTCCACTTCCTTCCGCTGTTCTTCCGTTTATTTACACAGGTGTATCTCTTGATTGACGGCTCGGTCGAGGGTCAATATATAACACTTTCAGGATGAGCGGGGTAAGGTAACTTGCTCATCACGATAAAATACGTAACTCAAATCCAATAAATTTAATTAATTGCTGCCTTTATCATCGTTCTTTGCTAGCAAGTCAAATACAAGAGAGACAGAAGAGATAAACGTGGGTATAGTTTGGCTCTTTTTCTTTTTCTTTTTTTGCTTGTCCTTAAACAAAACTAAAGTAGCGACCTCTT
This sequence comes from Sepioteuthis lessoniana, assembly GCA_963585895.1. Taxonomy (NCBI): domain Eukaryota; kingdom Metazoa; phylum Mollusca; class Cephalopoda; order Myopsida; family Loliginidae; genus Sepioteuthis; species Sepioteuthis lessoniana. The sequence goes on from OY757942.1 coordinate 13,567,213, forward strand.
CGACCCGGAGATAATTCACTCTCTGCATACATCGTTTTTTAGACGGTGCATTTATACTAAGTTTGATGGGTCAATTATTGACTAAAATTGGCAAAAATGAAAATAAAACTGACATCTCGGTTTCTCAGTAATATTTACCAAAATTACATCAAAATATCAAGAAATACTATAAATTCAATTTATTAAAAGAAATCACAATTGACTTTGGAATCTACTGCAAGTTTTTCGGCGGTCTTCTTGTTTAAATTGGTAAATGCTGCCGTTAGCCTTCATTTCAGTTCATCTTTAATGTTGCACTAAGTTTTGTAGGTCTCTTGCTCAATCGTGCCCCACTCATAATAATCAAGGTGATTGCAATCTAGGGAGTTAGGCTGCCAAATGTTAGAGGTGATGTTGTCGCAGAGATTTTCTCATAGTCAAGACTAGTTTCTCTTATTTGACTGGCATGGCGAAGAATCTTTTTTCCAGGCGTAAGATATTCCAACAGTGACCCTCCTGATGCAGGAAAGTAATACCTCTTCAAGGCACTTGATATGAGACTCTTTGTTGAGTCAGAGCCTATGTGGAAAGGTGAATTAAGGCATAAAATCACCTTCGATATTAATATTCCCAAACACCACGAACATGAATATTGAGGTACAAACAATTTGAAATCTTCGTATTGAAGCTCCACCCTGAATTTCAAAAAGTATAGCATGCCGTTTCCAATTTTCTAAAGAATTAAATTGCGTCATGGTGTTGCTATTCTCAAAGTAGACAAACCGGCCCATTTGCACAATGGTTAGAGTGTTCGCCAATGGCACGGGAGACCGGAGTTCAATCCCTGGTCGAGTCATACCTAAGACTCAAATGATATCACTTGAACCTTCCTTGTTAAACACTCAGCATTATAAGGTATGGATCAAGGGTAAAGTGGAATAATCCTGGGAAAGGAGTAGCACCCTTCCCAAAGCCTTAGTGTTGTAGCTATTGAAAAGGGAGCCTTCGGGTCGCCCTCAACTACTGTCCCCAATCTTCCTTTTTACTTTTTTAAACAAATGAAGCACTTGCACAAAATTAACAAATTAAAATGGCGATAATTTACCCATAGCGCCCTGTATATATAATTGGTTTGATTTTGCTTTTGCTTTATGACATACCAACCTTTGTAGGTTATCTAACGCCAAATCCATGTTTATGTAAATAATCAGTTCTGTTTAAAACAATTCAGTTTAGCATGAGTACACAGTTTAATTGTCAAAACGTTTCTATTTCAAACTATTCAGTTTATTCAAGCAGTTATATATAACAATTCAGTTTAGTGTAAGTGCAGTTTCAAAGTAAAAAATCAGTTCAATTCCAAATAATTCAGTTTAGCATAAGCACTCAGTTTAAATGTAAGCACGGTTTAATTGTGAAAAATATTTCTATTTCAAGCAATTCAATTTAATCAAACAATTCAGTTTAGCATAAGTATGCCATTAGTTCTATTTAACCCATAGGTAGGGTCCTATCAGGTGCTACCTCACCGAGCCAGAGTGGACCTGGGAACAATGGCAATGAAGGGGTTTTCCGTATTCCCAAGGCCCCAGCATTACTGGGACCTCACCGTCAGACTGTTTAGTGTCATATCAGGACACTCATTGGTGGGGGGAATATTAACCCTCTGCAGAGCTGCAGTCAGTGTATTCTACAGCCCCAGCCGAATGGGCAATGTACATATAAAAAAACAAATCTATAGATTATTACTTTTAGGGGAACCCGTAGCTGTTTAGCAAGCAGTACACCTGAAATAAATATCTAAAGATTAGTTTTTCTCAAGTATCCCTTTTCTTTTTCATTGATTCCCAATTTCATTTATAAATACCTTAATCTAATTATCGCCGGCCTGTCTCGCTCCCATTCCCAGAGGTGATCGTCTTCTGATCTTAAACTTATTATAATTCGTAAACTTTATTTCTGCACATTATTTTTCTCTGATAGATATTTAAGACCCTTTAACCTCATTTAATAAAACTGTCCGCACTGAATCTATAGAGGTCTCCAGAGGGATATGTCGCCAGCCTGTCTTGAATATCATCTATTTTTTGACCAGCACTGATTTTTCCTCTCTGCGTCTGAGTTGAATGGGTCATCTAGTGGTTACAACAATTCATCTATCTATCAATCTATCTATCTCTCTATCTATTCATTTCATTTTGCCCTGTCGGCTGGGGCTGTATAATACACCGACTGCTTCTTTGCAGAGGGGTAAGACCTCCCACAACGAGTATCCTGGATATGACATTAAACAATCTGATGGTGAGGTTCCAGCAGTGCTGTAGCTTTGGGGAATGCGGAGTACCCCTTCATTGCCATTGCTCCCAGGTCCACTCTAGCCCAGAGTGGTAGAACCTGATAAGGGTCCTATCTATGGGTTAGATAGAACTAAACCGTGCTTCTTTCACTATACAGATTTTTGCATTCAAACTGCCTATTTATGATAAACTGAATTGTTTAAAATAGAACTGTTTTGATATTGGAACTGCGTACTAGTGCTGAACTGAATTGCTCGAAATAGAACTGTTTTTGACGTCTAAAATGTGTATTTATGCTGAACTGAATTTTCTGAAATAAAACTATCTGACATTTAACTCTGTGTATTGCCCAGTTGGCTGGGGCTGTAGAATACACTGACTGCACCTCTACAGAGGGGTAAGAGCCCACCAGTGAGTGTCCTGGATATAACATTAAACAATCTGATGGTGAGGTTCCAGCAGTGCTGGAGCTTTGAGGAATGCGGAGTACCACTTAATTACCATCGCTCCCAGGTCCACTCTGGCCCTATCTATGGGTTAAATAGAACTAACCTAAAATGAATTGTTTTAAAGCTATTTTGCAAAGGAAATATTTTGTCTTATCATTTCTTATTAATATGATCTTGATTTTTAAACAGGTCTGAAGGAAAAACTAATTTTAAAAGATATTATATCACATAATTTATCATCCTTCCAAACAAATTTGTGTAATATAATGGCCGAGGGATTTCGTTTTATGCCTTTTGGTTTAGTTAGGCTGAGAACCATTCGGCTCAGCACATGGGGTAGTTAGGTGCAAACTTGAGTGCAAGTGTTAACGCGCGCGCGGGGAGGATGTGACCTTCATAGATGTCGAAATAAAAATCCGATAGAAAGGTTCACCAATGGACGTGAATGACGTCATGCACCGGAAGCACGTGTGCGGAGGGTTTTGCGGATTTTGAAAAAGTCAGTTGAGTTGAGTTCTGCCTCGGGAGAAGACGGTTGACTTTCGCTTGCTCGCGGAGGCCTAGGGCAGGTGTCGCACGAGATGGGCGTGGGCAGGTGAAAAAGCCAGAATAGAAAGAATGTGTATCTCTCTACTTATGTCGAAGAACCTTTAAACTCAAAGGTAATAAAAGGTTTCGTACCTGAACTAAGAAGTCGTAAGTGTTTTTCGTGTTTCGAGATTCCTATGTTCTATGTGTATATATATATATATATATGGACATTTTATGTACGTTTCGCGTAGCCATATCATGGCTATGTAACAGTTGAACAAATGTTAAATATAGATTAAATATTAGTATAGTTGTCAATGGTAGTCGAGGGCGACCTGAAGGCTCCGTTTTCAAAAGCTACTACACCGAAGTGTAGAGGAGAACGCTACTTCTTTAACTGGATTGCTCCACTTTACCCTTGTTACTTACCTCATAATTATGAGTGTTAAGTAAAAAGGTATTAAGTACTATTTTTTTAAATCTTTGGTATGACTCTATCTAGGATTGAACCCTGGTCTCCTGGGCCATTGGCGAACACTCTCCCAATAGGACTGTCACCTAGTTAAAAAGTATTTTAAAAAGTCAGTATTAATTGTACACGAAAGAATTTCGTGGCTGAAAGATATAGATGCAAGTTAAAGAAGGGTGCTTATATAAGTCATAGAAGATTTTTTGTCGGTGTTGGTTAATTGCTAGCTTCTATGTCGTTTTTGTATCTGACTCCTTGGTTCTTCTTAACCCATTCACTTGTGGTCTTCTTTGTCTGTGGAAGGCAAAAAGAGAATTACGGAAGAAAGGACAGGAACAAGGATACTTATTGATTCAAAACTATTTGGGAGTATACAACAATTCCGGGATATGGAACTTTTTCCTAATAGAAGTAATTGTGTTTAAAGACAAAGTGTCGAAATATATCCAAGTCCTTTACAGTACGAAAAGTTTGTCGTGTGAGTATTTTTTCTGAGGTATGTTTGGCAGAGGCGGCTTCTAACAGAAGACACAACCTGCCGCGAAGCGTGGAACTTGCTGAACAGTTGCTCTACCTTGCTAGCAACCGAGAGAAACAAGTCGTTACTAAATCAGTGGAAAAGGCTGAAGTGAGACAACTTCTCCTCAGCGCCATGAAGCCCCCTTTTTAGGTGGGTACCGTTCCTTATTCCCGTCCAAGAGCTAGAAAACTGCTACGTTTTTGCATTTATTTTATTGTTTTTATTTTCTTTTTAATTAATCTCGACACTTATTATACAAGAACAATTACGATTATCAGGTTCCTTGGACATTCCATCTGACGTAGTTTAAAGAAAAGAACGCTGATTCATTGATCAAACGGCCAATTTTTCTTGTCATAAACAGCCTTTTTATATATTTTTACACTTTTTATACATTAATCGATAACTTAAACTTAAAATAACTTAAAATCACTAATATAACCCCTAATAGACCTGATGATGGTTCAGCAGAACCGAAACGCTATAGTGTTGACATTATTTCTCTATAAATCCCCCCTTTCTATTTGGATTTCTTGTTATCAATTCTTCATCACGAACTGTAGGATTATTTTCTTCCATTCTGTCCAATTGACTAACAAGATCCAAACCCGTTCTTCCACTTCAATATTTCATATCCATAACATCTAGATGTTTTGCAGATGCAAAGACCTACTCAAAAACAGGAAGACTTTTCTACCAACTATACACAGGAAAAATCACACCTACCAGAATGTCCAGCGTTCTTCGTTCATCCCAACAATTTCTTGGATGACATAAGTTTGTGCCTTGAGGCTTATATTCGTATTTTGGATTTTCCGAGGCATATACATTAATATAAAAAAAAAGAAAAAAAAACAGACTGATAATATTTGAACTTCGTCGAAAAAAAAGAATTATTCCAAATCTCTCTATGAACGAACGGAACGTGGATTCTGCACAATGTTTCTAATATCAGGTGACGTATACTAAAGAAACGAACGCTGATTCGTTGATCAAACGGTATATTTTTCTTGTCATAAACAGCCAACTTTTTCTTATACAAATTTTCCAAAGTCTTTATATATTTTTACACTTTTTATACATTCATCAATAACTTAAACTTAAAATCACTAATATAACCCCTAATAATCATGATGATGGTTCAGTAGAATCGAAACGCTATAGAGTCGACATATATATATATATAAAGTATTCTTATCTAATACAAATAATTTTCAAACAGACCAATTCAGCCCATAGATGGGAACCTAGCAGGTACTACTACACGGAATCAGAGTGGAACTGGGAATAATAGAAACGAAAACCTGTATAATCGATCTTAAAATAAGCAATAACTATGTAATAAGATTAGACAGGCGTACAATATCGATAAAATTCAGGCAACATGTACACAATGTTTCCTTGTATAGTAATAAATATTTTGGTATAGTAAATGTTTGTTCCTTATCTTTCGAACATCCCCGTGGATAGTGCTAGCATCCAAATGTCCAATGATTTTCTGATCGATATTTGGGGAAGTTCTCGAAGCATTTTGATTTCAATGCTGGACGTAATTGAGTTCGTATTCCAGTCACGGTATTACGTTCACTTTCGAACTAATACCCTTAAAAAAAGCATGAACCCCCTAATTCCGCCCCAGCTCGGTACAAAATAGCATCACTGAAGTTCTTCTACAAGGATGGCTTTCGTATTTGTTGTGGTCTTCAGATAAGACCAGTGGAAGAACAACTCAAACAACGGGTGATAGGTGAACGTTATTGTATTAGAAGAAAAAGGAAGTCATACAAAGGAAGTTCTAGCCGTGCTCGGCTTGCAGTCCGTCGGTCAAATGACTCGTAAAGAACGAGAAGTTGTCTCCCCCGAACGAACTAAGCTCATAGAATGTTTAGGTATGGTAGGATATGTCCCCATAACAGTATTAAATAACCCATGAAGGTTATATATATATATATATATATATATATATATATATATATATACCTAGGTTTCACCGACTTGATCTTCAGGAAGAATCTGATTCTTCCTGAAGATCTAATAAGTGAAACCTCGGTAGATTAGTCCGACTCGGTGGGCTTTACTATTTTAAATTCACTCTACTCAGTGTATCGAGCACTTTTTATATTTAGCTTAGTTGTTTCTGCCGGCGTTTTTTTCTTTTGGCATCACAGAACTATTTGATTATTTTCAAATAGTACAGCTGACGTTAGTTTTTTTTTTCCCCAGAAATCATTTTGTTTAATCTTTATTTGCGAATTTTAACATCTGTTTTTTTTTTTTGTTTTTTTTTTTTTACGCTATCAAAATCTTATTGGTTTGGTCCATAGAGTTGAGTGTTCGCCAATGGGACGGGAGACCGGGGTTCAATCCGACGTCGGATCATACCAAAGACTCAAAAATGTGACTTTATCCCACCTTGCTTAACATTCAGCAATATATGATTAGGATCAATGGAAAAGTGTAGCAATTCAGGGAAAGGAGTTGCGTCCTCCTCTTCACCTTGGTGTAGTAGCTGTTGAAAAAGGAGCCTTCGGGTAACCCTCGACTAAGTTCGCTAACTTTACTTTTATTTATATATATTCTTGAAGGGATATTTTATTACAGATGACAGGCATGGATTTAGAGCTGAGATTGTTTATTAACCTTTTCATGTTTACGAGTGAGAGGTCACAACTGAGGATGAGACCTTTTTTTTATTAATTGTTCGTAATATCTGATGTTGTAGTTCGAATACATGAATGTTTTACATTTGATTTCGCGCAGGTTAGGCACCAATAAAAGTGAGATATGTCCACAAATTAAAAATCTGGATGAGGTTAAAAACTTTTGGAACGTCCTTATTTCTTGTTCGATTTTATGAATTAAAAAAAAAAAAAACGAGGAGAATGTCCTCGTGATTAGTTCAAAATGTATAATAGATGATATCAAAATATTGTGGATGACATGAGGATGTGTTCTGGCGTTATTTGACAGGATGGTAATGAAAGATGATTTATGTTTACAGAAAATCTTGACGATGTTTTAAATAAATATTAATATCCATAGATTGTCGCAACGTGCAACTGTGTTCTAAACGTAGAATGGTTTTCCTTTTAAGAATACTGAAGCGTATATGCAGATCAGTGGATTATTTGACAGGTGCTATTGAAAATAAATTCCGATTCGGAATTTAGATTATTAAATGATATGACAGGAAACGGAGAGTTATTTGTCTCTGCCTCTCACCAGACAGAACTTGACACAAGGTCAATGACCCGAAGGTTGGCTTTAAATGGAGATTAGGGAAGGGGAAGATCGGGCACGAACCGAGATCCGACCCCGGCTGAACTTTGCTGGTCATCGACCTACTTACTGCAAGGTGGGCCTGATGAATCTTGCTTCACATGGATGTCAACATGGGCACAGGCACGTATGCCTGATAATAGCTTAAAGTGGACTATACAATGGTGACAAAGTTGTCAGTGATGCAGCTTGCCCACCCAAAGGAGGCCCACCCGAAGCCGGGGGCCTTTCGGCTTCAAGTCTGCCTTTGCGGGACAATACTCGCTGGGGTCAAAGCCATCAGCAAATTAATGCTATCGGCTTCATCCCCGAGGCGTGTCAGGAAACAGGGCTTCTCGGGAAACGGGGTGTAGTGGCTGATTTACTAGTAATCGAGTTCGAACTCACGCAATTAAGTTCAGTCTCGGACTAATACCCTCGAGAGGTGCCCGTGGTGTAATGGTTATCGTCGTAGGAAATGGACACGGCGACACGAGTTCAAATCCTGGACGAGACTGATTGCATTTCACATAGCATTAATACCCTTGTGAAAGCTATGGGTAAATACTAGGGTAGACTAGGTTCTTTAGCCTTGGTGAGGCAACTAATCTAGGAGAAGGAAAACTCTGAGTTGAAACCTGTTAAACTACGCTTAAAAATTGACCTTGTATCATACCTTACCCGAGTGGAGGGGTTGGGTAAATATTAATACCCTTGAGTTGGGTTGGAAAACACTTATTTCTCCAGCTATGTGTTAAATTGTAACACTACTATCTTTTTACGTTGGTTGGCTTTGGCTTTAAATAACGAAAGAAAGTTAATATTCATTTAAAACAACGAAAACAATCCAAACAATAGAAAACAAACCCCTGAGAAGATGATAAAAAGAAAAGTATTGGCTGCGAAATAAATGATTCAGAAAAGAGTTGGAGGAAAACTGAAAGTTTGTTTCCCCATTTCTTCGTTTTCGTAATCAATTTATGACTGCCACAACTTCATATATGTTAACAAATATAACAATATATCCTCATCATATCTAGCGGCAAGCACATATATCCCTGACTCTCTCGTTGTTATATATTGACCCTCGACCGAGCCGTCAATCAAGAGATGCATCTGTGTAAATAAGCGGAGGAACAGCGGAAGCAGGTGGATGTAAGAGAATTATATAACCAGGTGCCACAGATAGCTTGGGTCAGTTCCAGTTGCAGTTGGAGCCAGTTGGGGACAGGATGCCGAATTGAGAGCCAGCGGCAGACGGAGAGCTTTGGGCCCTCTGTGACCCACGGGTGAGCAACCCAGCCAAGATGAGAAAGAAGTGCTGCTATGGTCAGATGAACTGCTGGGTCAATATAGCAGTCTATCCCCGTCTCCAACTCTCCTCTCACACACAACCAATATCAAGCCTTTTGAGAATAAAGTGTGAGAGATTATATTTTTATAAAGAAGTGTGTTCGTTCGTTCATTGAAGTCGTCATTATTGTTGACTATGTTTCCGCATATATTTGTATAAGTATATGTATACGGCCACTTGCCTCCCATCGATCGTTCATTGAAGTCGTCGTTGTGTTTATGTTCCGCATATATTTGTATATGTATGTGGCTATACAACATCGGTAGTCGTCTCTGTCGTCCATCGTATTCGGTAGGTCCTCTTGACTACATCCGGTGTCCATACAGAGTAACTGCAGATAAGATTTAGCAGATCACCCAACGCATAATCGTCCGTGTGATGGGATCGACCAAGTTTTGTTCATCTGATTTGGATAGTTTAAGACATGGGAGGCAGATCGCCGTACAGCTGCTGTTTTATGGGATGTTGCTTCTAAAATTTGTTCAATATAGCTCGTAGTATTCTTGTGCAATTGCCGTCAAGTTTTTTCTCCCTACGCTTAGCCAGCATCCATGAGGTGCATCAGTATAGTAATATGGACACAGTTCATTTTCAGCTACTAGAACAATATATATATATATATATATATATAAGCATGTTTCATTAAATAATAAAGACGTATTTTGTTGGTATAATTTATTTAAGATCCTTTCAAGTTTTCTGATAAGTGTCTTAGTTTCAGGAGGGAATTGGGAGAAAAATTTCCCAAAATTGTCCAAAGCGCTTTCGAACCTTTCATAGGCCAACATCAGGGGTTGCTTGCTTGTATAAAGTGTGTTTGTTTATAAAAAAAAAAAGTTTTGAATGCATTTGAAAGTTTATACCATAACAAAAAAATGAGAAGGCAGAGTTGGATAAAACAGGGTCAGTGATCTATTTAAAAAAGGGAACGCTATTTTAAAAAGGAACTCCATTTTAAAAAGGACCACTATTTAAAAAAGGGGACGTTTTTTTTAAAAAGGAACGCTATTCTAAAAAGAGAACGTTATCAACGCATTATAATTGGACACGAAATTGAATAGCTAGGACTAAAAATCCTCGAAGCCCCACATATAAAAACAAAAACAAAAAAACTAAAATCAATTGAATTAATTTTGAAAATAGCGACAATGTTTTGAAGTGCTTTTAGTTAATTTTTTTATCCCGTATTCCTATATTATTCTATTTCCGTTGATAGCGTTGAAACCTAACCATTGGCGAACACTCTACTTATTAGGCCAACTTGGAACCATTTCACTTTGTTGACTAAACTAAATAGTTTGAAATAGAATTATTTTTGACATTTAAACTGCATACTTATGCAAAACTGAATTGTATGAAATAGAACTGCTTTTTGACATTTAAACTGTATACTTATGCTAAACTGAGTTGTTTGGAATAGAAATATTTTTACATTTAGCTGTGTATAAACAAAAACTGTACTTATGCTAACCCACGAAGTATAGGAGGTGTCCGTGGGGTAATGGTCATCGTCTTAGAAAATGGACACCACGACGCGAGTTCAAATCCTGGACGATACTGATTGCATTTCACATAGCATTAATACCCTTGGGAAAGGTATGAATCCAATTATTCTCGCTTCAGCTATGGGTAAATAGTAGGACAGACTGATTTCTTCAGCCTCGCTGAGGCAACTACTCTAGAAGAAGGAAAAGTCTGAATTCAAACCTGTTAAACTCTGTTTAAAAAAATCAACCTTGTGTCATATCCTTCCTGAGTGGAGAGGTTGGTAAATATATATAGATAACCCACGAAGTTTGATATGCCATTACAGAAAGAAACCAAACTATATGACTGTTAATAGATCAAATGTCCTTTTAAATGCCTCTGGTGGTGTAATGATGAGCAAGCTAGAATTGCAAACCTACACTAGTAAGTTCGTGTCTCATAGGGTGCCCCATTAATATGGCCTTGTTCCACTGCTTAGCAAAAGGCTTAGTAAATTACTATACCATGCAGAGGGACATGATCCCTATACCCCCCCGCTAAAAAAGAAAAGGGTGTATTCTGGATATGACACTTAACTCCAACTGTTGATGCGGCTCCAGTCCTGGATATCTGGAGGAATGTGGAGAACTCTTTTATATCCATTACTCCCAGGTCCACTCTACCCCGAATTGATCGTATCGACGTGTCAAAAAATCTATTTCAAAATTATTCGCATTTTATCGGACGGTGTGCTTTAAAAAAACTTTTTAAAAAGAAAAGTACGTAAATATAAATATTAACAAACATTGAACACGATTCCCGAGCCTCCAAAGCATATAATAACTCTAGACGGGTTGATATGCCGTAAAAAATCAATCAATTAACCCAAAAATTCAGATTAATCAATCAATTAACCCAAAAATTCAGATTAATCAATCAATTAACCCAAAAATTCAGACAGATATATATTTATGTAATTTCGCACAGACCTTTTCACGAACAAACACACACAGATATACACATGCACACACACACACGCACACGCACACACACACACACACATAGAAACACACATATAGACACTGCGAGATAAACATACATAGAAACATATACACAAAAGCATGCACACACATACATACACACTCCTGTAATTCTAGTTATGTCAACAATGAAAAGCTGACAAGGTTCCTGTTTCCTGGATCCACTTTTTGCACCAAAAATTATTTTAGGTACAACAGAGTTGTACCTAAATATTTAATACATCATTACAATCCGAAATATTCAATGGATCAATCAACCAACCAACCAAATATTAAAAAAAAGTTTTGTCAAATAACACTACGCAAAACAGTAAATCTCAACAGTTACAACTTGTAGTGGGTCCACTCTGACCCGGAGTGATGGTGCCTGGTGTGGCCCTACTTGTGGGTCGAATGGATCAAAACATATAAATTTAAAAGAAAAGTGAGTTTAGGAAGAAAAAGTGAGTTCATATAAAAAATGGTTACAAATCATATATAAATCTTATATGTAAACCAGATTTGGCATTGAATAACCTATAGTGGTTGATGTGCCGTGAAACTCAAGCAACCAACCAAACCAAAAATTATTTGGTTATTATTTTCTTTGACTCTCATCACTAGCCGACAATTACTCATCAATTTGTGTCCGCATATCAACCGAGCAAAATGATTTGACAATTAATAAATCAGACGTCTGAGCAAATGCCAATATAATTAATATCTGTCACATCAATCCCTCCAGTACTTTTAGTGATGTCAAATTGAATTTGATGTTTTTTTTTTCTTTTTTTAATTGAATTTCTAATTGTATTTGAAGGGCTCGTGACTGTATTTTATTCCTAAGTTATTTTAGTTTTCTACAATGATTTTTATGGTTGAATTGTTGGGTGAAATGATATATGTATGCAATAAATTATTGTTCAAAAACTTATTTTGTGGGGGATTTCTGGAGAACACCGACTGCATCTCTGAAGAGGGGTAAGACCTAACAAGTGTCCTGGATATGACACTTGACAATCTGATAGTAAGGTTTCAGCTTTAGGAAATTCGGAGTATCCCTTCATTGCCATTGATACTAGATCACCTCTGGCCCGGAATGGTAGCACTTTATAGTGTCCTATCTACGGATCTAATAGAACTAAACAGTGTACTTACGTTTAACAGAACAGTTTTTACATTCAACAGTGGGTAAACAAAAACTATATTTTAACAAGTGACTGCCTTTAAAAGAATATATGTGCTTAAGGTATACTGAGTTGTTTGACATAGAACTGTTTTTACATTTAACTAAGTATTGGTATGAGTCATTTAACTGTGTAAAAATGAAAACAAGCTGGTTTTAAGATATTAATCATAAATTTAATATATATGTGTAAAAAGTATTTCGTATTAATTAACATTATATGGGAGATGTGCCATAAAACCCAACCAAACCAAATTATATATATTTAATATATACGTATAAAGTGGATTTGGCATTAAATAACCGACAATGGTTGATATGCCATAAAACTCAACCAAACCAAATCTTATACATTTAATATATATGTATAAAGATGATTTATCTTTAAATAACATACAATAATTGATATGTTATAAAACCCAACTAAACCAAATCGTATATATTTAATATATATATAATGAGTTGACTATTAATAGCTGAGACGTCTGAGAAAATACAAACATTATTAATATCTCACACATCAACCCCTCCAGTAGTTAAGTGATGTTAAAATGGATTTGATATGGGTTTTGTTTAATATTTAATTAAATCCCTAATTGTCTTTGAAGGGCTTGGGATTGTATTTAATTCTAAAGTCTTGAAGTTTTTCTACAATACTTTTTTATGGTTTAATTATTCAAATAATTCTAATTCAGCTAATTTTGTATACAGTCAGTTAAATGTCAAAACAGTTCTATATATAACAATTCAGTTTAGTGTAAGTACAGTTTCAATGTCAAAAACAGTTCTATTTCAAACAATTCAGTTTAGCATTAGCACGCAGTTAAAATGTAAGTACAGTTTGTCAAAAACATTTCAATTCCAATCTATTCAGTTTAGTCAAAACAGTTCTAATTCAAACAATTCAGTTTAGCATAAATATTCAGTTTAGTTCTATTTAATTCATAGATAGGGCCCTATCAGGTGCTACCATTCCGGGCCAGAGTGGACCTGGGAGCAATGGCAATCAAGGGGTGCCCTGCATTCCCTAGAGTTCCATCATCATTGGAACCTCACCATCAGATTGTTTACTGTAATATCCAGGACACTCATTGGGGGGGTCTTACTCCTGTGTAGAGGTACAGTCGGTGTATTAAACAGTCTCAGCCGACTGGGCAATACACTGTCAAAACAGTTTTCTTTCAGGTAATTCAGTTTAGCATAAGTACACAGTTTAGAGGTCAAAACAGTTATATTTCAAGTAATTCAGTTTAGAATAATTTCGCAGTTTAAATGTCAAAACTGTTCTATTTTAAACAATTCAATTTTGCACAGCTTAATGGCAAAGAACAGTAAACTCAAAACCATGGTTTAGTTTCATTTAACCCATAGATAGGACCCTTATTAAGTGCTACCACTCCGGGCCAGAGTTGGCTTGGGAGCGATGGTAATGAAGAGGTACTCCATATTCTCCAAAGTTCCATCATCACTGGAACCTCAACATCAGATTGTTTAGTGTCATGTGCAGGACACTCGTTGTGGGGTGGGGCTTACTCCTATGCAGAGAAGCAGTCGGTGTATTTTACAGCCCCAGCCAACTGGGCAAGGTTGAATTGTTGGGTGAAATAATATACGTATGCAATAAATTATTTTTCAAAAATTTATTTTTTGGAAATTTTTAGGGAACACTTACTTTTGTGAATTTCGAGGGCTTTTATTTTGGGACTTTAGGTGAAAGATTATAATAAACTTACGAGGGTCCTCTTATGAGTGTCCTCTTTGGTGCATCCAAAACTCTTGGGTTGTTATTTTGTTTATCTTTTCTCACAATCACCCATCGATTTATATCCACGCATCAACCTAGCCATTGCCCAGTCGGCTGGGGCTGTAGAATACACTGACTGCACCTCTGCAGAGGGGTAAAACCCCACCAAACGAGTGTCCTGGATATAACACTCAACAATTTGATGGTGAGGTTCCAGCAGTGCTGGAGCTTTGGGGAATGCGGAGTACCCCTTCACTGCCATTGCTCCCAGGTCCACTCTGGCCCGGAGTGGTAGCACCTGACAGGGCCCTATCTATGGGTTGAATAGAACTAACAGCATACTTATGCTAAAATGAATTGTTTGAGTAAACTGAATAGCTTGAAATGGAAATGTTTTTGACAATTAAACTGTACTTACATTTAAACTACGTGATTATGCTTAACTGAATTATTTGAAATAGAACTGCTTTTTGACATTAAAACTGTATTTACACTTAACTGAATTGTTACATATAACTGCTTGAATAGTTTGAAATAGAAATGTTTTTGACAAACTGTGTACTTGTGCTTAACTGAATTGTTTTAAATAGAACAGATTATTCACATAAAAATGGATTTGGCGTTAAATAACCTACAAAGGTTGATATGCCATAAATCCCAATAGACCCAACTCAACCTAGCCAAATAATACTAAAGTAATGTCTTTGAAGACTTCTCTTCCAGAGATTCATTTTTATTCCATTGGAAGGTTGTGTATGTAGGTTGTCCAGTACACTGCCCAGTTGTAGTAGTGAGGGTCTTTTATACTTTTAAGACTGTCAAGTTCAAAACAACAACCACTTCAAAAACTTTGGCTTAACATGGCGTTTGAGTTCCAATTGTTGGCGCAAAAGGTGGTCAAAATGGAGCTACATTCTTTAACAACACATCTCTGCGAAACAGTATTTTCAGCACTGACCAAGCTCGTTTGGTTTGGTTTGTTTTGGTTAGGTTTTATGGTACCTCAACCATTCGAGAATATTTAATGCCATATCTATTTTTATACATATAAACTGTTCTAGTTAAAACAATCAGTCTGGCATAAATACACAGTTTTATTCAATTTGATCCATTGATACGACCTTAACAGATGCTAGCACTTTGGCCCAGAGTGGATTGGTTTGGTTTCTTTGTTCTATGGCATCGTAGGTCATTTAATACCGAAGATATCTTCTATGGCATTGTAGGTTATTTAATACCGAAGATATCCTCTATGGCATTGTAGGTCATTTAATACCGAAGATATCCTCTATGGCATTGTAGGTTATTTAATACCGAAGATATCTTCTATGGCATTGTAGGTTATTTAATACCGAAGATATCCTCTATGGCATTGTAGGTCATTTAATACCGAAGATATCCTCTATGGCATTGTAGGTCATTTAATACCGAAGATATCTTCTATGGCATTGTAGGTTATTTAATACCGAAGATATCCTCTATGGCATTGTAGGTTATTTAATACCGAAGATATCCTCTATGGCATTGTAGGTCATTTAATACCGAAGATATCCTCTATGGCATTGTAGGTTATTTAATACCGAAGATATCCTCTATGGCATTGTAGGTTATTTAATACCGAAGATATCCTCTATGGCATTGTAGGTCATTTAATACCGAAGATATCCTCTGTGGCATTGTAGGTTATTTAATACCGAAGATATCCTCTATGGCATTGTAGGTTATTTAATACCGAAGATATCCTCTATGGCATGGTAGGTCATTTAATACCGAAGATATCCTCTATGGCATTGTAGGTTATTTAATACCGAAGATATCCTCTATGGCATGGTAGGTTATTTAATACCGAAGATATCCTCTATGGCATTGTAGGTTATTTAATACCGAAGATATCCTCTATGGCATGGTAGGTTATTTAATACCGAAGATATCTTCTATGGCATTGTAGGTTATTTAATACCGAAGATATCCTCTATGGCATTGTAGGTTATTTAATACCGAAGATATCCTCTATGGCATTGTAGGTTATTTAATACCGAAGATATCCTCTATGGCATTGTAGGTCATTTAATACCGAAGATATCCTCTATGGCATGGTAGGTTATTTAATACCGAAGATATCCTCCTAGAAGAACAGTAGTGGTACTACTTAACCCATAGCTGGGAGGATAAGGGGGTTCAAACCTTTCCCACAGGTATTTGCCCGAAAGTGAACGTATTAGCGCGACTGGCGTATGAACTCCCTGACTACGATTCCGCAGTCCATCACTTTAACCATTACACCGCGAGGACACCCCCTACCAGAGTGGACAATGGTTAGTTAGTAGTTTTGTTTTACGGCGTATCAACCCTTTTTGAATCAGTTAACTCCGAATTGAATTTCAAACAATTCAGTTTTGTCTTTGTTTACAAACAGTTAAATATCAAAACCGTTAAGTTAAATGTCAAAACAGTTCTATTACAAACAATTCAGTTTAGCCTAAATACACAGTTTAGTTCTATTTGACCCATCACTTGGACCCTATAAAGGGCTACTACTCCAAGTCAAAATTGATCTGGGAGGGATTGTAATAAAGTGGTACTCTGCATTCCCCAAAGCTCCAGCATTACTGAAGCCTCCCCCTCAGATTGTTTAGTGTCATATCAGGACACTCATTGGGAGAGTCTTAACACTCTGCAGATGTGCAGTCAGTTTATTCAACAGCCCAAGCTGACTGGTCACTTATCAAAATAATGGTCAAATACAGATCTAGACTGCGTACAAATCATTAAGACTTAAGGATATGCACATAGTTACCATAGAAAAGTTTTGAGACTGACGCTGTATTTACCAAGACAAAAATGAATAATGAATGAAATGTTAATTTTCTTTAAAATTTGAACTATGTTGATAAAGTATTGAGACTGAAGCTGTATTTACTAAGGCAGAATTGAACAATGAATGAAACTTTTACTTTTTTTAAATACTAAGTGTATTGAAAATGTTTTGAGACTGACACTGTATTTACCAAGACAGAAAGGAATAATAAATAAAACGTTTATTTTCTTCAAAATACGATGCGTGTTGAAGCATTTTTGAGACTGATGCTGTATTTAAAAACACATTAATGAACAATAAATAAAATGCTACTTTTCTTCAAAATACTAAGCGTGTTGAAAAAGTATCGAGACTGAAGTTGTATTTACAAAAGCAGAAATGAACAATGGATGAAATGTTTATTGTCTTCAAAATACTAAGCGTGTTGAAAAAGTATCGAGACTGAAGTTGTATTTACAAAAGCAGAAATGAACAATGAATGAAATGTTTATTGTCTTCAAAATACTAAGCGTGTTGAAAAAGTATCGAGACTTATTTGTATTTACAAAAGCAGAAATGAAAAATGAATGAAATGTTTATTGTCTTCAAAATACTAAGCGTGTTGAAAAAGTATCGAGACTGAAGTTGTATTTACAAAAGCAGAAATGAACAATGAATGAAATGTTTATTGTCTTCAAAATACTAAGCGTGTTGAAAAAGTATCGAGACTGAAGTTGTATTTACAAAAGCAGAAATGAACAATGAATGAAATGTTTATTGTCTTCAAAATACTAAGCGTGTTGAAAAAGTATCGAGACTGAAGTTGTATTTACAAAAGCAGAAATGAACAATGGATGAAATGTTTATTGTCTTCAAAATACTAAGCGTGTTGAAAAAGTATCGAGACTGAAGTTGTATTTACAAAAGCAGAAATGAAAAATGAATGAAATGTTTATTGTCTTCAAAATACTAAGCGTGTTGAAAAAGTATCGAGACTTATTTGTATTTACAAAAGCAGAAATGAAAAATGAATGAAATGTTTATTGTCTTCAAAATACTAAGCGTGTTGAAAAAGTATCGAGACTGAAGTTGTATTTACAAAAGCAGAAATGAACAATGGATGAAATGTTTATTGTCTTCAAAATACTAAGCGTGTTGAAAAAGTATCGAGACTGAAGTTGTATTTACAAAAGCAGAAATGAACAATGAATGAAATGTTTATTGTCTTCAAAATACTAAGCGTGTTGAAAAAGTATCGAGACTGAAGTTGTATTTACAAAAGCAGAAATGAACAATGGATGAAATGTTTATTGTCTTCAAAATACTAAGCGTGTTGAAAAAGTATCGAGACTGAAGTTGTATTTACAAAAGCAGAAATGAACAATGAATGAAATGTTTATTGTCTTCAAAATACTAAGCGTGTTGAAAAAGTATCGAGACTGAAGTTGTATTTACAAAAGCAGAAATGAAAAATGAATGAAATGTTTATTGTCTTCAAAATACTAAGCGTGTTGAAAAAGTATCGAGACTGAAGTTGTATTTACAAAAGCAGAAATGAACAATGAATGAAATGTTTATTGTCTTCAAAATACTAAGCGTGGTGAAAAAGTATCGAGACTTATTTGTATTTACAAAAGCAGAAATGAAAAATGAATGAAATGTTTATTGTCTTCAAAATACTAAGCATGTTGAAAAAGTATCGAGACTGAAGTTGTATTTACAAAAGCAGAAATGAACAATGGATGAAATGTTTATTGTCTTCAAAATACTAAGCGTGTTGAAAAAGTATCGAGACTGAAGTTGTATTTACAAAAGCAGAAATGAAAAATGAATGAAATGTTTATTGTCTTCAAAATACTAAGCGTGTTGAAAAAGTATCGAGACTGAAGTTGTATTTACAAAAGCAGAAATGAACAATGGATGAAATGTTTATTGTCTTCAAAATACTAAGCGTGTTGAAAAAGTATCGAGACTGAAGTTGTATTTACAAAAGCAGAAATGAAAAATGAATGAAATGTTTATTGTCTTCAAAATACTAAGCGTGTTGAAAAAGTATCGAGACTGAAGTTGTATTTACAAAAGCAGAAATGAAAAATGAATGAAATGTTTATTGTCTTCAAAATACTAAGCGTGTTGAAAAAGTATCGAGACTGAAGTTGTATTTACAAAAGCAGAAATGAAAAATGAATGAAATGTTTATTGTCTTCAAAATACTAAGCGTGTTGGAAAAGTATCGAGACTGAAGTTGTATTTACAAAAGCAGAAATGAACAATGAATGAAATGTTTATTGTCTTCAAAATACTAAGCGTGTTGAAAAAGTATCGAGACTGAAGTTGTATTTACAAAAGCAGAAATGAAAAATGAATGAAATGTTTATTGTCTTCAAAATACTAAGCGTGTTGAAAAAGTATCGAGACTGAAGTTGTATTTACAAAAGCAGAAATGAACAATGAATGAAATGTTTATTGTCTTCAAAATACTAAGCGTGTTGAAAAAGTATCGAGACTGAAGTTTATTTACAAAAGCAGAAATGAACAATGAATGAAATGTTTATTGTCTTCAAAATACTAAGCGTGTTGAAAAAGTATCGAGACTGAAGTTGTATTTACAAAAGCAGAAATGAACAATGGATGAAATGTTTATTGTCTTCAAAATACTAAGCGTGTTGAAAAAGTATCGAGACTGAAGTTGTATTTACAAAAGCAGAAATGAACAATGGATGAAATGTTTATTTTCATCAAAATACTAAGCGTGTTGAAAAAGTTTTGAGTGTGGAGCTGTATTTACCAAGACAGAAATGAACAATGAACGAAATATGAATTTTTTTAAATACTAAGAGTATTGAAAAAGTCTTGAGACTGACACAGTATTTACCAAGATAGAAATAAACAATGAATAAACCGTTTATTTTCTTCAAAATAGTCCTCTTCGTGCTTTGCATACTTATTCCATCGAGTTTTATATTTATTGAAGCAGCTCTGAAATTATTCTTTTTATATTGTATGAAACTTAGCCTTTGTATTTCTTTAAATGTCTTCCACTTCCTCAAATATTACACTAGAAATGAATTTTCTGTTTAACAAACAAGAAAAAAATCATACGGAATTAGGTCTACTGAAAAAAAAAATAGTAGAAAGGTGATACTTAAAGTGCAGGCAGTAATCGGGGTTGCAAAAAAGAATTGCTCTTTAAGCGACCCGCCCAACAAAGTCTGGTTACAGAACTATCAAAAATTCTGTAGTAGAAAAAATAACGGTCTGGTCTCCTTGATAACACAATTTAGACTGAACCCAGAAAGAGGTGACTGAACCTGAATATATAGGTTGTAAGCACCTCTCCCCCCTCCTACTCTCAATTCTGACCATAAATAGTAGAAGCTGATAGACATTCATGTTGGCCACTATATTCTCCGGAAAACAGTCGGCCTCCAATTTTATAGACGGGGGGATGGGAGGGCAACCAAACGGGGGATTTTTCCTTTGTTTCTTTGTTTTTGTATATATTTCGGGGTTTTTCTCCCATCCCCATCATATGAATTCATCTGTAAATAAAATCATGCATCACTTCCGGGGTTTTAAGTAGGTCTTTCTTCATAGAGCAAATGTGGTATTTTGGTGGTAGCAGCGCGCATGGCGACGGATGAATGACTATATATTGTATTGTTGAATGGGTCGGCGAATGTGGCTAGCTAGGTCCCCTTAGTAAAAACATAGTTAATGAAAGACCGCACCCTTCCTCTTCCCCCCAAAACTCAAGGCCTTGTGCCTTCCTGTAAATTAACAGGAAATAAACACTATATTCCCCGAAACAGAGCCTGCAAGACGTAAGTAACACTCTCTCAAACACATTTCTTTTTCCACAGTATGGAGGTTACGAAAATTGCACAATCCAATTGTCACCGACTTGTCTAGACGACCAGTCAGTTGTCTAAATGTATCGGCATCATTTGATAGAATTAGTCATTCAGCTGTGTACGCGTTTTCATTTAAACTTCAACTTCGTAAATTTAAAGTGGAAGATACTTAAAGTGTTCGGTTTTATACGCCTTTTTATCATGTCTTGCTCAGCTCAAGGCCATCAATGTGAGATATCCCGCGCGAATAAAACCCATAATAATAATATTCATCTATCTTGCCTGTCGGTAGGGCTTAGAAAAAGCTGATTGTATCCCATCGAAATGAATAAGGAACCCATATTACCACTACAAAATCAGGTGTCTTGATTGGTTTGGTTTGGTTTATGGCATATCAAACATTATAGGATGTTTAATGCCTAATCATTTTTTATACATATACCCAGTTCTATTCAAAACAATTCAGTTTAGCAGAAGTATGCAGTTTAAAGGTCAAAACAGTTCTATTTCAAGTAATTCAGTTTAACATAAGTACACTGTTTAGTTATATTTTGTCCATATATAGGACATTATCAAGAGCTACCACTCCCGGCCAGAGTGGACATAGATGCGATGGTAATAAAAGAGTACTCCACATTCCCCAAGCTCCAGCATTACTGGAGCCTCACCATCAGATTTTTAAGTGTCATGTCCATGACACTCGTTGGGGGTGTCCTACCCTTCTGAAGAGATGTATTCTACAGTTCCAGCTGACTCTGCCAGGGTTTCCTTGGTATGACAAAAAACTACATCAGCTGGTAAGGCTCTATTTCAGGATATCTGGGAAGTGTGTACCCTTTCATTGCCATTATTCTCAGGTACACGTTGATTCAATTTTAAACATATCTGCCCTATTTCTTAAACATATCTATTTTATTCACCGAGGTCACCCTATTAGGGTCACTTCAATGGCTCAAATTGATTTCTTTAAACATTATTTCTATTCGATAGGACTATGTGCTAAATATTCCAAAAGACACAATAGAAAGAATGTAAATATAAACGCTCAAGGATTCCTTCATCTCTAAGCGTAAAATCACCCTAGACGGTTAATACGAGGATCATTAAATAGTTTTTTTTTTTCGTATGAGCACTTTTATTGATAGTACATACATGAAACTCTAGTCTCATTCGAAGTAATCTTCTCCGGCTGCAATTCGCTTGTTGTGCCGTTCCAACAACTTCTGGAAGGCCACATGAAAGTCTTCTTGTGTGAGCGTGTCAATGACCTTCGCCTCCGTCCAGGATTTGAACTCGTACCGTTGTGTCCAATTCCTACGACGATAACCGTTACACCACGTTACATTCATTATGCTAAACGGAATTGTTTGAAATACAACTATGTATATATGGTTAATATATATGTATGAAAAGGATTTGGCGTTAAATAACCTACAATGGTTGATATGCTATAAAACCCAACCAAATTATATATATAAAGGATTTGTTATTAAATAACCGACAGTAGTTGATATGCCATAAACTCAACCAATTGAAATCAAATATATATATATATATATATATATATATAGTCATCCACAGAGAGATCTGTTTCGTTCTATCAGAACTCATCAGAGTGGCTAGACAGGATCTTCCCGCAGCTGGGATCGAAACCCGGTTGACTCAAACGCCAAGCCAAACTTCTATCCCTTCAGCCACGAAGAGACATTAGCTGCGAAGTAAATTTTATACAGTTATGAATCACAATTACTGTTGTTTACATACATCCATTCAACGGCTACCGAGACCTCAAATCCAATCAGTGTCCAAGGACCGTAGGTGTGGATTATTCTTTACATAGAATATATGAGGACAATCATATAAATCTATGAGTGCTCAATGAATGGCTATTGTTAGTTCCCTATTTATTCGCTGGGGTATAACAAAATTCACATTCAAAGCGTATAATATGAACTGTAACTCTACATTTGCTACTCTGCGACGAAAGAGAAGCATGCAACTAGTTATCTGACGAGACGGAGAGTATTGTAATATTCTCCGCCGAAATAAATTTATTATGACGACTTAACCGAGTTTGAGTCTCCGTCAAATGGTACTATATATATATATATATATATATATTTGGCATTAAATAACCTACAGTGGTTGATATCCATAAATCCAAACAAACCAAATCATATATATCTAGTATATATATCGAAAAAGGATTTATCATTAAATAACCTACATAAGCCATAAAACCCAACCAAACCAAATCATACTTATTCAATATATACGTAAAAAAAGGATTTGGCATAAAATAACCTACAATGGTTGATATGCCATAAAATCCAACCAAAATAAATCCTACTTATTCAATATATACTTATAAAAAAGGATTTGGCATTAAATAACCTACAATGGTTGATATGCCATAAAACCCAACCAAACCAACCCATACTTATTCAATATATACGTAAAAAAGAAATTTGGCATTAAATAACCTACAATGGTTGATATGCCATAAAACCCAACCAAACTAACTCATACTTATTCAATATATACTTATAAAAAAGGATTTGGCATAAAATAACCTACAATGGTTGATATGCTACAAAACTAAACCAAACCAATCTCGTTGCACAATTGCGTTCACTTTTAGACTAATACCCTTTTGAAAATTTATGAACCATCTTTTTCCCCAAGCTGAGTAAAATGATGCCAGTACTGCTTTTCTTGAAGGATAGTTTGAGCATTAAATCATCAACGTAAGTTGGTGTGTCAATAATGAAACCAAATGAATCATTCGGCTTAATATTAAGATAAGTTGGCGACCATAGTCGATGGAAACCCGATGGCCCCCTTTTTAATAGCTACTACACCGAAGTGTAGGGAGGGCGCTACTCCATTCCCCTGATTGCTCCACTTAACCCTTGATCTTTACCTTATAAGGCTGAGTGTTAAGCAAGGCGGCATCAAGTACCTTTTTTTGAGTCTTTAGTATGACTAGACCTGGAATTGAACCCCAGTCTCCCGCAAACGTAATCTAATTAAATTATTCGGGCAAAATACTCACCTATTTATCCAGATTTCTTAACCTAGAAAATACAGGCGCGGATTGTGCAAGAATAATGAATATAAATTTTAACTATTATTATTACTCCTCTAGAGTTTTTTACATCAGTATTAGCTGATGGTTTTTCACTGGAGTTTGAGTGACAGCAAGTCTCCTCAAATCTCCAGGACTCGTCTCAGTATTCTGGCCGTCCTCAGCAATGCTGTCGTTTGGATAGTCTCTACCCGTCCGCCAACTTTCAAGTCCTCCAGGCCTTTTAATAATCATTTTGTTACTGTGCCTTACGCACCAATATTATTCTCATTATTATTATTATTATTATTATTTATCATGTTAATATTGTTAATTTTAAACCTAAAAATTAGGGGTGTGTATTATTCATGAGAAATGGATGTCAACATTTTTTTCTCTTCTATGCTTTGTCATATTTGTATTGGCATGACGAAATTTAAATTATGTTCATGGTCAAAATGAATTAATCATGTTTGACGCTGCGAGAGCGTTTGCTTATTTTATTGTTTCTCCTTGTGTGAGCTTAATTTTGCCGCAAGCTTATTGTATTTTTAACTGAAGATGTCACTTTGATTAGTTTGAATACTGTGTCAATTGTGTATTTCAAAAGATGATGGCAACTACTTGAATCCTTATTTTCAATCGATATGAACCACAGAAAGCGTTGAACAAATTGTTGTATACTACTGCTGGGTCTTGACAAACAAAGAGGAACTCGTATGAATACAAATATAATCTTATATTTTTATTCTTCGACCTTGTTGTTTGTGTGGAGCAGGAGAGCAATCGAAGAAAGTCTGCACACACGAAGGAGCTCTCAGGAGTCGAAATGGCCCGCGGGAACTGATTTCAGTCAAAATTCTTTACCTTATATAGTTTTAAAACTCCCATGTGACCTACAAGCAATGCTTATTTTTCATTCATCACAGCTTGACACACACCCAATGCTTGTCTTTTATTGGTCATGGTTTACACCCACGAAATGCTAATTCTTCATTGGTAAGAGTTTAATTTTACGCATGGCTCGTTTTCTGGTAATCACGTTGTTGATTTTATCTGCAGCCAAATGTATCTGTCAACAACATCAGTTGGGTTCATCACAGATGAAAATGAAAAATATATATATAAAACAACTTTCCACAAAATTTAGTTGGTACAATTTTTATGCTGCCCAGTCGGCTGGGGCTGTAGATCACACCGACCGATTCTCTGCAGAGGGGTAAAAGTCCCCCCCTCCAACGAATGTCCTGATATGACATTAAACAATTTGATGGTGAGGTTCCAGCAATGCAGGAGCATTGGGAAATGCGGAGTACCTCTTTATTGTCATCGCTCCCAGGTCCACTCTGGCCCGGAGTGGTAGCACCTGAAAAGGGTCCTATCAGTGGGTTAAATAGAACTAAATGCTGGTTGACACTAACTGTTTTTATACATTTAAACTGTGTATTTATGCTGAACTGGAGTGTTTATAGTAGTACTAAACTGTAATTGCATTTAAACAGCGTGCTTATGCAAAACTGAATTGTTTGAAATTGAACTGTTTTTGACATTGAAACTGTACTTACCCTAAACTGAATTGTTACATATAACTGCTGGAATAGTTTGAAATAGAAATATTTTGACAATTAAACTGTGTACTCATGCTAAACTGAATTGTTTTAAATAGAACTGATTATTTACATAAAAATGGATTTGGCGTTAAATACACTACAAAGGTTGACATGCCATAAAACCCAACAAACTAAACTAATTTTTAATGAATATTTTTTTCAAAATTTCTTCGCCCCAATTCAGGGTTGCATAACAAGTGCGTAGTATAGCGAGTTCGCATTATGATAGATAGATAGATAGATAGATAGATAGATAGATAGATATGAATAGACTGAAATTGATCGATAGAAAGAGAGAGAGAAGAAGAAGAAGAAGAAGAAGAAGAAGAAGAAGAAGAAGAAGAAGAAGTCTCTAATCTTTTTCTCTCTTTCTCTGTCTCCCTCTCTATCTATCTCTGTATCAACTGAAGTTGATACATAGATAGATAGAGAGGGAGACAGAGAAAGAGAGAAAAAGATTAGAGACATAGATAGATAGATAGATAGATAGATAGATATTACACAAGAATGCGTATTATACACGTCAAGTACAGAATTTAAATTCTTTTTTAGTTGTAATGTTGACTTTTTTTCCATTTTGCGTGTCAAATGCATTTTAAGTATCAACTACCTAGGTGGTTGTTGGTTGGTTGGGTGGTTATGTAAATATTCTTTGGTTTACTTTCTTCCAAAATCAATCTAATAATTATATTTGGTCGATAATTAAATTCGATACGAATGTATTTTAACAATCATTTTAAGTAGGTGTATAATTCATAATCTAAAAGTCAATATATGGATTAAGTGCAAATTCAGTTGAAACTTTATCACAAAGAGATCTGTTTGATCGACAGATGGAGCCAGACCAAGATATTACATTGCGTGTCAGAGTGGACCTGCAAGTAACACAAACGTAGATTGATATATGCGATTTCTTTTAGCACACATTTACCTTTGCGAAGAATTTTCGCGCAGAATTCGGTCCGTTTATGCTCATCTTTTTGTCTATTTTTTATGACTTGATATCTTAAAAAAAACTGGCTATGTGTTTATAATCATCATATGTATAGGTTTACAATAATAATAATAATAATAATAATAATAATAATAATAATAATAATAGTAATAATATATATATATATATGCCCACACGAAAAAAGTCTGGAAATTTATCGTATGCACCTCGTATATATATATATATATATATATATATATACGAGGTGCATACGATAAATTTCCAGACTTTTTTCGTGTAGGCATTTAAAATTATCGTAGAATCTTGAACATTCACTATGTTATTGCTATACATCTTATAAGATGACTGACCAATTTTTATGATTTCAGGTTCAAATCAACAGCTACATCAGGAATTGGAATACACCCTACTAAAGCCTGATTGTCTCAGCTGATGGATTTCAAAAATGCAATCTGGCACTTTAGAAGAATGATATGTAATAAAATTCTGTTTTAAACTGGGGAGAAATTTCATAGAAACGTATGGAATGCTTCACACTGTTTTTGGACCATCTTGCTTGAACTGAGCATCAGTTTTTGAGTAGCGTAAGAGATTCAAGGAAGGCAGGGAGTCTGTGAGGGATGATGAGATGTGTGGGAGGAGTAAGGAAGTCAATACACCAGAGTTGATTGGCCAAACGGTTAGGGTTAGGGTTACTATGTTGAGGTTCTAAGGGAGTTCAGGAAGAGATTCCGTCGGAAGAAGCCAGCACTCTTCAAATTATGTCAGCGGCATTTTCACCAGGACTATGCACCAGTCCACAATTCCATCCTTGTCACAGACTGATCAAGATGGGCATCAACACAGTCCCTCACTGTCCCTATAGTCCAGACCTTGCTCCTTGTGACTTTTGGTTATTCCCTAAGCTCAGAGGCTGTCGTTATGAGACAATTGAGGAGATGAAAGAGACTGTGACGAAGGTCATTGACTCGCTCACACAAGAGGACTTCCATGGGGCCTTCCAGAAGTGGTTTGAATAGTACAGCATGTGCATTGCAGCCGGAGGAGATTACTTCGAAGGGGACAAGAGTTTTTATGTGTGTACTATCAATAAAAGTGCCCATATGAAAAAAGTCTGGAAACTTATCGTATGCCCCTCGTTTATATATATATTTATATATATATATATATATATATATATATGTGTGTGTGTGTGTGTGTGTGTGTGTGTGTGTGTGTGTGTGTGTGTGTGTGTGTGTGTGTGTAATTATCGTAAACCTATGATAACTATAAACATATATATATATATATATATATATATATATATATATATATATTGAGAAATAAAGTCGACTCTATAGCGTTTCGGTTCTACTGAACCATCATCAATACTATGAGGGATTACGGATGATAAGTTAACGATGGATGTATAAAATATGTAAAAAATATAAAAACTTTTGAAACATTTGTATAACAAGAAAAAAGTTGGCTGTTTATGTGATGTGGACCCAATTTTGAGACCACGAAAAGATAACTCGGAACATGGTATAAGTTTCAGGGTATATTGAAGTAACAAGATAGAGAGAAAAGTTGTGGCATAAGCTCTGCTTACTCGTCAGTCGAATATCCAGTCTCGATCAAATCTCAAAACGACCGACCGACGAGAGTACTTGGCTCTCGATTAATATAGGATTTGGAAGAGTCCATCAATGGGTAGGTAATGGTCCCATAACATTATGACAAGAAAAAGTTGGCTGTTTGATCACGTAATCAGCGTTTGTTGCTTTAAACTACGCCAACTGACCTATTAGAAACATTGTGTAGAATCCACGTTCCGTTCGTTCATCGAGAAAGATTTCGAATCATTCCTTGTTTTCGAATCCCATAAGTCTGGGTTTTTTTTTCAAATGTACATGGCTCGGAAAATCCTAAAACACGAATATAAACCTCAAGGCACAGACTTATGTAATCCAGGAAAATGTTGGGATGGACGAAGAACGCTGAAGTTGCTGGTAGGTATGATTTTTTTTCTTGTATTCATTGATCAAACGGCCAACGTTTTCTTGTCATAAACAGCCAACTTTTTCTTCTAATACAAATTTTCCAAAGTTTTTATATTTTTTACTCTTTTTACAGATCTATCGTTAACTTATCATCACTTATATAACCCATGGAGGAGAATGTGATAAGCCCACGTGAAGTAGCGAGATTTAATGAGCATATAAGAAACTAAATTTGAGGTGGAAAAAGCAGAGTCGTATTTTGCTTATGTCTGATTAGTGAACATCCATCAGTTTATTTTGCGTGTTAAATAATTTGACTACCCCCCCAGTCGGTTGATTTCACTTTGACTAGACTTCTAAAACCACGAACAATATCTATCTTATTTTGTTCATAATAATCAATTTTAAACATTCATTAACGTATCTATCTAGATTAATGTCATTCTGCTGCTCTCTATCTCTTTCAGTTTTTGCCGAGTAGGCTGGGGATGTAGAATACACTGACTACTTCTCTGCTGAGTGGTAAGACCCCCCCCCCAAATGAGTGTCCTGGATATGATACTAAACAATCTGATGGTGAGATTCCAGTAATGCTGGAGCTTTGGGGGAATGTAGAGTACCCCTTTATTACTATCGCTCCTAGTTCCAATCTGGCCCAGTGGGGTAACACCTGATAGGGTCCTATCTATTCGTCAAATAAAACTAAACTGTGTACTTCTGCGAAACAGAATTGTTTGAAATAGAACTGTTTTTTTTAATATTTAAACTGCGTACTTACGCTAAACTGAAGTGTTTCAGTAAGAACTGTTTGCAAATGGAACAAAACTGTGTACTTATGCAAAATGGAATTGTTTGAAATAGAACTGTTTTGACATTTAACTGTTTGCGAACAAAAAGTGTACTTATACTAAACTGAATTGTTTGAAATTTAATTCGGCGTTAAATAACCCGAAAAGTGTTGATATGCCATAAAATAAAACAACCTACCTACCATTTTTCAGTCTGTTTAATCCATCTCTCTCTCTCTCTCTCTCTCTCTCTCTCTCTCTCTCTCTCTGTATATATATATATATATATACGAAGACCTTAATTTTTTGGAATAAGGAATTTTGAAGCTTGCTGGTACTAATCTGACTAAATAAGAAGTTAAATTGAAAAAATGGGCCTGAATTATATTTATATGGCTTGAAATGCAAGTAGATTCAACAATTCTCCAGGATTTTTTTTATTATGAATGTAAACCAATATTTTAGAATGTAGGCAAACCCTATATTTCAACGAGAAACAGAAGCAGTAAAATTTTCTGCAATTTTAAAATCCAAAAAAACGATAAATTATTACAATTAACCTCACATTCGATTGGTCCAAAAACCACTAGTGGGCGTATACCTTGTTTCCTATCTGAAATACAAAAATCCTAAGTTCATCCACTTTTCATACCCCAAATCCTATAAACATGCGAAAAAATCTTCGCCTAGCAGTTCAATCGCAATTTCTGCAGGAATTATTTATAGTCAATATACTGAACTCAAAACAATGACTGTGATAATCAACTTTCAGCACGAAACAACTATAAACTAAGCAAGTTGCTAAACGTTATTGAAAATGACTAAAAATTCTCCAGTTTTTACTTTGTATCTATCAGCAAACATACACGTCCCCATGTTTTTACAAAAAAAATTAATATAACCAATAGTGATTTTGCAACGATTCCCTGCTATTAAGATTACTACTACATTGCAGAGTACTGAACGCACGTTTGCCTAAATATATTGAATACAACGTCATCACTTTTGTATATGCAACACTTAATTTTATCAAAGCTTCCACATTGCCCAGTCGGCTGGGGCTGTAGAATGAACGGACTGCACCTCTGCAGAGGAGTAAGACCCTCCCAATGACTGTCCTAGATATGACACTAAATAATCTGATGGTGAGGTTCCAGTAATGCTGGAGCTTTGGGGAATAACGAGCACCCCTTCATTGCCATCGCTCCCAGGTCCACTCAGGCCCAGAGTCGTAGCACCTGATAGGGCTCCATCTATGTTTTAAATAGAACTAACGGCATACTTATGCTAAACTGAAATTCTACTTACATTTAAAGTGCGTGCTTATGCAAAATTGAATTATTTAAAATAGAACTGCTTTTTGACATTGAAACTCTATTTACACTAAACTGAATTGTTTATCATAGAACTGTTTTGACATTTAACATTGTGTAAACAAAATCTGTAATTATACTAAACTGAATTAGCTGAATTAGAACTGCTTGACTTAACTGAATAGCTGGAAATAAAAATGTTTTCACAATTAAACTGTGTACTCATGCTAAACTGTTTATTTACATAAAATAGATTCGGTATTAAATAACCTACAAAGGTTTGATATGTCATAAAACCCAACCAACCAACCAAAGCTTCCACAAAGACACTTTTTCTAAATATACTCTGTTCTTTAAAAGAAACTCTTTTGATCGAAAAGACTTTTTCGATGAACTTTTTTTTTCAGAAATAGTTTCGTTAGTATGAAAAGACTTTGTTTTCTAGATTAGTTGCCTCATCAAGGCTGAAAAACCCAGTCTGTCCTGTTATTTACCCATAGCTGGAGGGAGAATCATTGGATTCATACCTAGGGTATTAGTTCTATGTGAAATACAATTCGCCCGGTCCAGGATTTGAACTCGTGTCGCCGTGTCCATTTTCTACGACGATAACCGTTACACCACGGGCACCTCTACGTCTGCTTTATTCATTACAATATACTTTTCTCTTGTTAAATTATAATTACACAGATCCTAATTCAACTGCTACAATAAATAGAACTGTTTATTTACATAAAAATGGATTTGGCATTAAATAACCTATAAAGGTTGATATGCCATAAAACCCAACTAACCAACCAAAGCTTCCACTAAGACACTTTTTCTACATATACTCTGTTCTTTGAAAGAAACTCTTTCGATCAAAAAGACTTTTTCGTTGAACTTCTTTTTTTCTTTTTTTTTTTTTTTTTTCAGAAATAGATTCTTTCGTATGAAAAGACTTTTTCGTTGAACTTCTTTTTTTCTTTTTCTTTTTTTTCAGAAATAGATTCTTCCGTATGAAAAGACTTTTTCGTTGAACTTCTTTTTTTCTTTTTTTTTTTTTTTCAGAAATAGATTCTTTCGTATGAAAAGACTTTTTCGTTGACTTCTTTTTTTCTTTTTTTTTTTTTTCAGAAATAGATTCTTTCGTATGAAAAGACTTTTTCGTTGAACTTCTTTTTTTCTTTGTTTTTTTTTTTTCAGAAATAGATTCTTTCGTATGAAAAGACTTTTTCGTTGAACTTCTTTTTTTTCCTTTTTTTTTTCAGAAATAGTTTCGTTAGTATGAAAAGACTTTGTTTTCTAGATTAGTTGCCTCATCAAGGCTGAAAAACCCAGTCTGTCCTGTTATTAACCCATAGCTGGAGGGAGAATCATTGGATTCATACCTAGGGTATTAGTTCTATGTGAAATACAATTAGCCCGGTCCAGGATTTGAACTCGTGTCGCCGTGTCCATTTTCTACGACGATAACCGTTACACCACGGGCACCTCTACGTCTGCTTTATTCATTACAATATACTTTTCTCTTGTTAAATTATAATTACACAGATCCTAATTCAACTGCTACAATAAATAGAACTGTTTATTTACATAAAAATGGATTTGGCATTAAATAACCTATAAAGGTTGATATGCCATAAAACCCAACTAACCAACCAAAGCTTCCACTAAGACACTTTTTCTACATATACTCTGTTCTTTGAAAGAAACTCTTTCGATCAAAAAGACTTTTTCGTTGAACTTCTTTTTTTCTTTTTTTTTTTTTTTCAGAAATAGATTCTTTCGTATGAAAAGACTTTTTCGTTGAACTTCTTTTTTTCTTTTTTCTTTTTTTCAGAAATAGATTCTTTCGTATGAAAAGACTTTTTCGTTGAACTTCTTTTTTTCTTTTTTTTCTTTTTTTTTCAGAAATAGATTCTTCCGTATGAAAAGACTTTTTCGTTGAACTTCTTTTTTTCTTTTTTCTTTTTTTCAGAAATAGATTCTTTCGTATGAAAAGACTTTTTCGTTGAACTTCTTTTTTTCTTTTTTTTTTTTTTTTTTTTCAGAAATAGATTCTTTCGTATGAAAAGACTTTTTCGTTGAACTTCTTTTTTTCTTTTTCTTTTTTTTCAGAAATAGATTCTTCCGTATGAAAAGACTTTTTCGTTGAACTTCTTTTTTTTTTTTTTTTCAGAAATAGATTCTTTCGTATGAAAAGACTTTTTCGTTGAACTTCTTTTTTTCTTTTTTTTTTTTTTTTCAGAAATAGATTCTTTCGTATGAAAAGACTTTTTCGTTGAACTTCTTTTTTTTCCTTTTTTTTTTTCAGTAATAGTTTCGTTAGTATGAAAAGACTTTGTTTTCTAGATTAGTTGCCTCATCAAGGCTGAAAAACCCAGTCTGTCCTGTTATTAACCCATAGCTGGAGGGAGAATCATTGGATTCATACCTAGGGTATTAGTTCTATGTGAAATACAATTAGCCCGGTCCAGGATTTGAACTCGTGTCGCCGTGTCCATTTTCTACGACGATAACCGTTACACCACGGGCACCTCTACGTCTGCTTTATTCATTACAATATACTTTTCTCTTGTTAAATTATAATTACACAGATCCTAATTCAACTGCTACAATAAATAGAACTGTTTATTTACATAAAAATGGATTTGGCATTAAATAACCTATAAAGGTTGATATGCCATAAAACCCAACTAACCAACCAAAGCTTCCACTAAGACACTTTTTCTACATATACTCTGTTCTTTGAAAGAAACTCTTTCGATCAAAAAGACTTTTTCGTTGAACTTCTTTTTTTCTTTTTTTTTTTTTTTTTTTCAGAAATAGATTCTTTCGTATGAAAAGACTTTTTCGTTGAACTTCTTTTTTTCTTTTTTCTTTTTTTCAGAAATAGATTCTTTCGTATGAAAAGACTTTTTCGTTGAACTTCTTTTTTTCTTTTTTTTCTTTTTTTTTCAGAAATAGATTCTTTCGTATGAAAAGACTTTTTCGTTGAACTTCTTTTTTTCTTTTTTCTTTTTTTCAGAAATAGATTCTTTCGTATGAAAAGACTTTTTCGTTGAACTTCTTTTTTTCTTTTTTTTCTTTTTTTTTCAGAAATAGATTCTTCCGTATGAAAAGACTTTTTCGTTGAACTTCTTTTTTTCTTTTTTCTTTTTTTCAGAAATAGATTCTTTCGTATGAAAAGACTTTTTCGTTGAACTTCTTTTTTTCTTTTTTTTTTTTTTTTTTTTCAGAAATAGATTCTTTCGTATGAAAAGACTTTTTCGTTGAACTTCTTTTTTTCTTTTTCTTTTTTTTCAAAAATAGATTCTTCCGTATGAAAAGACTTTTTCGTTGAACTTCTTTTTTTTTTTTTTTTCAGAAATAGATTCTTTCGTATGAAAAGACTTTTTCGTTGAACTTCTTTTTTTCTTTTTTTTTTTTTTCAGAAATAGATTCTTTCGTATGAAAAGACTTTTTCGTTGAACTTCTTTTTTTCTTTTTTCTTTTTTTCAGAAATAGATTCTTTCGTATGAAAAGACTTTTTCGTTGAACTTCTTTTTTTCTTTTTTCTTTTGTTCAGAAATAGATTCTTTCGTATGAAAAGACTTTTTCGTTGAACTTCTTTTTTTCTTTTTTTTTTTTTTTTTTCAGAAATAGATTCTTTCGTATGAAAAGACTTTTTCGTTGAACTTCTTTTTTTCTTTTTTTTTTTTTCAGAAATAGATTCTTTCGTATGAAAAGACTTTTTCGTTGAACTTCTTTTTTTCTTTTTCTTTTTTTTCAGAAATAGATTTTTTCGTATGAAAAGACTTTTTCGTTGAACTTCTTTTTTCTTTTTCTTTTTTTTTCAGAAATAGATTCTTTCGTATGAAAAGACTTTTTCGTTGAATACTCTTTTGTAGAAACAATTCTTTAGGTGTTTCTTCAATTTCTTTGCACTTTTATTGCCAGTTGTTAATAAATACATGTTTGTTTTAATTATTCGTTGAACTTTTTTTTTTCAGAAATATATTCTTCCGTATGAAAAGAATTAAAATTAAAGTTGAGATTCGTTTCAAAATTATGTTTGACCAAACTATCATTATTTCCTTTTCTAGATGCCTTAACGAGTTCATAAATTCTTTTTTTAAGGTTACAAGAAGTTTCATCCACTAATTTTTAATTACAATCCGGTGAGGAGATATCGAAAACTCCAGCCATGGATTCTATGTGGTTTTTATTTTCATTTTCGACTGAATTCCTAATTGTCTTTGTAGGTTCGCTCTTGACTGTATTTAATTCCCAACTTTTCTTTGATAATTTTTATGGTTTAATTGTTGGGTGAAATGATATAAGTATGTTATAAATAATCATTTAAAAACTTATTTTTGGAATTTTTGAAGAACTTTTTGGTTTGTGAATTTTGAGAGATTTTATTCTAGCACGTTGCATGAAGGATTTTGGGTACTGAAGTTGTGCAAAGGAATTTTCAATGTTCTGAAATTCATCTTTTAAAAATTTGGCGGGTGGTGTAAATTCTAAGAGCTCTTAAGTAAGTAAAAAGTAAAGTTGGCAACCCTAGTCGATTGCAACCAGAAGGCTCCCTTTTCAATAGCTACTACAACTAGGTGTTGGCGAGGGCGCTACTCCTTTCCCTGAATTGCTCTACTTTACCTTTGATACGTATCTTATATTGCTGGGTGTTAATCAAGGAGGCATCAAGTACCATTTTTAAAGTCTTTGGTATGACGCAATCTGAGATTGAACAATTGGCGAACACTCTACCCACTAGGCCAATGAGCCGGTTGTTTTCTTAAGGTGAAATTCTAAATACTTGATATTTTTAAGAGGGACATTGGTGTATAATGGTTTTTAAAACTGATTAAAGTAAAAATTGTCTGTTTGTTCGTTTTATGGCATATCAACCCTTGTAGGTTATTTAATGCCAAATGTATTTCTTACAAATGAACAGTTCTATTTCAAACAATTCAGTTTAGTATGAGTACATATTTTAAATGTCAAACCATTTCTATTTCAGGTTACTCAGTTTAGTCAAACTGTTCTATTTCAAACAATTCAGTTTAGTATGAGTACATATTTTAATTGTCAAACCATTTCTATTTTAGGTTACTTAGTTTAGTCAAACAGTTCTATTTCAAACAATTCAGTTTAGTATGAGTACATATTTTAATTGTCAAACTATTTCTATTTCAGGTTACTCAGTATAGTCAAACAGTTCTATTTCAAACAATTCAGTTTAGTATGAGTACATATTTTAATTGTCAAACTATTTTTATTTCAGGTTACTCAGTTTAGTCAAACAGTTCTATTTCAAACAATTCAGTTTAATATGAGTACATATTTTAACTGTCAAACTATTTCTATTTCAGTTTACTCAGTTTAGTCAAACAGTTCTATTTCAAACAATTCAGTTTAGTATGAGTACATATTTTAATCGTCAAACCATTTCTATTTCAGGTTACTCAGTTTAGTCAAACAGTTCTATTTCAGGTTACTCAGTTTAGTCAAACAGTTCTATTTCAAACAATTCAGTATATTATACGTATAGTTTTTGTTTACACACATTTAAATGTCAAAACAGCTCAATTTAAAACAATTCAGTTTACGTGTCAAATCAGTTCTATGTCAAGTAATTTAGTCTAGCATAAGTACGCAGATTAGTTCTATTTAAGCCATAGATAGGGCCCTTTCAGGTGCTACCACTCCGGATCAGAGTGGACCTGGGACTGATGGCAATGAAGGGATGCTCCCCATTCCACAAATCTCCTTATTACTGGAACCTCACCATCAGATTGTTTAGTGTCATATCCAGGATACTCGTTGAGGGGGCGAGAACTGGTTTTTATCTTGGCTTCTGTTGGGGTTTGTTTTAGCAACGAAATTACAATATCATTCTATGTTTCCTTTCAAACGATTATCCCCAACCGCTAGCTGGGGTCTGCGAGAACTAGTTTCTGTCTTGGCTTCTGTTGGTGTTTGTTATAGCAACGAAATTACAATATCATTCTATGTTTCCTTTCAAACAATTATCCCCAACCGCTAGCAGGGGTCTGCGAGAACTGGTTTCTATCTTGGCTTCTGTTGGGGTTTGTTATAGCAACGAAATTACAATATCATTCTATGTTTCCTTTCAAACGATTATCCCCAACCGCTAGCAGGGGTCTGCGAGAACTGGCTTCTATCTTGGCTGCTGGGGTTTGTTATAGCAACGAAATTACAATATCATTCTATGTTTCCTTTCAAACGATTATCCCAAACCGCTAGCAGGGGTCTGCGAGAACTGGTTTCTATCTTGGCTTCTGTTGGTGTTTGTTATAGCAAAGAAATTACAATATCATTCTATGTTTCCTTTCAAACGATTATCCCAAACCGCTAGCAGGGGTCTGCGAGAACTGCCTTCTATCTTGGCTTCTGTTGGGGTTTGTTTTAGCGACTCAAATTTTAAGATCATTCTATAAGGTTTTCCTTAATAATACACCTATAGACCTTAAACAGCGAGAGAGAATTTAGATCCCCCTAAAAATTCTTGTCTAGTGTTTGACGTTTGACTCTATCAGATGGTCAAATCACAGATCGGCAGATCTGAGGATTTGGGAGTAATTTTTCATTGCTATTACTCTATGGCCCATTCCCAACCTGTTAGCTTTCCGTGTACTGATCAAATGATTGGTTTGAAAATTAATAAACTGCACAAAAATGTACATAGGAATTAAGTACCATTAACGTTATTCTGCGAGCAATATTGAACAATCCTGGAGGCAACACCCGCAAAGCAGCAGCTGTACGGCCACCTACCACCCATCACTAAAACTATCATAGTTACACGAACCAGTCATGCAGGACACTGCTGGAGAAGTAGGGACGAGCTCATAAGTGATGCACTCCAATGGACCCCTTCACATGGCTGAGCAAAAGCAGGGCGACCAGCTAGAACCTACATACAGCAGCTCAGTGAGGATACAGGGTGTTGCCCTGAGGACCTGCTGGAAGCGATGAACGATAGGGAGAGGTGGTGAGAGAGGGTCAGGGATATCCGTGCTGATGGCACGACAAGATGATGATGAAGGCATAAAATAACTTTAGACATAAACGCATGCTGGTAAAATAAATTAATATCTAAATTTTAAAAAATCTTCGTTTAGAGAAAGAAAAAATATAAGTCTTAAGTTTTCAAAAATGCATATTTTATTTATACAGTACAAATAATTTACAGCATGAATTGAGATTTTTTATTGTTGCAAAAGGGCTGACATAGTCCTTAGAAAGGTTACACTAATTCCAGAGCCAATCAGTTTACGAATTTCAAATCCAAACTGCTTCCGTGAAAAACGTAGGCCCCTTTCAAAGACTGTAGAGTAGTTAGTACCAGTTGGACAGCAATCTACCAGTTGGTGTTGCAACGCTTCTTCAGGTAACCGGTGATCTTGGGGTGGGCAGCAACACGTTTCCACAAGGCCATCAGTTTGGGGTAGTTGTTGAACATGGCCTGGTTTTCCATCATCGGGTTCTCCAAGCAACAGTAGCACATCATGTCACACAGCATCATCTGAGTAAAAGAGTGGAAAATACACATTATATATATATATATATATATATATATATATATATATATAAACGACTGATAATGCCAAATCCCTCATTACCTCAATCCAGCGATCCCTCAAGATCGGGAGGGAAATAACAAAGAAAAAAGAATCACATTGATATTAGATATTGTTATTTTTTTAGAGTAATTGAATAATTAAAGAAAAAAGTTGGTCGATATTTTCAAGAGTTTTGGAAAGTTGGAATTTCGGAAAAATACTTGCGATTTCCGAAATATAATGTACATGAATTCGCACGTTCATGTTTATAACTCTTACTCAGTCAGAAGGGATTAGAATAGGACTGTCTCCCCTGCAGGGAGGTAATCCCTCACCCAAAAAGGGGTGTATTGAGTATAACACTAAATTGCATATGAGAGTGAGACTCCAGTTATGGAGCACTTGAAATTAATCTATGATCCATTCTGACCCGGAGTGGTAGCACCTGTTTAGGTCCGATCTGTGGATCTGTTTATTCACTAGGAATAAGTAAAAGTAAAGTTGGCGACAGTAGTCGAGGGCAACCGGAAGGCTCCCTTTTCAGTAGCTACTACATCTAGGTGTAGGAGAGGGCGTTACTCCTTTTTCTTTATCGCTCCACTTTACCCTTGATATGTACCTTATAATGCTGAGTGTTAAGCAAGGAGGTATCAAGTACCATTTTTAAAGTCTTTGGTATGACTCGACCTGGGATTGAACCCCGATCTCACGGACCATTGGCGAACACCCTACCCACTAGGCTAATGAACCGATACCTTCACCAGGAATAATCGATACCATATAGCTGTAACATTTTTGTTTGATTTCGTTAATTTGTTTTTTGGATATGTTTATGAACAAGTCATAAGCATCTGAATGCGAGTTCAAATCTTGTTAAAGGATAATAATCCATTACTGATTAGTCAGTTAATGAGCAATTGGTTCAAGTACCATTTTTAAAGTCTTTGGTATGACTCGACCTGGGGTTGAACCCCGATCTCACGGACCATTGGCGAACACCCTACCCACTAGGCTAATGAACCGATACCTTCACCAGGAATAATCGATACCATATAGCTGTAACATTTTAGTTTGATTTCGTTAATTTGTTTTTTGGATATTGTTATGAACAAGTCATAAGCATCTGAATGCGAGTTCAAATCTTGTTAAAGGATAATAATCCATTACTGATTAGTCAGTTAATGAGCAATTGGTTAATTTAGTTAACTATCGTAAAATACAATCATAGCCCAAATAAGTTAGACTAAACGAATCGCGAAACTGTTAGAGAATAGAATGATTCTAAGAGAGAATGAAATCGCTTAGAGAAAAAGTGAATGAGAGAGGGAGAGAAGATGTTTTAAATAGTGTTGATTGCCTTGTTATTAACTGTAAATGAGAACTTTTTACCTACCTGGTCACCCATGAAAAATTGGTTGCCACTGTTGCGCATATCCAAAGTTCTTTCCATGAAGGGAAGGATCCTACGACATGTATCCATGTATCTTCCCTGCATGTAAGGCTGCAAAGAAAAAAGAAAGAAAGATGAAACAAATTAATATATAATTCATATTAAAATTGACAGTTTAAATCCAAAATTATATA
The DNA here is from genome assembly GCA_963585895.1 of Sepioteuthis lessoniana. Lineage (NCBI taxonomy): Eukaryota > Metazoa > Mollusca > Cephalopoda > Myopsida > Loliginidae > Sepioteuthis > Sepioteuthis lessoniana. The sequence goes on from OY757942.1 coordinate 13,606,989, forward strand.
TATATATATATATATATATATATATATATATTTACTAATCTAATATCTACCAGCATTCACGGTTACCAGAAAAAAAGAAAAAAAAACCGCTAGGAACAAGAGATAAAAATATCTCGAATAACCACCCGGGTGAAAAAGAAAAAATATCATAGGACAAAAAGAAAGAAAAGGCCAACCTCGTCACACCAGTTGAAAAAAAATCAAGCAGTCAGTTGTTAAAAAGAAAGCTAAAACCCACCGTAAACGCTGCAATGCTACAATTACAAGAGTGCTCAACACGAGTGGAGCCAATTATAAAATTAACTTAAATTGCGAGTCGGGAATCTCCTACCAAAGTTTCACCTTAACGGATCATCAGGAAGTCTCATACCGACCGGTCGGTATGAGACTTCCTGATGATCCATTAAGGTGAAACTTTGGTAGGAGATTTCCGACTCGCGATTTAAGTTAATTTTATATATATATATATATATATATATATATATATATATACTCCGTAAGAGATTCTCACATGAGTATTGGCTGATGGTTTTTCACTGGAGTTTGAGTGACATTAACTCTCCTCAAGTCTTCAGTACTCTTATTATTATTCTGGCTGTTCTCAATAATGATGTCGTTTGGATTGTCTCCCCTCGACAGCCAACTTATAATTATCATTTACTCATTAGAGTTTTTCACATCAGCGTAAGCTGATGGTCTTTCACTGGAGATTGAGTGATAGCATGGCTCCTCAAGTCTCCAGGACTCTTCTCAGTATTCTGGCCGTTTTCAATAATGCTTTCGTTTGGATGGTCTCCACTCGTCCGCCAATTTCCTAGTCCTCCAGTCCCCTTAATAATCCTTTAGTTACCGGACCAAAAGCACCAATCACAATCGGTATAATTGTAACTATTATTATTATTATTATTACTATTACACCAGTAGTTGGTTGTCACTAAATCACTTTGTGGGTTTGTGGCGAACCAAGAGCAATATAATAAGGAGAGTGATCAATATCTAGGATGGAGCTATTATATAATAATAATAATAATAATAATAATTAAAAATAATAATAATAATTAAAAATTCCCGAGCGCTTTTGGACTGTATAAACATGCAAGCAACCCATGATGATGACTTATATATATTATTATTATTATTATTATTATTATATAATAACAATAATAATATATATATATAAGTCATCATCATGGGTTGCTTGCATGTTTTTACAGTCCAAAAGCGCTCGGGAATTTTTGTTAAATGTATCCTCTAATTGCAACCTGAAATAGAGACACCTATCAGGAAACTCGAATGGATTTTAATTAAATTATGGAGACAAATTGTGTATCTACTATTTAATCACATAAGCTTATATGAACGACTGCTGCCCAAATACACACACACACACATATATATATATATATATATTAGTAGGTATAGGTAGGTAGGTATGAGAGAGAGAGGGAAAGAGAGAAAGAGGGAGAAATAAAGAATTTATTGTGAATTTACTGTGATAAATTTTCTGCAACCACATCACCCCAAATAACTGGCTGCCTCACTCCCTTGATTATTATGAGTGACGAACGATTGAACGAGGTACCAATAAAACTCCGAGTAACTGAAAACAAGGACAAAGGCAGTATTTACCAATTCAAAGAAGGATACCATCAGAAGGGCTGCTAAAGATTCTGAAGCCGTCTGTAGATGTGATTGAAACAAATGTCGATTTTTTTAAAAATTTGGTCATTTGTATTTCAAAATATTTTCACATAATCTTGGTAAATACATTTGATTAATTGAAGTGTTATTTTCATTAGTGCATAATTTGGATAGTTTACACATCGAACTATATATATATGTCAAATCACTCTAATAGTATGGATTTCCCTGACTCTTTCTCTATCTCTCTCTCTCTCACTCTCTCCATCCATCATAGTCATCCATCACTCCTGGCAGATCTTCTAGACAACATTCTGTCCACACAGAGCTGTTGTAGATAAGTTCTTGTTGGTCGGTCAACACTAGCACGTCCATATGAAGGGATCCATATGAGAAAGTCTCTTATGAGATAGCTCTTGCTTTTCCAGCAGTGTCCCTAATGTCTTGCTTGTTTTATTTTGATTGTTTTAAAGATGGGAGGTAAGTGACCGTACAGCTGTTATTTCGCGGGGTGGGGTTAGCATTCTTGTGCAGTTCCCGTCTAGTTTTTTTCTTTCTACATTTTATCAGTTTCCATGTTGTGTAATGGTACAGTAGTATTGACATAACTGCTGCTTTGAAGAAATCCTGTTTTGTTTTAGCGGATTGATCAGATTTCCTTACGATCAATAGCCTATCAATAGCATTCCACAACTTCGCTAGGCGCATATTATTAGTTCTTGCAAATACACCAAACCAAGCCGAATCCCCGCTGTATGGCCTTGAGCAGGTAGCAGGTGTCATTGGCCGACACATGAATGCATACAAAATACCCATTAACTAGACCTTATGCCAAACATGTTCTCAGCACTACATATATATATATATATATATATATGAAGAAAGTAGAAGAACATACTGTTGGATTAAGATCCATATTTACTTTTATACTGTCCTTTTGGAAAAACATATAACAAATACATTCTAACACGACATCTGATATGGATGACTTCAAAATGATATGTATATATAAAAACTTACCCAGCTCTGTGTATTTCTTTGAAAAACGGGAGGATTTTTTTTAAAAAAAGTCCGACATTTTCAGATATCATTCCACGTGCCAAACACGTACTTAATACTTTTAAATTAAGAACGCCATGTGCACGTTTGTATCTTTTCGTTGAAGACATTTCATTTGCTCCTGTTATTTCGATAAGCATCCATCGCAGTGTGAATTATTGTCATGATATCAAAGTCCTGATGAGGGTTATTAAAACTGAAATGTTTAACATTGTCTTTACATCACAATAAAATCATTTAATTTGGATTATTGTATTTTTCTACTTTCTTCATACCGTTGGATTCAGATCTATATTTATTTTCAGATATATATATATATATATATATAGTCATCCACGGGCAGATCTGTTTCGTTCTATCAGAACTCATCAGTGTGGCTTGACAGTATCTTCCCGTAGCTGGGATCGAAACCCGGTTGACTCAAACGTCAACACAAGCATCTACCCATTCAGCCGCGACGAGATACTAGCTGCAAAGTAAATTTTAAACGGTTATGAATCACAATTAATATTGTTTACATACATCCGTTCAACGGTAGCCGAGACTTTATATATATATATATATATATATATATATATATATATATATATATATATATATATATATATATAACGGATTTGGAAGATTATAGAAAATTTATTTTATTTTGTCTCTGTCTATTATTACCAAACTATCAGTTTTTATTTTTCTTTAATGATGAATTTTTACTTTTTGAGAATTACATTTGCGCAGATCTTCCTTATATATACTAGCAAACGTATGCTTCCTTCGGTGAGCGCAAGTAGTTAAGTTTTAACGCAACCAAATGTTATATTAAGAACCCATATAAAAGATTTGAAACAGAAGCAGTATAATTGAGAACGAAAACAGCTTGGAAGATCACCTTTCCTATTACTCCCGTCTTTTTCTTAATTTTTTTTAATCATTCAACTAAATTAGAATTTAAGAAATAAAATTGCGATTATTATTTTTAGTTCACGTTTTCTTTTAAAAGATTTATCGACATTATGTTTACTTGTATTCATTGGAAATATTTATCAAAATGACATTTTTAAAATCCTTATCAAAATTAGCCTTCTTATTTTCACTGTAAACCGCTTTTTGGTTGAATATGCTTTTATCTAACCCCTCTGAACGGGCAGTATTTTACACAGGGTCCAATTTTAAGTAGAGTTTAACAGGTTTTAATTCAGATTTTTTCTTTTTCTAGATTGGTTGCCATACCGATGTTAAAGGACACAGTTTGCCCTACTATTTACCCATCGATAGAGGTAGAATAATTGATTCCATACTGTTCACAAGAGTATTAACCCTCTGTGAAATTCTATTAACCGCGACACAGAGTAGGTAACCCATCCTAATTTGAGCACATGTCAGTAACCTCGTAGCAGATGGGATCTTCTAAACAATCTAAGATCGTAAATCAAATGACTATATACATATTTACCAACCCCTCCACTCGAGCAGGATATGACACAAGGTCAATTTTTTAGTGGAGTTTAACAGGTTTGAATTTGGGGTTTTCCTTCTCCTAGTTGCTGCACCAAGGCTGAAGAACCCAATCTGTCCTACTATTTACCCTTAGCTGGAGGGAGTATAATTGATTTCATACCTTTCCCAAGGGTATGAGTGCAATGTGAAATGCTATCAGTCTTGTCCAGGATTTGAACTCGTGTCGCCGTGTCCATTTCCTACGACGATAACCATTACACCACGGGACTATGTATGTATGAGAAATCAACTAATTTTCATGCAAAAAACTGTTAAGTTTTATGCAAAAATTTGGCTCGAGAAACTCTAATTTTCGTATTGGTATATTATTCTTTATTGACCAATTAGCTAGTTTAAAATGTCTTTGAGAATTTGCTTACGAGACTACTAGAATTAAGGTTAAGAATTTGAAGGATCAAACACCAAAATTATTTTAAAAGAATTTTTCCCTCCAAGATAGCTCAAAATATATTTATAACCAATTAGATTTATGTATATATGGTCAACTATTTTAAAATCGAACTTTGAGCCTAGCATAATCGTTTAAATAATTATGATATAAATACATCTTTATTAGGTATGTAATTATTCTATATCTTCTCAATTTTCGACTTATTTGTTCAGAGTGAAAATCTAACATTATTTTTCGTAAGTATGCATTTAATTTCAACATCGCTTAATTATCTTAAATTGAACTAATATGCTTTGTTCTGTTTCCTACTGATCAAAATTTAAATTGCAGCTCAATAAATTCTAACTTATGAGTACATGTTCCCAATACGTAGGGATACATTTGTGGAAGAAAAAGATTTCCCGAGGTTCTACGATAAGTAAAACTTCGTGTGTTAGTTCCACAAGAATACAGCACAAATGTGCACAATCAACGAAGACACGAGGAATTTGATAAAAAACCAAAAACTTTGAAAAATAAACAATTTTAAATATTATCAACAATAATTATACAAAAGGTATTCATATGTGTGTGTGTTTGTATAAAACATGAATGTTCTCAGTCAAATTGAATATGTGTATATGTGTGAATATATCCGAATTAAAAGAAGATACGCTTGTACTTACATACAAGTGTATATGTAGGAATATGCATGTGTCCTGGTATGTATGAATTTTCGGCCACTCTCCTAACTGTAGTGTATATTATTGGGTCATCTGGCGCCACTCTATGGTGCCGTTGTGCCTGTCTGCGGATCTGTCGGCCTCCCTCTTTGAACTAAAAAGACTTTGCTATTTATCCTTTGGGGTCAAATAAGAATGGATCAAATTAAAAAAAATTAATTTCATTACAGTCAAATAAAGTTCAAATGCGCGAACGTCTGCGAAGACACAACCCGTGACCTGTCTTAACCAATCAGATTCACAGAAACCATTTATTTATGTTCGAACCTAACTATTTTGGTTTCTGTGACAATTTTTCTACAAGTTAATTTTTGGTACAATTTTTCTAGAATATTCTATTCTATACGTCCTTCCCTGATTGGTTTAAAAATATGAGAGTATGAATTCAATATAAGATTTTGATGTTTCTTTTCTGGAATATTTTTATCTACGTGTTCTGAGTTGATTTATCTGAAACTAAAGAAATGTGTATCGTATTCATTCACACAAATATTTTCTTTACACACACAAAATATGTCCTTTCAGATTGAGGCTAAAAAAAACTGCAAAATTTCCCGCATGAATGTTCATTTACAATATTTACCCGTTCACTAATTTTATCTTTTCTTGGAAGAAAAAACATGTTTTTCAACAAACATTTCTCTTAATTTAAAGGAAAAAGGATTATTAATTAGTACACCGGTGTTTTGTTCAATCACTTTGTTTTTCTTCACAACACACACACAGAAACACACACACACACACATACATACACACACACATACATACACACACACACACACACATATATATATATATATATATATCCGTATTGTTGATAACCCGGACTGCTATGGCTGTCGAATACACTGGCTGCATCCCTGCAGGGCGGTAAGATATATATATATATATATATATATATATATATATATATATAGGTAGGTAGGTAGGTAGGTAGGTAGGTACTTGAGAGAACGGGAGAGGAAGAAAAAAGAATTTATTGAAAATATTTGAGATAAAGTTGATACTTACAGTCATATTGCTGGAATCCATATCAGAGCTACTGTCCTGTTTAAAAAAAATAAAATTAGAATACAAATTAAATTTTAAATCAATAATTATATTATACATATGAATGTCTATATATAAATATTCGCGTGCAGTTAATTTGGCACTAGACAAAAAATCTTGGTCACACAGTGAGAATTTCACTCGCAATTAAGTGATCATCAGGCTTCAGCTGTTTCACGAGAGTTGCCGTGAATAAGATAAAAATAAAATCTCTACTATCAGCAACACTGATGATCTTTGTCGACATGTTGACATGCCGTGAATAAGATAAAAATAAAATCTCTACAATCAGCAACACTGATGATCTTTTGTTGACATGTCGTGAATAAGAAAATAAAATCTCTTCTATCAGCAACACTGATGATCTTTTGTCGACATGTCAACCTTCTCGTCTATAGAAAATTGAATAGTTTAAAGTTCTTAGAAGATTTATTAAGCTTTGCTTAGTCTGGCACAAGAAAAGCAGTATGAGATATCCAGTTAAAATCGAGCTGACCACACTCTCTCAATAGAAATCAACATACATTTCGTAAGGTAGACTCACTTATTCTTTTGAAAAAGGAGATTCGTCCGGATTGGTTTTCCTTTTTAGTTCTTTCACACTGTTGGTCGGGCTTAGAGTACTTTTATTATTTTATTTCAATAGTCTGTGAGTTGAGAGATGTTGATATGAAACATGAAGAAGATTCAATTTAAATGGTTCCCGTTGAAGTGATCCGTCATAGAAGATTTGTAGACATAAATGTTTGAGTGAAAAATGGAGATAAATAGATTGATAGATATGAGACAGACAGACAGACAGACATGGACAAACTGAGATAGATAGATAGATAGATAGATAGTCAAAAAGACATTGACGAACTGAAATAGATAGATAGAAACAAATTTAGACGGACGACCAAAAAGACTGATAGATTGATATACATTGAGATAGATAGATAGATAGATAGATATGAAACAGAAAGAAAGACTGACAAACAAAAAGAAAGGCTGATATGGATAATCTGAGATAGATAGATAGATAGATAGATAGATGGAAACACAGAAAAAAAAGACAGGCAACCAAAAAGAGAGACAAATAGATATAGACAAACTAAGTTAGAAAGAAAGAAAGAAAGAAAGAAAGAAAGAAAGGATAGATAGATAGATAGATAGATAGATAGATAGATAGATAGATAGATAGATAGAAACACAGAAAAAAAAGACAGGCAACCAAAAAGAGAGACAAATAGATATAGACAAACTAAGTTAGAAAGAAAGAAAGAAAGAAAGAAAGAAAGAAAGAAAGAAAGAAAGAAAGAAAGAAAGGATAGATAGATAGATAGATAGATAGATAGATAGAAACACAGAAAAAAAAGACAGGCAACCAAAAAGAGAGACAAATAGATATAGACAAACTAAGTTAGAAAGAAAGAAAGAAAGAAAGGATAGATAGATAGATAGATAGATAGATAGATATGAACAAACTTAGAAAGACAAACACACAGAAAAAAAGACAGATAGATAGATAGATATTAAACAGAAAGAAAGACAGACAGACAAACAAAAAGATAGATAGATAGATAGATAGATAGATAGATAGATAGACTTACCCAGAAGCGACCGTTCTTGGCATGGAAGTACCTCATGTAATCGTGCATGATTTCATAGAAACAGTCACAGATGTAATCAATCCTGAACATGTCCATGTTGTTCTTGCCATAGAAGCCTAAAAAAAAACGCAAGAGACTTCAATAAATGTCAAGTTTTGATAGACATTAAGCCTTTTTTTCTAGGAATAAGTTAAGATGATAATAAACTACCTTTTTATATATCACCGAATGTCCGTACAACTACGGTTCCACCATTTTTAGTCCAGATTTCAATCAAAGCGTCGTCCCGGGAAACTTTCTAAACTTGCCATGAAATACAGCATTTGAGATTTTTTTTATTTAGTCATGAACTTCTGCCACTAGAGCTGATTGATAGGAAATATACAATTATCCCCCAGCCAATTTACCAAATATACAATTATCCAATATCCCATTTACCCCCCACCCCAAACAGTATACCAAATATACACTTATCCCCCCGAACAATTTCCCAACTTCCCAAGCTGTGTGAATCGGAAATCGGAAAATTGTGTTCTATCAATCTTTTAAGTGGTTGTAGCTTAACTTTAAAATCATCTGCGATTTAGATATTCCCATTAAAATCAACAAACATTAAAATATCTACCATTAAAATATCTCTCATTAAAATCGACGACTATTAAAATATATACTATTAAAATATCAACCATTAAAATCAACGATCATTGAAATATTTACCATTAAAATATCTACCATTAAAATATCTACCATTAAAATCAACAACCATTAAAATATCTACTATTAAAATATCTACTATTAAAATATCTACCATCAAAATCAACAACAATTAAAATATATATCATTAGAATCAACGAACATTTAAATATTTACCATTAAAATATCTAACATTAAAATATCTAACATTAAAATCAGCATCTAAACGTTATGTTTATCACCTTTTGAATATTAATCACTGGCACGAGTATGACAATAACTCGTTTTCCAGATTTCTCACAGCAGGGGAGTTGAATCCCCGTGGCTTGGTGGCGAAGGTGCTGGACTACGGCTCCGGAACAAGCGAGTTCAAACTCTAACCACGTTCACTTTAGGATCAATGCTCTTTGGAAAAAATAGGAACCCCCGAATCCCCCAGCTACACATTAAACACTATCACTGCTACACGTATGACTTTGGCATTAAATAACCCATGAAGTTTGATATAATCTCTCTTACTGACTGTGAACAGTAAACATTACATTTTCTGTGATATTCGTTTGGCTCTTTTTTTCTTTTCTTTTTTTTCTGAATTCAATCTACCAATCTCTGTGCCAATTTCCACGGCAAATACTCAACAATTGACCAATTTTTAAAAACAATATCAATATTTTCTATTTTACAAAATCTATCAGTTAATTCATTCTATCATCATGGCGAAACAATTAATTTAAGGTCAACACAAAGAAATCCTGGAGAGGAACAAAGACAATAATAATTTTAAAACCAGTTTTTCACGAAACCTTTTTAAAGTCTAAGTTCTCTGTTTAAACAATTAAATAGATTAAACTGCAGTAATTACTTAAAACCTACATTCTACTGATTTTAATATCAATTTAATGTTATTTAATTAATTGATACCTTGCTACCAATCAGCCCCAAGCCAACACATTTCCTGTAGCCCTGCATTTAAAACAAATGTTATCATATAAACAATGACCCATTACATACTAAATAAACAGAAATATTCATATTACATTGAAAGTTTTGAAACTATTTAACCGTGTACAAAAATATGAGGTTAGGCTCTTTTAGAATGTATAAAGAAAATGAATTTGCGAAACATATACAAGGTGTACACGATAAGTTTCTAGACTTTTTTCGTATGGGCATTTAAAATTGTCGTAAACTCTTGAAAATTAACTATGTTATTGCTATACATCTTTTGAGATGACTGACCAATTTTTATGATTTCAGGTTCGAAGGAATAGCTGCAACAGAAATTGGAATTCTCCCTATTAATATATATAAGACGTGCCTTCAATACGTTTCCAGACTTTTTTGTAAAGGCATTTAGAATTCTCCTAAACTCTTGAAAATTCACTATGTTATTGCTATACGTATTAATTTTTATGATTTCAGCTTCGAATGAACAGCTACAACAGCAATTAGAATACACCCTACTAAAGCCTGATTGTCACAGTTGGTGAATTTCAAAAATGCAATCTGACTCTTTTGAAGAACGATATGCAATAAATTTCTGTTTTAAACTTGGAAAAATGCCACAGAAACGCGGAGCATCTTGCATGAATCGAGCATCAGTTTTTGAGCAGCATAAGAGATTCAAGGAAGGCAGGGAGCCTGTGAGGGATGATGAGAGGTATGTGAGGAGTAAGGAAGTCAATACACCAGAGTTGATTAGCCAAAGGGTTAGGCGTAGGGTTAGGGTTACTATGTTGAGGTTTTAAGGAAGTTCAGGAAGAGATTCCGTCGGATGAGGCCAGCACCCTTCAAATCGGGTCAGTGGCATTTCCACCAGGACAATACATCAGTCCACAACTCCATCCTTGTCACAGACTATTTGACCAAGATGGGCATCAAGACAGTTCCTCACCCTCCCTAAAATCGAAACCTTGCTCTCTTTTAGTTATTCTCTAAGGCTGTCGTTATGAGGTAATTGAGGAGATGAAAGAGGTTGTGACGAAGGTCATTGACACGCTCACACAAGAGGACTTGCATGCGGCCTTTGAGAAGTTGTTGGAATGATATAATAAGTGCATTGCAACCGGTGGAGATTACTTCGAAGGAGACTTGAGTTCCATGTGTGTACTATCAATAAAAGTGCCCATACAAAAAAAAGTCTGGAAACATATCGTATGCACCTCGTATTTTTGATATATATGTAAAAACAGGATTTGGCTTTAAATAACCAAAAATAGTTGATATGCCGTAAACCCCAACAAAACCAAACCAGGTCTATCATTTTTAGTTATTATGGTTGGGCACTAGGATTGATGTCTTCAAATCATTATTATTGCTTTTTTGATTATTAAAATGTTTCATACTTGTATAAATGTATTTATTAATGATCAAATTACATAGATTGTTGATGATAGTGAGAAAAAAATGAAAAGAAATTTATCACTGATTTACTGCCCATTTTCTCAGACATCTCACAAAAGAGACATTTCAAAGACTTCTTGCTCCAGGATAATCCCGTTGAATAGACCAGCAGTAATCAGACATCATGTGGATGTCCACCGTCACTGGCATCTTTCTTCCATATTTCTTAAGTCTTGCAGAGCCGAAAATAGTCCACATCACTCACAAGGGATGCCAAATTAACTAGTCATGGTTAATTAACCTGATATGACTTGTAGTTACCTCCGTACTCTTACAGATGACACGGTCACCTCCAGAGCTACCTCTTCTCAAGAAAGCTGGTGATACGTATCTGCGTAATCGTAACCTTATGAGCAAGGATATATATGTACATTTTTTAGGGTTGGGTTTGGGCTTGGGTTCTTTGGTTAATGTAGGCGTAATGGTTAGTGTAGGTTATTCAATGTCAAAGCCATTCTCCTAGAAGAACAGTAGTGGTACTATTTAACCCATATCTGGGAGGAAAAAGGGGTTCATACCTTTCCCAAGGGTATTTGGCCTAAAGTGAACGCAACTGGAGTTCGAACTCGCTTATTACGATTCGGCAGTCCGACACTTTTACCATTACACCACGGGGACACCCCAATTTTTTTAAGTAGAGGAATTATATTATAAATTGAATTAGCATAACCAGAAAATCCGGCACAGGATGCATGCGTCATACGGCGCAACTGGACAGCTATTTCGACATAGATGTACATATAAAGATTAAAATGAAAATGTGCATGCTTTCTTCAAATTCCGAGTAATTAAAGGCATTATAGGCATTATAATTCCCCAAAAAAGTTCCCTAGAGTGAACGAAGATCATGCATCTGTTTCTTCGTTATTCATTAAATCTTGTAAATGTGGATCTTTCGTAAGTTCCTTGATTTGCGGCCCGTCAAAAATACGTGCCTTCTGCAACTTCCTACTCAACCCTGGCAATCTTCTGCATGTGCAATCAATGCAGCTCTCTTATTTATCCAGAGCAGAAACTATCTGCTTCATTAAACTTAATCTTTTATGCAGTGGTTTTAAAAACATCTTATTTGTGACCCTGTACTTTTCCCGTTTCATTCTTTTTCTCCTACCACTATATTTTATCTCGAAAGCAATTGTTTTCTTACCCAGTGCCCATCCTTCGATCTATAATCCCTGATAAAGCTGCAATACTTTGTGTTTCCACGTTCCTTACCCTGCAGAAAATTCACTATCTTCAGATCCACATAGATTAGCCACTGGTGGTTTTGGTCTGATATTATCTTAAAGATCAAGGCGATTATTTTTACTTTTCAATCGTTTTAATAGGGATATTTTTGATAAAAGTACTTGTCTAATTGAAAACCTACAGATATTCTCTTGTTGAAATGTAATTATTTTTAGTTAAAAAATGTTGATCTAAATCATTGTTTGTCAACCGTTGTTTCTATATAGTTTAAATGTCAAACAGTTATTTTTGACCCATAGATATGACCCTATCAGGCGCTACTACTCTAGACTAGAGTGGACCTGGGAGTGATGGCAATGAAGGAGGACTTTGCATTACCCAAAGCTCCAGTATTACTAAAGCCTCACCATCAGATTGTTTAATGTCAAATCCAGAAAATCGTTGGTGTGGTGACTTACCAATCTGTGGAGATGCAACCGGTGCATTCTACAGCCCCAGTTGACTGGGCTATGTATTTTTTGTACATATCTCCTTTAGACTATAGAGTCATTTTGGTATATTTGAATATTTATTTCTGCTGACCTGAAAAATTTTTTTAGTGATGTTCTTTGTCTATTGAGATAAAGCCACTGTTTAGTTACTTGACCCCTGCATTCACTAGCAGGATATAAAACAAGGTCAGTTTTAATGTCGCGTAGAGCTTAGTTTGAATTGAGAGTTTTCCTTCTAACGGGTTGCTGTAAGAGGTTTCAGTCTAACCTACTACTAACCCGAAATTGGTGGGAAGAATAGATATTTTTGCCCTTTGTAATGAACCTAATGAAACCTGGACTCAGGTCACCGATTTCATTTAATAGATTGATGACCATTACTCTAATTGTATCTCCAACACAATATCGTGACGTAACTAAGACCATAAGAAAACGGAACATTATAGCGACCTATATATTAGCGCTCGCTGGGACCCCTTTATATCATATTTACACAACCCCTCCGCTAGGGCAGGATATGACACAAGGTCAATTTTTATGCGGAGTATAACAGGTTTGAATTCAGAGTTTTCCTTCTCCTAGACTAGTTGCCTCGCCTTTATATGGACGAGCAAAGGCAGGACGACCAGCTAGAACCTATATATAACAGCTCTGTGTCGATATAAGAAGTAGCCTATAAGACCTACCGGGAGCGATGGACAATAGTGGAGAGAGAGAGGGCCAGGAAGATCCGTGCTGTCGGCGAGACATGATGTTTCCAGACTTTTATGTACAGGCATTTAAAATTGTCGTAGACTCTAGAAAATTCAGTATGTTATTGCTGTACATCCTATGAGATGACTGACCAATTATTGTGATTTCAGATTCAAATGAACAGCTACAGAAGCAATTGGAATACACCCCATTAAAGCCTGATTGTCACAGCTGGTGAATTTCAAAAATGCAATCTAGACGTGAGGGCACTCTCGAAGAAGGATATGCGATAAAATTCTGTTTTAAACTTGGAAAAAAATGCCACAGAAATGTATGGAATGCTTCAAACTGCTTTTGGACCATCTGGCATGAATCGAATGGCATAAGAGATTCAAGGAAGGCAGGGAGCCTGTGAGTGATGATGAGAGGTGTGCGAGGAGTAAGGAACTCAATACACCAGAGTTGATTGGCCAAAGGCTTAGGCTTAGGGTTATGGTTAGGGTTGAGGTTTTAAGGGAGTTTAGGAAGAGATTCTTTGGGAAGAGGCCAGCGCTCTTCAAATTAGCTCAGTGGCATTTCCAGCAGGACAATGCACCAGTCCACAACTCCATCCTTGTCACAGACTATTTGACCAAGATTGGCATCAAGACAGTTCATCACCCTCCCTATAGTCCAAACCTTGCTCCCTGTGACTTTTGGTTATTCTCTAAGCTCAGAGGCTGTCGTTATGAGACAATTGAGGTGATGAAAGAGGCTGTGACGAAGGTCATTGACACGCTGACACAAGAGGACTTCCATGGGGCCTTCCAGAAGTTGTTTGAATAGTACAACAAGTGCATTGCAGCCGGAGGAGATTACTTGGAAGGGGACAAGAGTTTCATCTGTGCACTATCAATAAGCGTGCCCATACGAAAAAGTCTGGAAACTTATTTAATGATCCTCGTATCCTGTGGCCAGATTACACACAAGATTTATTTTTTCCTGTTTACTTCCTTCTCCAAGACTGTTTACTATACCTAAATTAATGAACCTTTTTCTTTTTATGGTCCCCTTGATGTTTATACTTTCAATGACATTCGCAATTTTTTTTCTTCATAAATTAAACTACCTGTAACGCCAATAAAACGTTAAATAATCCCAAGAGACACCATGATTAGCAAACAGAACATATCCAAAACTCTGAATGACGATAATATAACTCTTACAGTATACTTATATATGGTTGGTTGGTTTCTTTGTTTAATGGCATATCAAGCTCTGTAGGTTATTTAATGCCAAAGCTATCCTTCTATAGGAACAGTAGTGGTACTATTTAGCCCATAGCTGGGAGAATAAGGGGGTTAATACCTTCCCCAAGGGTATTTGTCCGAAAGTGAACGTAATAGCGCGACTGGAGTTCGAACTCGCTCACTATGATTCCGCAGTCCATCGCTTTAACCAGTACACTTCGAGGACACACTCCTTTTATATATGGGTTTTAAGGTGGTCACACAAAGCATTTTCTGAACTATAGTGTTTATCTTAACATACGTATGTATTAAACAGAAGTACTTCTGATTCATTCCAACTTACCATGTTCTCTGGACAAATATCTGGCAATGGCCATGGTTTCAGGCATCTTGTTTTGACCATCAATGTCCAAAACAGGGACACACATGCTGGGCATATCTGAAAAAAAAGAAGATACTTTAATGCAAGGAAAAAAACAAACAAATATAAAAACTATTGAAAATGTCTTTTATAGAACTAATATACAAAAGTTATCTTGTTACTTGATATCGAATCGGACTCGAAAATCGTTGATTGTAATTTTTCCATGAGAATAAATGTTGTATCGTGGTAAGGAAACGGCACACTGTGAAACAGAAATAATTATTTATTCACTCAAGTGGTACAGTCCGACTAGTATTATTAGACTCTCGCTGTAGTTGTTACGTCCGAAGTTGGTCTTCTACTGACCAACGTCCTTCAGGGTTATATCTCTGCTTCTGTTTCCGCCTCTCTTTCTGAATCTGTCTCCCCAGGTTTAGAGACACGGAAGTAACGTGGTACGAGTTACGATACAACAATAAAGAAGTGGGTAACAAACGCCAATTAAATTGTTTTAATCTCTGATTTTACTTCTTGGTGTTTCCATTTGGTTTAGTTTAACGGTACCCAAACCTCTCATGGGTTATTTAATGCAAACAGTGAGTTCGAGTCTCATTGGGTGCCCCATTATTACGGCCTTGTGAGCAAAACACTTAGTAACTTACTATGGGCGTCTCGGTTGGTGTAATGATCAGCCAGCTAGACCAGTAAGGGTTCACTAGTGAATAAGAGTCTCAACGGGTGCCTCATTCATATACTTATGTGAGCAAAACTCTTAGTAAATTATTTTTAATAGTTTGGTTTGATTGAACGACATGCATTTTAAAAGAATATTTATAATTGATAGAAATTATTTGTATTTGATAAAAATACTTGATACCGGATAACTGCAAAGAAATGATTATAGAAAAATAAAATTGCTTTTTAAAAAATTTGTAAAGAAACAAATTTTGTCATTTTGTGTAACAATTGGTATCCACGTAGGTGATAGTTTCTTTGCATAAATAATGCTCTAATAATCTTGTTTAATAAGTGGTAACTAGGTAGGTATTTGTGGCGCATAAATAATGGTCTAATCCTTTTGTCTGATAATTGGTAACAGGACAGTTGAAATTTTCTCAGCATAAGTAATGGTCACATAATCTTGACAAATAAATACTTATTCGGAAGAGGATATTTGAGGGTCATAGTGTTCTAATCATCTGGTCTAATAAATGGGGACTTTGTTGATGATCTTTGAGGTGTTTAAACGAAGCGTTCACACATTGCTAGAAAATTAGGTTTGGGCAAAACAAAAACAAATATTCACCCATCTCCTTCCCAACCAGAAGTAAGTGACTCACATGGCCGAGCAAAGGCAGGGCGACCAGCTTGAACTTACATACAGCAGCTCTTTGAGGATATGTGATGTAGCCCTGGGGACCTGCCAGAAGCAATGAACGATAGGGAGGAGTGGCGAGAGAGAGAGAGTCAGGGATGTCCATGTTGGTGGCATGACATGATGATATATATATATATATATATATATATATATTATATATAAGTGTTATTGCCTCCTCTTACTGGTATACAACACTTTTATGGAAAAAATACGTTGTTATCCATGGGTTGAAAAGTTTCAAATAGCCGAGATCATCTAAAAATAAAAATGTTATTATCAATCAGAAAAAATGTTCCTATCGCTTTATTTTTCGATTCGTTGGATTTGAACCTCTTGTGATTTTAAAGGACGTCGGCAGTGGCATTCAACAGACGGCAGATGTCGGCACCTTCTCAACCATTGAAGTTGTACTAGATGCAGCTGATATTTACTTTCTAATCAATATGTTTAAGATCATCAATTTTTGTTTAAAACCTGAAATGGGACATAAATCGTCCCTTGTAGATGTTGGAAATGAACTCCTTCGTGGGTTTAACTTTTGAACCAGTCAAGACAAAACTGCCTTAACTTCAGGATACAACCAACCAGTCAAATAAAACTTCAGTATCATCAAAATACACCCATCAAATCCAATAAATCATTATTCTTAAAATACTTCCAATCTGTCCAGTTCAATAAAATTCATTATCTTCCAAATGAGCCTTACAAGTTTTATAGAACTTTATTACATTTAAAATACATCCAGCCAATTCAATAAAGGTTCATTATCTTCAAATATATCCAGACAAACTGAAAGAATTATATTATATTTAGAATACATCCAGCCAGTCCAGTAGAACTCAATTATCATTAAAAATATACCCAGTCAGTTCAATAAAAGTCCATTAACTTAATGGATGCAGTCAATAGAACTTCATAAACTTTAGAATACACCAAACCAGATCTTGAATTTTAATATCGTTAGTTAGTCTATTACATATCTTTCAAACGTTGTCATACCAGCCCATTGACGAGTGGGTAGAGAGTTCTCTTATGGCCCGGGAGACCAGGGTTCAATCCCAGATCGAGTCATACCAAAGACCCGAAACATGGTACTTGTAACCTCAGCATTATAAGGTACGGATCAAGGGTAAAGTAGAGCAAACAATGGAACAGACTAACGCCCTACCCTACATTTGGTATGTATCAAAATGGATCCTTCCGATTGCCTTGGAATGCGGTCGCCAACTTTTATATCTTTAAAGATATCATAAAGAAAAACTGCGATGAGATATAATTCTATGAAAAATATTACAAAATAAGAAAGAGAACTTACCATTCCTGTATTTGTCCCATTCGTTGAATTCGAACCTCTTGTCGGTATATTGGACGCCGGCAGCGGCCATCAACATACGACAGATCTCGGCGCGTCCGCGGCCATTGAAGTAGTACAAAGTGTAGTTAGGCATGGTAAATTTCTTCCCTACGAAGTGAACGAGACTTCTTTAAAAAGAACTGGTAAGTGGAACTGGTGTTGCACCGATACTTCCAATAGTTTAAATAAGAAAAAATGAGTCACTAAGAGTTGTCTTTGAGCAACTTAATTAGATGAAAAGTGCTTCTGTCAACAGATTTTTCTTGTCAATCAGATGTCTGCGACATTTAAAATTTCAGATAATTTCGGGTCCTTTCATCCATTTGGATTGCACTATTACCACCCTTGCAGTGTTCAGGCCAGGTTAATTGTCTAATGAATGGTAACTGTGATCAGGAGATCTTTTTTTTGAATGCATATGAAATGCGTTTGCTCGCAACTAGAAAATTAGGTTTGTGCAAAACAGAACAGAACAAAACAAAAGACATAAAAAAAACATCAAATAGTAAGTAGACAAAATAACTCAAAGAAGTAATCCAAGATTCATTTGTGACGTTTTACAAGGTGCAACTAAGTGTCTAATTCACCCAGGCAAATAGACATGTGCACTGACCTAGGTCAACAAAAGTAGGAGTATTATTGTCTAGACTGTGTGGCAAATCAAAAATACAGTGTACCTGCAAAAGAAATGGACGTCTCGGGTGGTGAAATGGTTTGTCAGCTAGACTAGCAAACTTCACGAGAGAGTTTGAGTCTTACTTCGTGCCCCATGCATACGGCCTCGTGCCACATCTAAGCAAAAAAAAAAAAAAAAAGCTTTGTAAATAAGGACGCCTCTGGTGGTGTAATGGTTAGCCAGCTAGACTAGCAAACCTTCATAAGTGAGTTGAGTGTCATTGGGTGCCCCATTCCTACAGCCTTGTGCCACATCTTAGCAAAATGCTTCGTAAATAAATATTTGGACGCCTGGGGTGGTGTATTAAAGGTTCATTATCTTCAAATATATCCAGAAAAACCAAAAGTATTATATTTAGAATAGCAAACGTTTACGAGTGAGTTCGAGTCTCATTGGGTGCCCCATTATTACGGCCTTGTGAGCAAAACACTTTGTAACCTACTATGGGCTCTCGGATGGTGTAATGGTCAGCCAGCTAGACCAGTAAGGGTTCACTAGTGAATAAGAGTCTCATCGGGTGCCTCATACATATACTTATGTGAGCAAAACTCTTAGTAAATTATTATGGGTTCCTCGGTTGATGTAATAGTTAGCAAGCTAGACTTGCAAACTTTCACGAGTGAGTTCGCGTCTCATCGGGTGCCCCGTTAATATGACCTTGCAAACAAAACACTTAGTAAATTGCTATGAGCACCTCGGTTGGTGTAATGGTTAAAAAGGTAGACCAGCAAACCTTCACAAATGAGTTCGAGACTCATCGGGTACCCCATTCATAAGTTTTCGTGAGAAAAACGCTTAGTAAATTACTATGGGCGCCTTACGTGGTGTAATGGTCAGCCAGATAGACTACCAGACTTTCACAAGTAAATTCCAGTGTTATTTCATGCCCAATTCATACGGCCTTGTGTCCCATCTTCATAAAATACTTAATAAATAACTGGCTGGTGGTGCCCGTGGTGTAATGGTTATCGTCTTAGGAAATGGACACTGCTACACGAGTTCAAATTCTGGACGGGACATAGCACTAATACCCTTAGGAAAGGTATGAATCTAATTATTCTCCCTCCAGCTATGGGTAAATAATAGAGCAAACTGGGATCTTCAGCTTTGATGAGGCAACTAGTCTAGGAGAAGGAAAACTCTGAATTCAAACCTGTTAAACTCCGCTTAAAAATCGACATTGTGTCATATCCTGCCCGGGCGGAGGGGCTGGTAAATATAGATAAATAACTCACAAGTGAGTTTGAGTCTCATTGGGTGCTATATTCATACGACTTTGTGCCACATTCGAGCCAAAAAGCTAAGTAAATAAGAACGCTGCGGGCGGTGTAATGGTTAGCCAGCTAGACTAGAAAATATTCACGAGTGAGTTCGAGTCTCATTGTGTACCCACTTCATTCAGAGAAGCAAAAAGCATTATAAATTACCAACTGCAAAAGAAATAAAATTTATTAATTGATTTTTACGTGCTTTCAACTAACCCTATGTAATTTCTTGATGATAGATCATGGGATTGAGTGCATTGCACCGTTATATTTTCATTTTTGTGTAGTTTCCCAATTTTTTTGCACAGTTATACGGGGAATTCTCATCTAAAACCAACAATTTAAGCACAGATACAAGGTTTTAGGTATTGCTATATAATGCTAAGAATTTATACGTAACCATACGGTTTCAGCTCTACTACATAATCAAGTTACCTGAATAGATTTTTTAAATAAAAGTTTTAAAATAAAGCTGTAGTGTTGTATCTTTAGGACGACAATTTTATCGTTCCACCCGGAACAAGGGTTGATATACCATAAAACACAAACAAACAAACAAACAAACAAACAAGCAAAACTAAGAGCAAGACATAGAGTTCCCTTGGAAATATTAACCGTTAAGAAAAAAACATGACGATATGAAAACTGCATCCCTATGCAATTAGAGAAACCCAAGTAACGCCAACGTTCAGAAACTTAAGAAGAGACAAAGTAAACTTAATGCATGTCTAAAAGAATAAACAGAATACATCCAAGACAAGATCAATAAGATTAAAGACTCGGTCGAAGATAGACAATCTAGGATGGCATGACAGACTGTAAATGAGTTGAGTAGAAGGGAGAGCACTGCGAGAGCCAAATCATGAGCTGCCAAACAAGAAGAACGACTACACCTGTGGAAACAAAATTTCAAAAATCTGCTTGGAAATTCCCCCAAAGTTTACGGATGAACCTATCACTAAAATTATAAGCTATCCACGAGACCTCAAACGAGGACAGTTTACACTAGAACTCGACATAGTTCCAAGAAAAAATAAAAACAGGAAAGCAGCAGATCTGAATGAAATACCTACAAAAATATGAAAAACAAGGAAACTTGACAACATACTCCTCAGATGCTGCAACGCCGTAAATAACCAGGACATAAAAGACACATGGACAAAGGGCTGCATCATCCCTTTTCCAAGAAGGGTGACCTCGGAATAGCCAAGAACTACCGAGAAGTAATCCTTACTTCCGCTGCGGCTATGTTTTTCAATGCTCTGCAACTCAACAGCATTGAACCTGAAATTGAGAAAATTCTTAGGAAGAACAAAAATGGCTTTCGGAGAAATTGATCCACAACATTACAAATTTTGATTATCCGTCGAACGGGTTCGTGCCAAAAAAAAAAACAAACAAACAAAAAAAACATCGAGGCGAGGCTCTTATTTGTTCACTTCTCCAAGGCATTTGATTCCATACACAGAGTTAAGATGGAACAAATAATTCTGATCTACAGTCTCCCTAAAGAAACCGTCGCAACCATAATGATTCTATATTCAAACACAAATGTAAAAGTTCACTCTACGGTTGGGGACACAGACTTCTTTGACATTGTCGTTAACAAGGGGACACATTAGTCCCATACCTGTTTATAATTTGCCTAGACTATGTGCTTCGAACTTCGATAGATTTAATGAAAGAAAATGGCTTAATTTGGCAAAGAAAAGAAGCAGAAGATTGTTGTATAACCATGACCAACTATACAAACACATATGCATGCAGAATCATAACAACACAAGACGAGCGACACAGTTCTTAGAAAAATGTCTTTGGTCGCTTCATGGATCGTCTACCCAGGTTCGAAATCACGCATGTGGCGTGAAACTGGCATCGGCACCAAATTAATATAATGTTGTATACTCAACATAATAACGACGACACAATAATAACGAGCGACACAGTCTTTTAGAAAAATATACCTCTCGCTTTATTTGAAAGGGTTGTGTGTGAGAGGGAGTTGGAGACCGAACAGAACTGCAACATATTGACCCCCCACTCTTATAGCCATCAGCGTTTCTTTCCCGTTCTCCTGGGTTGCTCAACCGGGGTCCTGGGGGCCCAGCCACTCTGGGTGCTGGTTTTCTCTACTGCATCCTATCTTCAACTCGTCTGATCCCCAACTCTAAATCGGGGGCTTGAGGACTCCCTCTGCTGGGTGCAGACTTTCTCTACCGCATCTTTCTCCAACTGATTGAATTTCCTGTGCACTGAGTTATATAATAGTTCAACACTCATCTTCTTGTGGGTGTCACAATTTCGCACTCATTCAACCTGTCCACGGTCAAGGTTATAATATCCTGATATTCCTCGACCGGATGCACCTCTTATTTACACAGGTGCATTTCCTATTTTGACAGCCCGGCCGGGTTGTCGGTCAATATACAACAAGATGCCCTGCACGAACGATTTCGAACGTAGATTACACTGATGACACAGTGTTTCTGGCAAATATACCTGCCCAGGCCGAATCCCGACTGCATAGTCTGGAACAAGCAGCAGGTAGCATAGGCCTTCATTTGAACGCAGACAAAACGGGACAAATCAAAGAGGCAACATCTCCATAAGAAATGGTCGCTTTCCGAAATTTATGGACAACTTCAACTACCTTGGACGCAGCGTCTCATCTACGGAAAATTACATCAACACGTGACTAGCATAGCCATAGGCATGGACAGCTATCGATAGACTATTGGTCATATGGAAGATATACCTATCAGATAAAATAAAGCGCATTTTACCCAAGCAGCAGTCGTATCAATACTACTGTATGGATGCACCACATGGGCGCTGACTTAGTGTATGTAGAAAAAGCTTGACGGCAATTGCACAAGAATGCTGCGAGCTGTATTTAACAAATCCTGGAAGCAACATCCCACAAAGCAGCAAGTGTACGGCCACCTACCACCCATCAATAAAACCATCCAAATTAGATGAACAAGACACACCGGACACTGTTGGACAAGTAAGGATGAACTCGTAAGCCATTTACTCCAGTTGACCCCTTCACAAAGACGATCAAGGATAAGGTGACCAGGTAGGACCTATGTACAACAGCTCTTTACTGGTACAGGGTATAGCATGAAAGACCAACCAGGAGCGATTGACGATTGGGACGAGTAGCGAGAAGCGTCAGAAAAATTCGTGCTAGTACCATGCCATGATGATTATGATTATATATTTGTTTGTATATATATATATATGTTTGAATATATACACTCCTATGGACCCCCACATATGGCCGTGCAAAAGCAGGACGACCAGCTCGAACTTACATACAGCAACTATGTGAGGACACAGGATGTAACCCTGAGGACCTGCCGGGGGAGATGAATGATTGGGAGAAGTGGCGAGAGAGGGTCAGGGATATCCGTGCTGGCGGCACAACATGATGATGATGATGATATCTACTAATATATATATATATATATATATATACATGAAAAAATATATATATACATACACATATATGTACATACATACATATATATGTATATGTATATATGTATGCATACATATATGTATATGTATATATGTGCGTATATATATATATATATATATATGTGTGTATATATGTATATACGCATATATACATATATGTATGTATATATAAATATAGGTATATATATTTGTATGTATATGCATATATCTATATATGTATATAAGGATATGTATATATGTGTGTGTTTGTGCATGTATATATATATATATATATAATTGATATATGATATATATAAGGGGTGAGACGGGGTTGGCCTTTTCTTTCTTTTTGTCCTATAAAAATTTTTTTCCCCCTGCGGTGACTCGAGATATTTTTATCTCTTGTTCCTGGCAGGTTTTTTTTTTCTTTTTTTCTGGTACCGTGAATGCTGGTAGATATTAGATTAGTAAATAATGTATATATATATATATATATATATATATATATATACACAAATATATATAATGTATATAATATATAATGTATATAATATATTATATATACAGTACCGCCTTAAGCTACCGAAACTGAGTTATCACCCCTGGTTGGCAGCTGCTGAGTGCAGGGAATCACACGTACTTTCACACGTTGTATGATTGAAAAAAATGTAATATATAATATGTATATATATATATATATATATATATATATATATATATATATATTTATCGGTCATCAGTATTCAAACCATATGTCACTCTATCTATAATTCATAATTTAAGAAGAATTTTAGCATTTAACTTCGCATTTTTTTCTAAATACCATTACTCAAATCAATGAGCCGGTGCAAAGTACCACTAGTTAGTAAAGTTGGCGACCATGGTCGAGAGCGACCAGAAGGCTCTCTTTTCAATAGCTACTACACCGAGGTGTAGGGAAGGGCGCTACACTTTTCCCACGATTGCTGCACTTTACCTTTGATACGTACCTTATATTGCTGAGTTTTAGGCAAGAATTATTTTAAAAGTATTTGGTATGGCGCGAACGCGACCTGAGATTGAACCCCGGTCTCCCGGAACATTGGCGAACACGCTATCCTCTAGACCAATGAGCCAGTTATATATATATGTATATGCATTACAACTGACCATTCGACAAAAAACACATTTATATTTCACACATTTGACATTGTATATAGAGATATAATCCGAGGAGGAAACCCAATGGGTGGGATTATCTAATTTGGGCTATCGAGGTATTATTAATTTGGGATTAAGAGTACATCAAAACTTACCGTGTCCCTTTTTTTTATATAAGAATAAAAAGATTAACTTCTTTGGTGTCATTATGAATTTATTTCTTGTCTATGATAACTATCATCAGATGTAAAGGAAAAAAATATTTGGGTGTTCTTATATTGCTTCTTGCGAGAATAGAATTTGAAAAAAAATTAAATTTTTTGTTGAAATATTCTTTAATTGAAATATTTTTTAAATATTTTATCATATTTTTTATTATAGACATATCTATTCTTATAATTATTTCATACAATATTTGTATAAATAATTTAGAATATATTTTTCCAAGAAAAAATACAAATAAGTTTTATGGATAAAGTATAGATATATGTTTTTTTATGTAAAGATCTTAAGAAGAATAATAAAAAAATATATTTAGAAAATTTTGTACTTATTAAAATAGCCTTGTAATTAGAAAGAGTTATTTTTGTGCAACACCGTGTTTATTTCACCGTTTTTTTTTTTCTATATGTAAACAAAAATTTAGTAACTAATATCTAATTTATTCATGTTAATATTTATTTCTTATATTAAAAATAATCAATTACATATTAATTATTTGCTTTATACGTTTGACATAATAGTTTCAAGGGAAGTATGAATGCATATTTTATCTATAGTTATAAATGTGTCACATACCACAATTTAATTTTTCATCCTTGAAGCAAGGACAGTTATTTGTCTCTGCTTCCCACCAAACAGGTCTTGTCACAAGGTCAAATTGTTATGTTTTGACCTTCGACCCGGCCCCCAAAAAATGCTATTCCAAGGTGATGCACCGTAAGGAAGTGACACATTCCAATGGCCAGTAATCGAAAGAGATTGCGTGGGCGGATTAAGGCTTATAATATTTGACAAGGTGAAGGTCCCACTGTGCCAATACAGACTGATGCACCGGAAGAGAGTGACCTCTGAACTGCATGACAGTTATTTCCGATTGATGACGATTAAACATTCGATTTCAAAGATACTGTAGGCGATCGTGTGGGCGTTGAATTATTATTTAACTCAGTTGAGTTCGAGTCCAAGAAGCAGTTGCCAGTAGAATTCCAGACAGCTAGAGACCAGATGTGGTAGGGAAAGCCACACCCGACCGAGGGGGCCCTCGGGAACCCCGATGGAGTGGACCCCAGCATCAGGAGAACAAGAAAGACACAACGTGACGGTCATAACAGAGGGGTCAAGAAATTACAGTTTATGTTCGGTCTCCAGCTCCCTCTCACATGCAACCCTTGAACAACCCTTTCGAACCCTTGCAATAAAGTGAGAGGTACATATTTTTGTAAAGAAGTCTTCATGCGTCTTCCTTCTTGCGTCTTTGTCATTGCGTCTGTCTTAATTATTGTGTCGTTATGATACGGCACATGACTATATAACAAAATGACCTGAAAGTCAGATTATAGTGGTAGTTATGTCTGACCCAAGCCAAGGCTCGAGCCCGGCTGGACTATGTTGGTCATCAGCCCACTAAGTGCAATGTGGGACTGATTAGCCTCGCTGGATATGGACCCATACATGGGTCCAGATACTGATGCCTGACTATAGCTTAAACTGGACTGCGAGCTCCAGTGCTATACAAAAATGACAAAAGTGTCAATGATGCAGCTCGCCAACCCGAAGGTGGCCCAGCCGAACCTGGGGGCCTTTCGGTCTCAAGTCTGCCTTTGCTGGACAATGCTGGTTGGGGTCAAAGCCAATTGCAAATTTATGCTGTCGGCCTAATCCCCGAAGCCAGGACAGGTGTAATGCCGTATTTGGTGTTTCTAAAATCACTCCACATGAATGAGTGGGGGTGTGGAAAATTCAATTACAACCCTAACATTGTCTTTTCTTACGGAAAAAGACTTTGGAACTTCTGGTTGTCAACAAACTTTTCACTCAATTTAAAGAAATAAGAGTTATTATATTTATAGATCGTTTTTATTATTCAATCATTTATGCATTTTTTAATATATATATATATATATATATATATATATATATATATGATAGCGGGTGAATGACGGATTTTATTTCGGGATTATTTCATTTTCTTGACATTTTTATTTCTAATTCAATCTTCATATAAGAGTATATATATATATATATATATATATATATATAAAGAAAAATTGATAACAAGGTAATCCAAGTAAAAGGAAAGATTTATTGAGAAGCAAAGTCGACACTACAACGTTTCGGTTCTAATGAACCATCACCAGGACTGTGAGCGATGATATTAGTGATGTTCAATCAACGATCGATGTTTTAAAAAGTAAAATATAAAAACCTAGGCAAAATTTGTATAATAAGAAAAATTTGGCCGTTTAATCAGTGAATCAGCGTTTGTTTGTTTTAAATTACGTCATTTGACTTATTAGAAATATTGTGTAGAATTTATGTTCCATTTCTTTATCGAGAAAGATTTCAAATCAAAAGGGAGAAAAAGAAAGACAAAAAGAAAAAGAGAAAATATAAAACTATGATATATGTGGAATATATTAACTAAAGAAGGAATATATTGTACCTATTTAAAATGGATTTGCTCAAGTAAGGAGAAATATTGTAAAAGTCCAGACAGGTATTTAGGGAATTACGGAGAGAAATAGCAGTGACTTCGAAAATTCGACTTAGTCTTTTATTTTGAATGTAAATGAGCATCTCAGAATTGAAACCAAAGTTGTGATTAGATTGAGAAATGTGTTGAAACAGTGCATTGTTTAAGTTACCAATTCTTATGTCTCTTTTGTGTTCTTTCAAGTGAACATAAAGGTTCCGAAATGTTTCACCAATATATTTTAATTTACAATTCTTACAAGGGATTCAATATACACCGGCGTCTAAAAATATGGATATATATATGAAAATAGAAAATGAGACTCTTTATATTCAAAGGGTCTTTGAAATACGAACGAATCAACAAATCTCGAAGATCAGAATTTTTCTTCATTGCCAATAAGAATAGAATTTACCTTCGCGTGTATTTTCCTTTCCCGCGGACAACAGGGTGAAAAAAGAAATCAAAGAAACCGCAAAGATTGACAAATTCTTGGAGCGTACCGGGAAGCTGAAAAAACTGTAGAACACGAAGGTGTCGGTGTAATGAGCACTCTTGGAACGGTTCCCAAATTCTTGTGGAAAGGCTTGGAGGGATCGGAGAATTTGAAGAAGAATCGATAGAATCCAACCAAATCTAGTTATAAAAAAACAATAACATTAAAAAAGATAGGGAAAAAATTGGACAAGGAAAACATGAAAATAGTTGTTACTAATTTTTTTAGATTATTAACCCTTTCAATATCAATTTGATCTCTTCACACCCTCGGGCATAATATATAAATATTATGTAATTCCTTTCTCGGACATTGGCATGATGGCTAGAGTGTTCGCCACTGGCCTGGGAGACCTGAGATCAATCCCTGGTCGAGACATACCAAAGACTCAAAAGTGGTACTTGATGCCTCCTTGCTTAACACTCTGCATTATAAGGTACGGATCAAGGGTAAAGTGGAGAAATCCAGGGTAGGGAGTAGCACCCTCCTCTATACATTGGTGTAGTAGCTATCCAAAAGGGAGCCTTTGGGTCACCCTTGACTATAGTCGCCAACAACTTCGTTGTTTGATATGGTATTATGGCATATCAAACTTTAGATGTTATTTAAAGCCAAATTCCTTTTTATACATATAAACAATTCTATTTTAAACAATTCGGTTTTTACATAAGTACAGTTTTTTTATTTACACACAGTTTAAATGTCAAAAACAATTGTATTTCAAGCTATTCAGTTTATTCAACAAATATCAATGATTCCAACCGACTCATTTGCCTTGTGGGTTGAGTGTTCGCCAATGGTACGGGAGCCTTGGGTTCAATGCCACGTTGCGTCATACAAAAGACTTTAAAAATGGCAATTGATACCTCCTTCATAATACTCAGCAATATAAGGTAGGTATTAAGGGTGAAAGGAAGTAATCAAGGGAAAGGAGTAGCACCCCACATAGACCTCGGTGTGGTAGCTATTGAAAAGGGGGCCTTCCTCTCACCTTCGACTAAGAGAGACAACTTTACTTACTTTTTAGATATTGTTATATATCACTAACAATTCAGTTAAACATGAGTTACTTATTTACACGCAGTTAAATTTCAAGACATTTCTATTTAAACAATTCAGTTTAGCTTAAGCACACAGTTTAGATCTGTTTAACCCATAGATAAGACTCTATCAGATGCTACCACTCCAGAGTGGACCTGGGAATGATAGCAATAAAATAGTACTCCTCATTCCCCAAACTCCAGCATTCCTAGAGCCTCACCATCAGATTGTTTTGTGTCATAAACAGAACATTCGTTTGGGGAATCGTCTCCCTCAGCAGAGAAGCAGTCAGTGCATTCTACAGCTCAAGCCGTCTGGGCCATCTCTATGTTTGTATGGCTGTATGTTTGACTTCAGATTTTATTTCAAAAGTAAAGTTGGCGACCTTAGACAAGGATGACCCCTTGACTCCTTTTTCGATAGCTACTACACCAAGTTGTTGAGGAGAGATCTACACCTTTCCCTGGATTGCTCCACTTTACCCTTGATCGGTGCCTTATTATGCTGAGTGTTAAGCAAAGAGCCATCAAGTAACATTTTTAGAGTCTTTGGTAAGACTCGACCTGGGATTGAACCGAGGTCTCCCGGGCCAATCGCGAACACTCTAACCATTACGCTAATGTCCAGTACTTTTTTTTTACATTCTAAGTACTTGTCTTTATCTCTCTTTCAGTCTGTCAGTATATCCGTTGGTGTCTTTCTCACGTTTCTCTTTCTGTGAGTGTCTGTGCATGTGTGTTTGTGTGACAATAACCTGATGCTACGTGTCTTACGCGACGCATAGCGTAAAAGGCCACAATCAACTGGATGTCTAGATATTTATTTTCTTACGCTTTCTTTCAATTTTAATCTATGGCTTGCCGGAACGGCAAATTTCACTATTTGACTGGTTCTTTTTTTTTTTTTTTGTTAACTATTGCTACGTCTGGTCGTTTGACAGAGATTAGGTCATCTGTTTGTATCTCAAATTCCTATAGAAGATTGTGCGTCTCATTCTCTAGGACGGATTCTTGGTTGTGCATATATGACTAGTTCGTATGGTCAAATTTCAATTTCTGGTACAATTACCGGTGGATCACCTAGCTCATCAAGTCGTGTCCAGGAGGTGCCCGTGGTGTAGTCGTTATCGTCGTAGGAAATGGACACGGCGACACGAGTTCAAATCCTGCACGAGACTGATAGCATTTCACATAGCACTAATAACCTTGGGAAAGGTATGAATCCAATTATTCTCCCTCCAACTATGGGTAAATATTAGGACAGACTAGGTTCTTCAGCCTTGGTTAGGCAACTAGTCTAAGAGAAGGAAAACTCTGAATTCAAACCTTTAAAACTCCGCTTAAAAATTGACCTTGTGTCATATCCTGCCCGAGAAGAGGGGTTGGTAAATAGTATCAAGTCGTGTCCAGTCTGTAGCGAGAGAAGAAACTTACCTCCTGGATCAAAGCGCGTAACACTATGCCTTGCTTGTCAAGCAGTAAAACATATTCACTTCAGGCGGCAGAAGTTATAATGTCCCGTACTAGACTCTCACGAGAAGAAATCTACCTCGCATGTAAATTTCTATATGCCGGAACTTGCATAAAAGTGCATGCCAGCAGCAGGAGCATGGTTGTTCTTCTTTGGAGATTCCTTTTTTGACTGACTGACAGAACGAACGATTTGACCAGAGGTATACCGAGGAAGGGCTGCTAGTCGCGCGGGTTGTTATATTTAACTGAGGCCACCCAATTGTCTGAGGACTGTACTACTGCTTTTGCTTGGACTAGTTCTACAACTATACGCTTTTTGTGCTAATTTACAGCATTGGCTTATATGATTGATCGTTTCGTCTCTATCACCCCATAGCCTACATTTGCTATTTCTTTGCGTCTTACGAGGTGCATACGATAAGTTTCCAGACATTTTTCGTATGGACACTTTTATTGATAGTACACACATGAAACTCTAGTCCCCTTCCAAGTAATCTCCTCCGGCTCCAATGCACTTGTTCTACCGTTCCAACAACTTCTGCAAGGCCCCATGGAAAGTCTCTTGTGTGAGCGTGTCAATGACCTTCGTCCCATCCTCTTATATCTCCTCAATTGTCTCATAACGACAGCCTCTGAGCTTAGGGAATAACCAAAAGTCACAGGGAGCTAGGTCTGAACTATAGGGACGGTGAGGAACTGTCTTGATGCCCATCTTGGTCAAATAGTCTGTGACAAGGATGGAGTTGTGAACTGGTGCAATGTTCTGCTGGAAATGCCACTGACCCAATTTGAAGAGTGCTGGTCTCTTCCGACGGAATCTCTTCCTGAACTCCCTTAAAACCTCAACATAGTAACCCTAACCCTAACCGTTTGGCCAATCAACTCTAGTCTACTGACTTCCTTACTCCTCGCACACCTCTCATCATCCCCAACAGACTCCCTGCCTTCCTTGAATCTCTTATGCCACTCAAAAACTGATGCTCGATTCATGCAAGATGGTCAAAAAGCAATCTGAAGCATTTCATAGGTTTCTGTGGCATTTTTTCTAAGTTTAAAACAGAATTTTATTGCATATCGTGCTTCTAAAGTGTCAGATTGCATTTTTGAAATTCATCAGTTGTGACTATCAGGCGTTAGTAGGGTGTATTACAATTGCTTCTGTAGCTGTTCATTTGAAGCTGAAATCATAAAAATTGGTCTGTCATTTTATAAGATGTATAGCAATAACATACTGAATTTTCAAGAGTCTACGGCGATTTTAAATGCCCATACGAAAAAAGTCTGGAAACTCGTATCTATGTTTTAGTTGGTTCTTATGGCCTTGTTTTATCCTGCTATTAGAAGAGATTCAGTTTCTCTCTTTAGAGTTCCCTTTCTTTGTTCCTATCGTGTGAAATTTCGCTTGTTTGTCGCTCGAACTATTCATATATGAGATATCCCTGGGGGGGATATAATCAGTATAAATGGGACTCAACACGAAGAGTAAGTATAACAAATTTATCGTACGAAAATACAACGTAACAAATGATATATTGAAACTCTATCGTATCTTGAATGCCAGAGTAGTTACTCCCGTTTCACCCTTGATTACCGCTTCCTACTGTCTTTCATAAACTGAGTAATCCATTCTCAAGGGGTGTCAGGATCTTTCACTATATCAATATAATTGCTTTTTTCCCCATTTTTGTTTTCTTGTGGTTGTTGTTCCGTTGTGTTGTTTGCGTTAATTAGCCTTTCTTTGTTCTTTTATAATTATCAAAAGTATCATTATCATTATTATTAGTTGTTATAAAAACCAGTAAAGCCCGCTTTTTACACGATTATTTAATTCATATATTACTCGATAAACTCCATTTGTTAATACCTATAATACACATTGCATGTTGATCATTTGTATTAACATGATGGCCAAGCTGTCAAAAGAAGAAATATACCTGTGTAAATAACAGGTGCATCCGGTCGAAGATATCAGAGGGCGACCTTGACTGTCGAGGGGTTGAATTGAGTGCGAATTGTGACGCTCGCAGGAAGTAGGTGGACGTCAAATTATTACATAACCCCGGCGACAGGAAGTTCAGATAAGTTGGAGAGAAGGTGCTGGAATGAGAACCATGTCCCAGCAGAGGCTGGTCCCCCAGGGCCCCGGTTGAGTAGCCCAGGAGAGCGGGAAAGAAAGGCTGTGATAGCCAGAAGAGTTGAGGGGGGTCAATATGTTACAGTCTTTATTCGGTCTCCAACTCCCTCTCACACACAACCCTTTCAATAAAGTGAGAGGTATATTTTTTTTAAAGACCTGTGTCCGCTCGTCTCTATTGTGTTGAATATGTTTCTGCATGCATATGTGTATGTTTAGTTGTTCATGGCTATACAGCATTTTTAGGTTAGCATCGTTTAGGAAACACACAGAAATCCCTATATATTCATACAGCTATATATGATGTTTTTTTTAGCTAATCAATACCAATTCGTTTTTAAACTGAAGTTTAAGAAAGAATCTTAGACTGAAAAATTTCAAATGATAATGAGACTCTGAGAATGTGAATCCCTTTGAGTCTTAGCAACTCTGGCTTCAAGGATGTAATTAATCAAAATAAATAAAAAGTTGAATAAAAGGATCTTTTTCACTGTTGCGAGCTTGCAGATCTAAATATATATCAAAGCGAAACAAATCTTGAATCCTAATTAAATTAATTCAAATATGTGCACACTTAAGATATTGATTTGCGATGGAAACATCAGAGGTAACGATATTTTCTAAAGATATTTCCCGGTTTTGATTATGCTATCCAATCCAATAGCTCAAAGGAACATTAAGGCTCGCGTGCAATTGAAACAAATCTGACACGAAATTCATTAACATTCAGATAATGAAAACTTTTCAAAAATATCTTTCCATAAGTTCTTTCTCAAAAGTCAAGTTTAATAAAGTTTAGTTGTCTAAATTTATGAGACGAAGCTTGGTAATTTTTATCATTAAGGGTCTTCATCTTTATTATTATTTCCTCAACGTTTGACAGGTATATCCTCCGGCCTTCTTCTGGTGTATGAATTTCTGAGACGAAGCTTGATGGTTTTTATCATAAGGGATTTTCGGAGTATTGTCTTCATCTTTATTGTTATTTCTAAAACGTTTCGGCCGATATGTCCTCCAGCCGTCTTCAGGTGTTTGTTGTCAAAATTTCTGAGACAAGGCTGGATGATTTTTATCATTAAGGATTTTGGGACTATTGTCTTCATCTTTATTGTTATTTCCACAACGTTTCGGACGATATATCCTCCGGCCTTCTTCAGGTGTCTGAATTTCTGAGACGAAGCTTGATGATTTTTATCATTAAGTGTTTTCGGACTATTGTCTTCATCTTTATGGTTATTTCCACAACGTTTCGGACGATATATCCTCCGGCCTTCTTCAGGTGTTTGTCGAACTCGAAAACCTTTCGGGAAGTAAGCAGGACACATAGCGTAACGGTTATAGGCGTTAGTTCTCTAGGCGTCTAAGGAGACAATCATCTGAAGGAGAGTAACAATACAAGAATTCTTAAAACTTATACCCGGTTATAGCTAATGTCATCAGAACAGGCGACCCCCCACCGTGGATTCAATAAAGGACGTAGTTCGAAGTTCCATGAAGATTCCAGAGTTCGACAAACACCTGAAGAAGGCCGGAGGACATATTGGCCGAAATGTTGTACAAATAACAATAAAGATGAAGACAATAGTCCGAAAACCCTTAATAATAAAAATCATCAAGCTTCATCTCAGAAATTTAGACAAACACCTGAAGAAAGCCGAAGGACATATCGGCTGAAACGTTGTAGAAATAACAATAAAGATGAAGACAATAGTCCGAAAACCCTTTAATAGAGTTGTAGAATTCCTTATAGTCTACCAAACAGAAGATAGTAAATTAAATCATTGTCAGAATTAGTTAGTTGTATGTCAACCCTTGCCCAGTCGGTTGGGGCTGTGGAGTACACTGACTGCCCTTTTGCTGAAGAGTAAGACTCCATGAACGAGGGTCCTGCATATGACACTAAACAATCCGATGGTGAGGCTCCAGTAACGCTGGAGCTTTGGGGAATATGGAGCACACCTTCGTTGCCATCGCTCCCAGGTGCACTGTGGCTCGAAGTGGTTGCACCTGATGGGGTCTTATCTACAGGTAAAATAGAACTAATGCTAAACTGATCTACTTGAAACAGAACTAAGCTAAACTGAACAGTTCGATATAGAACTGTTTTGATATGTAAACTGCGTACTTATGATAAACTAGATTGGTTGAAATAGAACTGTTTTGAGAGTTAACTATGTGTGGACAAAACTATGCTTATACTAAACTGTTGGACTTAACTTAATAGCTTGAAATAGAAAAGTTTTTGACAATTAAACTGAGCTTATGCTAAACTGAATTGTTTGTATAAAAATGGATTTGGCATTAAATATCCTACAAAGGTTAATATGCCATAAAACCCAAACAAATCCTGTCAACTATGCTCATACTAAACTGTTTGACTTAACCTAATAGCTTGAAATAGAAAAGTTTTTGACAATTAAACTGTACTTATGCTAAACTGAATAGATTGTATAAAAATGGATTTGGCATTAAATAACCTACAAAGGTTAATATGCCATAAAACCCAAACAAGTCCTGTCAACCCTTATTAGATTACTTACTATAAGAATCAGTGTAATCGATAAAAAGTAATGAATAAACATTGGATACAATATTGGAAATCAATACATAGGTATAACATATCCACGTCCAAAAATACGACCAAGATATTCACATGCATAAAACGTTCATAATGTTCATACTCGTATAGGAATCCGAAAACACTCGAAACACTTGACAACTTTCTTGGTTCAGGTACAAAACTTTTATTTACCTTTTTGAGTTTAAGGTTTCCCGACATGAGGAGAGAGAGACACAATTTCTTACTATGCTGACTGTTTGTACATCGTCAGCTCTCAACTCACTGATTTAACCAACGTGCGGGCATCCCGTAGACCCCTGGTCTGGCCTCGCCCAGATCAAAAAGCGACTTGCTTCGTCCCAGTCCAAATCTCAACTCACTGTTTTTTTTCAAATCCCAAAATCTTCAGCCCATCGCTTCCGTCGAGAGACAAGCCAGTAAGCCATTATATCGTAAAAAACCTTCATGTTAATGATTCCTTTGGTCTTATTTGCTTTTTAGATTAATGCCATATATACCTTTAAGGTTATGTAATGCTGAAGCCATCACACCAGAAGAATAGCAGTGGAAATGTTTATCTCATAGCTGGGAAGATAAGAAGGTTCATTCCTTTCTCAAGGGAATTAGTCCGAAAATGAACGTAATAGCACGACTGAAGTTCGAACTATCTTACCACAATGTCAAGGTGGGCGCCTCCAGTAGTGTAATGTTAAGCAAAGCTAGAACAAATTAACCTTTCGGCACGTTAACCAGGACCCAACAAGAATGCCATCTAACAGGAGTGAGTTCATGTAAATATATTTATTGTATAGAA
Source organism: Sepioteuthis lessoniana (assembly GCA_963585895.1). Lineage (NCBI taxonomy): Eukaryota > Metazoa > Mollusca > Cephalopoda > Myopsida > Loliginidae > Sepioteuthis > Sepioteuthis lessoniana. The sequence goes on from OY757942.1 coordinate 13,642,504, forward strand.
TAAATGTTACCAGTCTCTCTCTCTCTATATATATATATATACGTGGTGCATTCAATAAGTTTTCAGGCTTTTTTGTACAGGCATTTAAAATTGTCGTAGACTCTTGAGAATTCAGTAGCTGGTGAATTTCAAAAATGCAATCTGATACTTTAGAAAAACGATATGCAATAAAATTGTGTTTTAGACTTGGAAAAACGCCACAGAAACGTATAAAATGCTATATATATACATATATATATATATATATATATATATATATATGTGTGTGTGGACAGCAATCTTTCATTTAAGCACGTGCCTCCAAAGAAAATAATGCGTATGTTGGTCTTACCACTACAACTCTGTCTAGAGAGCTTACAATGCATCTTAATGATTCTAGCTCTATAGACTTACATCTTAAAACCCATCCTCCTCCTTCTAAATCTAAATTTCGGAAAATTCTAGTTAAAAATACCACTCTAATAGCAAATGAAATGAATGAGCTACGACAACAAATCCCAGAATTCCGACGTATAAAAACAAAAAAGATAATTAAAACCAATAGTGTTTTAATTTTGAAAATAGCAACAGTGTTTTGAAATGGCATTTGTTTTGTTTTGTTTTGTTTTTTTACTTTTTCTAAATATTGCATATTTCTTGATAATATTCTATATCAGATGATAACGTTCTGTTTTTAAATTCTTCAGTATCTCAGTTTTATCCAACTCTGCGTATACGTAATATTGTTATGTTTTAAAAAAAAACAAAAAACATCCAAAACTCTTAAAAAAAAAACACTCTTTGTACATGCAAGCAACCCCTGATGATGGCCTATGAAAAGTCCAAAAGCACTCGGGACAATTTTGGTAAATTTTTCCACCAATTTCAATCTAAAACCAAGAAATTTGTCCAGAAATTTGAAATGATCTTGATAAAATTGTATAGACAAGATGTATCTTTATTATTCAATCCAAGAGGCTTAATATATGTACACACACACACACACACACACACACACATATATATATATATATATACGTGGTGCATTCAATAAGTTCACAGACTTTTTTTGTACAGGAATTTAAAATTGCCATAGACTCTTGAAAATTCAGTATGTTATTGCTATACATATTATGAGATCACTGACCAATTTTTATGATTTCACGTTCAAATCAACAGCTACGACAGGAATTGTCACAGCTGGTGAATTTCAAAAATGCAATCTGAACGTGAGGACACTTTAAATGAACGATATGCAATAAAATTCTGTTTTAAACTTGGAAAAAATGTCACAGAAACCTATGGAAATCTTCAGACTGCTTTTCGACCATCTTGCATGAATCCAGCATCAGTTTTTGCGTGGCGGCATGAGAGATTCAAGGAAGGCAGGGAGTCTGTGTGATATAATAAGAGGTGTGGGAGAAGTAAGGAAGTCAATACACCAGAGTTGATTGGCCAAAGATTTAGGGTTAGGGTTACTATATCAAGATTTTAAGGGAAATCAGGAAGAGATTCCGTCGGAAGTGGCCTGCACTCTTCAAATCGACTCAGTGGCATTTCCAGCAGGACAATGCACCAGTCAACAACTCCATCCTTGTCACTGACTATTTGACCAAGATGGGCATCAAGACTGTTCCTCAGCCTCCCTATAGTCCCGACCTTGCTCCCTGTGACTTTTGGTTATTCCCTAAGCTCAGTTGTTATAAGACAATTTAGGAGATGAAAGAGGCTGTGACAAAGGTCATTGACACACTCACACAAGAGGACTTCCATATATATATATATATATATATATATATATATAACGACTACAAGGTATAGTATACATCACCCACAGACATGTTGAAACTCAGAGAATCATCGTGATTGAGAATAGTTATTTCAAGACTGTTTACATTTCGAGACTGATAGACTTATGAACACCAGGGAATTCGCGTCCTCGTATATAGGAAAAGCACAAGACAGGTACTTTAATCAAAGAGGTGACATCTCCACACTAAACGGTAGTTCTCTTAAACTAGTAGACAAGTTCACCTACCTATGAAGCAGTGTCTCATCAACCTAAACAGACATCGACACCTGACTAGCAAAGGCATGGACAGCTATCTATAGGCTATCGGTCATATGGAAGTCAGACCTGACCGATAAAATGAAACGCGGTTTCTTCCAAGCAGCGGTCGTGTCGTTACTGCTATATGGATGTAATAGATGGACGCTAACAAAACGGATGGAGAAAAAGCTTGACGGCTATTACACAAGAATGTTGCAAGCTATATTGAACAAATCGTGGAGGCGGTAACCCACAAAGCAGCAACTGTATTGCCACTTACCACCCATCACGAAAACTATCCAAGTTAGACGAACCAGACATGCAGGGCACTGCTGGAGAAGTAGGGACGAGCAAACTCGTGGCAAACTCCTTTGGACCCCTTCACATTGACAAGCAAAGTCAGGACGTCCAGCTAGAACCTATATATAACAGCTCTGTGCCGATACAGGATATAGCCTTGAAGACCTCCCGGAATCAACGAAAGATAGAGAAGGGTGGCGCGAGAGGGTCAGGGAGATATTTTCAAATTTATACAGAAATATCTTTATCTTCTTCATCAAGTCGTTCAGAGAGCCAAGATTATCTTGACTCACTTTTGTCAAGTGTTCCGATCGGTTATCCCTCTTGACAGATTCTCTGTGCTGCAGTAGCTGCCCACAGGGCACTAGTGTATATGACTTTTTGATGAGTAACTCACATTGTAATGTCCATGTGCAAGAGTCTAAAGGAGAGCATTACTTATGAGTTCTTCCTTGCTTTCCAGCAGTGTCCAGCATGTTTTATGCGTCTAATTTGCATGGTTTGTGAGATAGGAGGCAGGTGGCTGTGCAGCTGCTAGCTTGTAGGATGCAACATCTTGTGTTTGTTCAGAACAGCACGCTGAAATATGACGATATATTTGGTTTGGTTTGGTTTCTTTGTTTAATGGCGTGTCAACGTTTATAGGTTATTTAATACCAAAACCATTCTCATAGAAGAACAGTTGTGGTACTATTTAACCCATAGCTTGGAGGATAAGGGGTTCATACCTTTCCCAAGGGTATTTGCCCGAAAGTGAACGTAATAGCACGACTGGGGTACGAACTCGCTTACTACAATTCCGCAGCCTATCACTTAAACCATTACACAACAATGACACCTCTGACGATATACGGGATGCCTTCAATAAGTTTCCAGACATTTTTGTACGGGCATTTAAAATTGTCGTAGACTCTTGAAAAGTCGGTATGTTATTGTTATTTATCGTATGAGATGACTGACCAATTTTTAATATTTCAGGTTCAAATGAACAACTACTGCAGCAATTGGAATACACTCGACTAACGACTGATTGTCACAGCTGGTGAATTTAAAAAATGCAATCTGGACCAGAGGACTCTTTAGAAGAACGTTATGCAATAAAATTCTGTTTTAAATTTGGGAAAAATGCTACAGAAACGTATGAAATGCTTTAGACTGCTTTTGGAGTATCTTGCATGATTCGAGCATCAGTTTTTTAGTGGCACAAGAGATTCAAGGAAGGTAGGGAGTCTGTGAGGGATGATGAGAGGTGTGGAAGGAGTAAGGAAGTCAGTACACCAGAATTGATCGGCCAATGGGTTAAGGTTAGGGTTACTATGTTGAGGTTTTAAGGGAGTTCAGGAAGAGATTCCGTCGGAAGAGGCCAGCACTCTTCAAATCGCGTCAGTGACATTTCTAGCAGGACAATGCAGCAGTCCACAACTCCCTCCTTGTCACAGACTGTTTGATCAAGATGGGAATCAAGACAGATTCTCACACTCCCTATAGTTCAGACCTTGCTCCCTGTGACTTTTGGTTATTCCCTAAGCTCAGAGGCTGTCGTTATGAGACAATTGAGGAGATGAAAGAGGCTGTAACGGAGGTCATTGACACGCTCACACAAGAGGCTTTCCCTGGGACCTTCGAGAAGTTGTTGGAACGGTACAACAAAAGAAGTGCAGCTGCAAGTGATTACTTCGAAAATGACTAGAGGTTCATGTGCGTACTATCAATAAAAGTGCCCACACGAAAAAGTCTGGAAACTTATTTAATGATCCTCGTATTACTAAACTGGTTTAATGTCTTATACTTTTTCATTGGGAACGATTGGAAAGATGTTTTATAAACATTGGGATCGTCATGATTGTTTATTATTGTTCAACAAGTAATAAATTTATTTCACTTATCTCTTGATATTTGTAATATTTGTCAAATAACTAAGTATTTCTCTCATAGAGAAAAATGCTGAACATCTAAAAGATATAATAAAAATGAACTATCTTTCACTAGTTAGCAAAGCAAATCCAGAAATCCTTTTTTCTTCTGTTAGCCTCTTATATTATTCAAATTAAATATCTGCTACTTAGCTTGAAGTGGATGGTCTGAGGTGTTTGGACTCTACAGGAACTTGGATTAAACAGAGTCCATATGTTTTATACAAGATGGAGACATCTCCGTAGTAAATGGCAAGCCTCTAAAATTAGTAGACCATTTCACATACCTCGATAGCAAAATCTCATTTACAGAAGGTGATGTCATTATCCGTATAGGAAAGGCGTGGATTTCATTGACGTAGGGAAATTATTTTCTCTGATAAGATAAAAAAGGGATTCTTCCAAATCTGTAGCTGCAACAGTTTTATTGTTCGGTTGCTACTGAAAAACTTGGAAATATATATATATATATATATATATATATATAAATATATATATATATATATATATATATATATATATATATAGAGAGAGAGAGAGAGAGAGAAAGAGCAATGAAGAATGGAAAAGAAAGAAAGAATAGAAAAGAGACGAAAAATAGATAGAAAAGAACAAACTGGAAAGAAAGAAAGAAATAAAGAAAGAAAGAACAAACTGGAACGAAAGAAAGAAAGAAAGGAAGAAAGAAAGAAAGAAAGAACAAACTAGAAAGAAAGAAAGAAAGAAAGAAAGAAAGAAAGAAAGAAAGAAAGAACAAACTAGAAAGAAAGAAAGAAAGAAAGAAAGAAAGAAAGAAAGAAAGAAAGAACAAACTGGAACGAAAGAAAGAACTGGAAAGAAAGAAAGAAAGAAAGAAAGAAAGAAAGAAAGAAAGAAAGAAAGAAAGAACAAACTGGAAAGAAAGAAAGAAAGAAAGAAAGAAAGAAAGAAAGAAAGAAAGAACTAACTAGAAAGAAAGAAAGAACAAACTGGAAAGAAAGAAAAAAAGAAAGAAAGAAAGAAAGAACTAACTAGAAAGAAAGAAAGAAAGAAAGAAAGAACAAACTAGAAAGAAAGAAAGAAAGAAAGAAAGAAAGAAAAAACTGGAAAGAAAGAAAAAAAGAAAGAAAGAAAGAAAGAAAGAACAAACTAGAAAGAAAGAAAGAAAGAAAGAAAGAAAGAAAGAAAGAAAGAACAAACTGGAACGAAAGAAAGAACTGGAAAGAAAGAAAGAAAGAAAGAAAGAAAGAAAGAACAAACTGGAAAGAAAGAAAGAAAGAAAGAAAGAAAGAAAGAAAGAAAGAAAGAAAGAACTAACTAGAAAGAAAGAAAGAACAAACTGGAAAGAAAGAAAGAAAGAAAGAAAGAAAGAAAGAAAGAAAGAACTAACTAGAAAGAAAGAAAGAAAGAAAGAAAGAACAAACTAGAAAGAAAGAAAGAAAGAAAGAAAGAAAGAAAGAAAAAACTGGAAAGAAAGAAAAAAAGAAAGAAAGAAAGAAAGAAAGAACAAACTAGAAAGAAAGAAAGAAAGAAAGAAAGAAAGAATACACTAAAGAGATGGTTCGAAAAGAACAGAGAAGATAAATGAATAGACAAAGAGATATAGTATTATTGTAAAAAGAATTCAAAGATTTAAGAATGACAAGGTTTTAAGAAGACAAAATTTTTTAGATTTATTAAAATATCCACATTCGGTTTAAAATTGGGGTTGGGAAAACACGTTTTTTTTATACGGTTGAATAAGTTGAATTTTCTAAGCCGTGATCACCACCCCCATCACATAATTCGTCAAGCATTGGACGTTGCAGTGTATCCAGCCGTCAGTCTATGGTATTGCATTTGTCTCTGTCTTAGGGGTCATTCCATGGAAGCAATCTACCAGTTGGTATTGCAACGCTTCTTCAGGTAGCCAGTGATCTTGGGATGGGCAGCAACACGTTTCCACAAGGCCATCAGTTTGGGGTAGTTGTTGAACATGGCCTGGTTCTCCATCATCGGGTTCTCCAAGCAACAATAGCACATCATATCACACAGCATCATCTGTCCGAAAAATGTAATAATAATGATTAATAATAAGGTATACACATTTGAAAACGCATATATTGTAGGGTTAAATGGACAAATAATTAAAGGATGTTGACGCCAAGAATCATTCGTGAAAGCAATCGAATTTATGCAATTTGAAAATGATTGAAAAATCTGCTTACCTGGTCACCCATGAAGAATTGGTTTCCACCGTTGCGCATTTCCAGAGATCTCTCCATGAAGGGAAGGATCCTACGACAGGTTTCCATGTACCTAGTTTGCATATAGGGCTATAAAAATATATAAAATAAAAAAAGCTGTAAACTTCAGAAAACTACACAATCTTTTCATTCACTTATTTAATCTAATAAGGAATATTAAATACGTTCAGAATATGAAAATTATTTTCTGTGCCACAGCAGGAAATAGAAATCCAACGTAGATATATTCAAGAAACCCCGAGTATGGTGAAACCCGAAAATAACAGCGAAGCACTTTCATTTACGTTGTAAAAGTATAGGAAATAACATTTATTCCCTTCAAACTGCGCTTTTCGGCCATTGATATTATTTTAGACATTTTGTTCGTAGATGGCACGTGTTATTTCTTAATTAGTTATATTGTTAATGTATAGAAAACCGCCATTATTCCCTTTAAAACTTGCCATTACGGAGGTGCCCGTGGTGTAATGGTTATCGTCAAAGGAATTGGACACGACGATACGAGTTCAAATCCTGGACGAGACTGGTTGCATTTCACAAAGCACTAATACCCTTGGGAAAGGTATGAATCCAATTATTCTCCCTCCAGCTATGGGTAAATAGTAGGGCAGACTAGGTTCTTCAGCCTTGGTGAGGCGACTAGTCTAGGAGAAGGAAAAATCTGAATTCAAACCTGTTAAACTCCGCTTAAAAATTGACCTTGTGTCATATCCTGCCCGAGTGGAGGGGTTGGTAAATATGAAAACTTGCCTTTCTCCTCTGGATAATACTATGTAAGAAATTTTTATATATGTTATATCGAAATTGCTCATGTTAAAAAAGTATAGAAAATGGCTATTATTCCTTTTATCTTAACTTTTCTGCCCTAGATAACATTATGTGAGACAATTTTTCTTCCTTGGTACCATGCGTTATTTCTTGATTGCCAATTTTCTAAAAGTATAGAAAATAGCAATTGTTTCCTTCAAATACTGCTTTTGCGACCTGGTTAACACTATGTATAACAAATTTTGTTAAATGTACTCCTGCAAAGAAATAGTGTATTTAAGAATTCAAATTCATAAAGGGAGATACGAGTTGCATACGATAACTTTCCAAACTTTTTTCGTATGGTCATTTAAATTTGTGTAAGCCCTTGAGAATTCAGTATGTTATTGCCATACATCGTATGAGATGACTGATTTTTTTTTTTATTATTTCAAGTTCAAATCAACAGCTACAGCAGCAATTTGAATACACCCTACTAAAGCTTGACTGTCACAAATGGTGAATTTCAAAAATGCAATCTGGACGTGAGGACACTTTACAAGAACGATATGCAATAAAATTCTCTTTTAAACTTAGAAAAAATGCCACAGAAACGTAGGGAATGCTTCATACTGTTTTGGACCATCTTGCATGATTCGAGCATCAGTTTTTGAGTGGAATAAGAGATTCAAGGAAGGCGGGGAGTCTGTGAGGGATGATGAGAGGTGTGAGAGGTGTAAGGAAGTCAGAACACCAGAGTTGATTGGCCAAAGGATTAGGGTTAGGGTTACTATGTTGAGGTTTTAAGGAAGTTCAGGAAGAGATTCCGTCGGAAGAGACCAGCACTCTTCAAATCGGGTCAGTGGCATTTCCACCAGGACAATGCAGCAGTCCACTACACCATCCTTGTCACAGACTGTTTGAACAAGATAGACATCAAGACAGTTCCTCAGCCTCCCTATAGTCCAGACCTTGCTCCCTGTGACTTTTGGTTATTCCCTAAGCTCAGAGGCTGTCGTTATGAGACAATTGAGGAGATGAAAGAGGCTGCAACGGAGGTCATTGACACACTCACACAAGAGGCTTTACATGGGGCCTTCCAGAAGTTGTTGGAACGGTACAACAAGTGCATTGCAGCCGGAGGACATTTCTTCGAAAGAGAATAGGGTTTCTTCGAACAGAGAATAGGGTTTCTTCGAAAGAGAATAGGGTTTCTTCGAAAGAGAATAGGGTTTCTCAATAAAAGTGCCCATACGAAAAAAGTCTGGAAACTTATCGTACGCACCTCGTATATATTAGAGCTAATAATATAGTAAATACGAAGATTTATGGAAACGTTCTCGACCCAAACAATAAGAATTAAAAATTTCATAATTCCCCACAGTAAGTGAGACCATCCAAAAGACAGTATTACTAAGATTCGTCTAAATATGAGGAAGAATTCTAAAGACCTAAGGAGACTTTCTTTCACTCAGAATCCAGTGAAAGACCATCAGCTAACGCTGTAGTGACAAACTCTCAAGGAGAATTATTGAAAGAATAATCATCTGTACGGCAAAGTCCAGTGATAATTAATGGTGTAATGGTTATTGTCGCTGGAAATGGACACGGCGACACGAGTTCAAACCCTGGACGAGGCTGATTGCATTTCATATAGCACTAATACCCTTAGGAAAGGTATGAATCCAATTATTCTCCCCCCAGCTATGGGTAAATAGTAGGGCAGACTAGTTTCTTCAGCCTTGGTTAAGCAAATAGTCTAGGAGAAAGAATACTCTGAATTCAAACCTGTTAAACTCCGCTTAAAAATTGACCTTGTGTCATATCCTGTCTGAGCCGACGGGTTGGTAAATATGGATTATTAACAAAAAAAAAAAAAAGAAAGCATTTAGCCAATAGTGGATTTTGCCGTCCTTGCAAAATCAAAAAAGCGCAAAAACAGAAGTACATAGACCTTGCCTAAGAACTGAGAAATCTACGGAACATAAGAATGAGGCAATGCCAAGTTGTGATAGGCGCACTGGGAACGATCTTCAAAGGCTTGGAAAGACTGGTAAAAAAGTTGATAATCGGACGGATCTAGACAACAGCACTGTTAAGACCGGCTAGAATAGTGAGAAGAGTCCTGGAGATCAGAAAATAAACAGTCTCACTCAGACTCTATTAAACACAATCAGTTGATGCTCGTTTGAAGAACTCACAAAGAGTGAAATGATAGTTAAAAACAACTGGCACAGAAGAAAGAGAGGAGAAATCATGAATGGGTGGATGAGTTATTCACTGGGAATTGTGCAAAGAAGTTTGAATATTGTAAAAAGTCCTATATGTGCAAACCAGAATTTCTCCAAGAAAATGAGTCTCAAATAATTTTCTTAAATTCTAAAAAACAAACAGTCAGAAGATCAAAATATGTAATAGTCAACAAATAGAGACAAAAAGCAATCATCTAGTGAACTTAGTCGTCCCAGCAAAACACGGTAAGAAATAAAAAAAAATTCAAAAATCATGACCTTGCCAGGGAGCTTAAAACTTCATGGAACATGAAGGCCTTGCTAATATCTATCGTAGTTGTGACATTTGGAGATTAACTACAATACTGAGAAGAGTTCTGCTGAGTTGCGTAGATATGCTATCACCAGTTCCTACAAATATGAAAGTTCGCAAGGAATAAAACAATAAACATTCTTGCCTAGTCGGCAGGAGCAATTGAATACACCGACTGCTTCTCTGTAGAGGGGTAATACCTCCCAAACGAGTGTACTGGATATGACTCTAAACAATCTGATGGTGAGGTTATAATTATGCTGGAGCTTTGGGGAATGCGGAGTACCCATTAATTGTCATTGCTCCTAGGTCCACTGTGTCCCGGAGTGGTAGCACCTGATATAGTCCTATCAATGGGACAAATACGACTAAACTCTTTATTTATGCTATACTGAATAGTTTGAAAAAGAACTGTTTTTGACATTGAAACTGCGTACTTATACTAAACGGAATTGTTTGAAAAAGAAGCATTTTGACATTTAACTGAATGTAAACAAAAACTATATTTGTGCTAAACTGAATTGTTTGAAATTCAATTCGGTGTCTGATAACCCGAAAAGAGTTGATACGCCGTAAAATAAATACACCAACCAACCAACCAATAAACACTGTAGCTAAATTTCACGGTATTTCAGTTTGTTGTAATATTCAGAACATAATTAGAACTTATTTAATATTTACTCAAAACGAATTGGATACGGATAAAACTCGAACACGATACACCTAAAGCTTTCCAATCATAATTTTAGTAATTAATTTATCGATGATTAAATTACAATTGATGATCAATTAATTAATTAGAGACTTGTAGAGAATTAAATCTTTTGATGTAAAAGAAAAGTACTTTTATAACTGATAACTTACTGTGAGGTTGCTGGAGTTCATATCGGATTCATTTCCCTGAAATAAATAAAAATAAATTCAGGAAAAATTAATAATGTCAATAATTTAATAGAAAAACATTTTCTAATAACTATGGTACCCGTAAAAATGACAGTCTATGCTAAGTAAGAGGAAGAAAGGAAAAGGAAAAAAAGAAGGTGACAAGAAGAAAGAATGAAAGAAAGAAAAAAAGAGAGGAGTGAAAGAGATACAAGAAGAATAAGAAGTAGAAAAAGAAGGGAAATAAATAAGAGACGAAAGGGAAGAAAAGAATTTTTTTAAAAAAGAGTTAGAGAAGGAAAAAAGGGACGAAAATGAAAGAAATGAAGAAACAAGCAAACAAGGGAGGAAAAAAAGAGAGAAACAAGCAAACAAGAAAGAAAGAAAGAAAGAAAGAAAGAAAGAAAGAAAGAAAGAAGAGGGTATAAGAAAAGTAAATGAAAACGATTTACAAATTTTATTACAAAAATAAATAAATAGATAAATAAAGATAGACAGATAGATAGATATGAAGAAACTGAGATAGATAGATAGATAGATAGATAGATAGATAGATAGATAGATAGATAGATAGATATGAAGAAACTGAGATAGATAGATAGATAGATAGATAGATAGATAGATAGATAGATATGAAGAAACTGAGATAGATAGATAGATAGATAGATAGATAGATATGAAGAAACTGAGATAGATAGATAGATAGATAGATAGATAGATAGATATGAAGAAACTGAGATAGATAGATAGATAGATATGAAGAAACTGAGATAGATAGATAGATAGATAGATAGATAGATATGAAGAAACTGAGATAGATAGATAGATAGATAGATAGATAGATAGATAGATATGAAGAAACTGAGATAGATAGATAGATAGATAGATAGATAGATATGAAGAAACTGAGATAGATAGATAGATAGATAGATAGAAACAAATTTAGACGGACACCCAAAAAGACTGATATATGGATTGATATTGACATAGATAGATAGATAGAAACAAATTTAGATGGACACCCTAAAAAACTGATAGTTGGATAGATTTTGACAGTGATAGATAGATAGATAGATAGATACTTACCCAGAAGCGACCATTCTTGGCATGGAAGTACCTCATGTAATCGTGCATGATTTCATAGAAACAGTCACAGATGTAATCAATCCTGAACATATCCATGTTATTCTTGCCATAGAAACCTAGAAATGAGCAACAGATTTTAATAATTGTTTATTTGTAATATATGATACATTATGTGGCCTTCATAGAACATCCGATAAGTACTTTGAATTATAAAAACCGAGTCATCGAAATTAACAATGAGCTTTTAAATCTTTTGTCAGATTTACCAATTACAATAAAATTATATATATATATATATATATAAGTGTGAGTTAGAGAGAGAGAGAGAGAGACAGACAGAGACAAAGAAAAAGAGAGGAAAGAATGTAATACATACATCACACACACACACACACTCACACACACACACACACACATATATATATATATATATATATATATTCGAAGCCATTCTCTTTCGAACTGACGAAGAAAAGAAGCAGAAGATACCCCGCAACAACAATTACCGACGCCGACTACGCCGATGACATAGCGATACTGGCAAATACACCTGACCAAGCCGAAACACTTCTGCATAGTTTGGAACGAGCAGCAGCAAGCATAGGCCTCCATGTTAATGCACACAAAACGGAATATATGTGCTATAACCGAACGGGGGACATCTCCACTCTAGAAGGAACCCCTCTTAAACTAGTAGACAAATTCACTTACCTAGGAAGCAGCGTCGAATCAACCGAAAAGGACCTCGAAACGAGGTTAACGAAAGCATGGACAGCTATCAATAGGCTATCGACTATATGGAAATCAGACCTAACCGATAAAATGAAACGCAGTTTCTTCCAGGCAGCGGTCACATCGATACTGCTATATGGATGCACTACATGGACGCTAACAAAACGGCTGGAGAAGAAGCTCGATGGCAATTACACAAGAATGCTGCGTGCAATCCTGAACAAGTCCTGGCAGCAACACCCCACAAGACACCAACTGTACGGCCACCTGCCCCCTATCACGAAAACTATTCAAGTTAGGCGAACCAGACATGCAGGACATTGCTGGAGAAGCAGAGATGAACTCATAAGAGATGTACTCTTATGGATCCCCACACACGGCCGCGCAAAAGCAGGACGACCAGCACGAACGTACATTCAGCAGCTATGTGAGGATACAGGTTGTTGTCCTGAAGACCTGCCTAGGGCGATGAACGATAGGGAGGAGTGGCGAGAGAGGGTCAGGGATATCCGTGCTGCCAGCACGATATGATGATGATGATATATATATATATATATATATATATATATATATATATAATAAAAACATATATAGATATACATATATATGTAAACGCTCTATCGTTGATATTGAGCTCTAACAATACTGCAACATTCAGTCGTCTATTAACTTACTGAGTGAGCTAGTAAGAACCATATATCTCATATATATATATATATATATATATATATATGGGTGGGGTAAATATAACATGTATATATACATACGTACATGTATGAACTGAATTACTATATATGTATATATTTATGTATATACACACATACACATATATTTATATACACACATAGATCTATGTCAACTATTCTACAAATTATATATATATATATATATATATATATATATATAGGCATAACGGTTAAAATGTTAACCACAGGTCCAGGAGACATACGCATATTCATATAAACATATATAACACACATATTTATATATAAACTGGTCAGATAATTAAATAATTTTTTTGCACACATACACATATATAAACACACTCACTAATAGATATACTTTTAATTGATAAACCTGAGGGAAAAATTAAAAATGAGTCGTTAAATTCAACAACTTTGTTTTCAGATAGAATAAACAATGACGACAAATTAATGTACATCAAAATGTTTAAGCGTTAATTAGTAGACCAAATCACATACCTCGACAGTAATATCTCGTCTACTGAAATGGAAGTCAAGATACGGATAACGACGGCATAGTCTTCTTCTGAACGGTTGTTGATCATATGAAAATCTGATCTTTCTGAGAAAATAAAACGTGTTTTCTTCCAATCTGTAACCGTGTCTGTACAAATGTACAATTGAACCACCTCGACTCAAACGAAACGCTTAAAGGAAAAGCTAGCTGAAGTTTACACAAAAATGCTATGTCTTTTTTTTCGAACAATTCTTGTAGCAGTACCTCTTAAAAATCAGCTGTACAACCACTTACCTCCCATCTCAGAAATCATCCTTGAACGAAAAAACGAGGCATGCGGGCGAATGGAAGGAGAAGTAATGACGATGTTCTTTTGTAGAAGCCTGTGGGGGAATTTACATTAACCGGCACATTGTGAACACTGTATGCCGTCTAGAGGACCTACGAAGAGCAGTGACTGCTAGGGATTGTTTGCGAGAGGAATTCATGCTACGAGCACGCCTTGATCATGATAAAGATAATAATGACCTTTATTAAAAATACAAAACTGTTGATATGTTTTTTATAGTAAACCTTAAAAAAAGAACGTTATAATGATTGACACTTACCATGTTCCCTGGACAAATACCTGGCAATGGCCATGGTTTCAGGCATCTTGTTTTGGCCATCAATGTCCAAAACAGGGACGCAGTAACTGGGCATATCTTAAAGAGAAAATAAAAATAGCAGGATGAATTTATGAGATAGGTATATGGTACGATTCAAATTTTAAAAAAAAACATCACAGTATGACAAGAATTGATTTTATAAAATAATTATTATATCTAGTTTTGCTCAAAGACACACGTTTGAAATGCCAAGTGAGGATCGAACTTATGATATTGAAGTAGCGATCAACGAGTCGATCGAATTAGCTATTAATCCATAGAAAAGTATCAATATAGTTATATTTGAAGTTCAGCTTCAGTAATTCGGTTTGGTTTGGTTTTGGTGTGGTTTTGTTTTATGGCATATCAACCACTGTAGGATAAATAATGCCAATTCCTCTTTATAGATATATATCAAATATATACGATTTTTAAACTCTTTCTTGATAATATCTTTAAACGAGGTAAATGTTGGTTGGTTGGGTTTTATGGCATATCAACCTTTGTAGCTTATTTAACGCCAAATCTATTTTTATGCAAATAATCAGTTCTATTTCAAGCAATTCAGTTTAGCATGAGTACACAGTTTAATTGTCAAAAAAAGTTCTAGTTCAAGCTATTCAGTTTATTCAAACGGTTCTAATTCAGCTAATTCAGTTTAGCGTAAGTACAGATTTTGTTTTCACACAGTTGAATGTCAAAACAGTTGTATGTTAAACAATTCAGTTTTGTGTAAATGTCAAATTCAGTTTAGCGTAAGCACGTTGTTTAAATGTAAGTACGGTTTAATTATCAATAATATTTCTATTTCAAGCAATTCAGTTTAATCAAAGTATGCCGTTAGTTCTATTTAACGTATAGATAGGGACCAATCAGGTGCTACCACGCCGGGCCAGAGTGGACCTAGGAACAATGGTAAAGAAGGGGTGCTCCGTATTCTCCAAAGCCCTAGCATCATTAGAAGGTCACCATCAGATTGTTTAGTGTCACATCAAGGACACTCGTTGGTGGGGTCCCCTCTGCAGAGGTGCAGTCAGTGTATCCTACAGCCCCAGCCGACTGGTCAATTTCCAAGGTAGAAAGAAAATAGATATATATTGTGAGTGAGCGTTGAAAGTCCACCAAATATGGTTGGTTGGTTGATATGGTATATCAACCTGTGATGGGGTAATGAATGCTGAATTCAGTTGTTGCAGGTGTTTAGTCACTTTTTGTGTGAAATGGACACATGAATTCAACAATCAGCGATAATAACCATTTATAAGAATATATCGGGTGGCTACCGAGGATTAAAATAAACATCCTGGACAAAAATCTCAAAGGATGCAAGTTCGAACTCCAGTCGAGCTATTTCATTCACTTTCGGACTAACACTTTAAGAAAATTATTAAATTCCACCATTCCCTTCGCTATGGGTTTAATTGTACCACCGTTGTTTTTCTATAACGATGGCTTTGGTATTAAATGACCCGTGAATATTGATATACCATTAAATAAAGAACCTAAAAAACATTACTTCATCGTAGAAAGTTATATTGAATGTCTGAGACGAAGCTAGATGATTTTATCATTAAGAGTTTGCGGACTATTGTCTTCATATTTATTGTTATTTCCTCATTGTTTCGGCCGATATGTCCGCCAGCCTTCTTTAGATGTTTGTTGTCTAAATTTCTGAGACGAAGTTTGATGATTTTTATCATTAAGGGTTTTCATCTTTTTTGTTATTTCCAAAATGTTTCGGTCGATAGGTCCTCTGGCCTTCTTCAGGTGTTTGTTGTCTAAATTTCTGAGAGGAAGTTTGATAATTTTTATCATTAAGGGTTTTAGGACTATTGTCTTCATCTTTATTGTTATTTCCACAATGTTTTGGCCGATATGTCCTCCAACAGGACACATAGCATAACGGTTATTGGCGTTGGTTTCTTAAGCTTCAAATGAGACAATCATCTGGAGGTTGTGGGTTCAATCCTGACTACAGGCGAGTAACAATACTGGAATACTTAACACGTATATCGAGTTATGGCTAACGGAATCAGAGCAGGTGACCCACCGTGGATTCAATAAAGGACGTAGTTCGAAGTTCAGGTGAAGGTTTCCCGAGTTCGACAAACACCTGAAGAAGGCCGGAGGACATATTGACCGAAACGTTGTGGAAATAACAATAAAGATGAAGACAATAGTCCGAAAACACTTATTGATAAAAAAAGATATATTGAACTTAAACAATAACATATTGACTAATGTACTTTTAAAATATTCTATAATCACGCTTTATAAACATTGTCATCAGTGTTTAATAGCGTGGATAATCAAAATAATAAGTTGACGATACAATTTTTTAGGCATAGAAAAGTAAAGATGGCGACTGTCCTCGTGAGTGACCCAAAATCTCCCTTTTCAATATCGACTACACTGGAGTGTAGAGAAGGGAACTAGTCCGTTCCCTGCATTGCTCCCCTTTACCCTTGATCCATACCTTATAATACTGAGTGTTAAGCAAGAAGGCAACAAGTACCATTTTTTTAGTCTTTGGTATGACTCGACCAGGAATTGAACCTCAGTCTCCAGGGCAATTGCAAGTATTAACCCATCTCTTTACACGGGCAGGGGCGTAACACATGATCACTTTTTAACCAATGTTTAACAGGTTTGAATTCAGAGTTTCCCATCTGGTTACCATAGACTGGTTACCATACCAAGGCTGAAGAACCCAATCTACCCTACAATTTACCAAATAACTAGAGAGAGAGAGAGGTCATTAGTGCTATGTGAAATACGATCAGCCTCGTCCAGGGTTTGAAATCGTGTTGCCGTGTCCATTTCTTTCTACAATGACCATTGTATCAGAGGCACCTCTTAAGCAGATATCATCATATAGTAAGATAAGTTGCAATAAAAATTCACGATATTCACCATTCTACGCTATGATAGCAAGTGAAATGGAACGGCTGATGCTACTCTAAGAACATGTGAGGCGGCAATTTAAAATTTTATAAATCATTCTCTGGACACTGTATAAAAAATAAAAGCTTACAATTTCATTTTATCATAAAGGGTTTTCAGACTATTGGCTTCATGTTATTATTTCCGCAACGTTTCGGCCGATATGTCCTCCGGCTTTCTTCTGGGTGTTTATCGAACTCGAGAACCTTCACCGAACTTCGAACAAAGTCCGTTATTAAATCCATGGGGTTTGCCTGTTCTGATTCCGTCCGCTATAACCAGGTACAAGTGTTAAGTATTCCTGTATTGTTACTCGCCTTCAGTCAGGTTTGAACCTGCAACCTCCAGATGAAGGAAGAACATCGAGTAACAATACAGGAATACTTAAAATTTGTACCCGGTTATGGCTAACGGAATCAGAACAGGTGACCCACGTGCATTCAATAAAGGACGTAGTTCAAAGTTCCGTGAAAGTTCCTGAGTTCGACAAACACCTGGAGAAGGTCGGAGGACATATCGGCCGAAACGTTGTGGAAATAACAATAACAATAAATATGAAGACAATAGTCCGAAAACCCTTAATGATAAAAATCATCAAGCTTCGTCTCAGAAACTTAGACAACAAACACCGGAAGGAGGCCGGAGGACATATCGGCCGAAAGGTTGTGGAAATAACAATAACAATAAATATGAAGACAATAGTCCGAAAACCCTTAATGATAAAAATCATCAAGCTTCATCTCAGAAATATAGACAACTAATACAATTTCTTTATTAGTCAAATTCATTAAATTGGGGCCTCTTGTTGGTATCCCGTATGCTAATAGTCTATAACAGATCTCAACAGAGCAGCCACTATTAAAGCAATACTGTTTGTACGGCACCTGACAAAATTAGGAAAATATCACACTTATATGGTTGATTTATTTTATTTAGCCGTAAAGAAACTAATAAGAGATAAGACGCAAAACAGTTTTCTCTTTAATAGACGAACATTCTACTTCCAAAAAATATTCCTTAAATTAATTAGATTAGTTTATATAAATTAATGGCATTGGACAATGCAATGATGAAGAAAGGTTTTTCTGGTGCAGTTTAAACACATGTGGTAGTGGCAGTACCGCCTTGAGCTACCGAAACTGTGTTATCACCCTGGTTGGCGCCTGTAGAGATTTGGGTATCGCACGTGCTTTCACACGTTGTATGATGAAAATATAAATTAATGGCATTGGACAATGCAATGATGAAGAAAGGTTTTTCTGGTGCCGTTTAAACACAACTGGTAGTGGCAGTACCGCCTTGAGCTACCGAAACTGTGTTATCACCCTGGTTGGCGCCTGTAGAGATTAGGGTATCGCACGTGCTTTCACACGTTGTATGATGAAAATATAAATTAATGGCATTGGACAATGCAATGATGAAGAAAGGTTTTTCTAGTGCCGTTTAAATGAAAAATATTAAGATGACAACCAGAAGAAAATATGTAAATTTTCAAAGACATTTATAATATAAGATTGCATGTCATTTTATGTACAACAGAAGATTACAAAAATTATTTTAAAAATCAAAACTTATTCGTAGATGGAAATCATGAATAATGTTCTCATTCCCTCGATAGGAAATTGGATTGGTGATGATGAAGTCATTTTTTTAGGACGAAAATGTATCTCATATCAGATCCAAGATAAATGAAAGTATTACATCTGCGGGTGTCGAAACACCATAATTAATAATATGTCTTACATAAGATCTATCCCTTAGACGAATATGTTGGGTGTATGTGTGTATAACACGCCGATGACAGACATAGTAGTGGAAAAATGAATAGTACTCACAGTTGACTTGACTAGAACATTTATTTACAAGGACAAACACATATTGGATGGTACACAATGCATATATCAATATGGGCTAAGTTGTGTGTCACAGCTCCCTCGGGAAAAGGTAAATTAAGTCCATATTTGTTTCGAGGAATTTCAAGTCATCTTTCGTTTCGCGCTCCACACATAATCTCGTCCCGGTCTCGTGTATCCAAGAGAACTCAAAATGGTAGGGGTCAAAAGGTAGGAGGTAACTCCGCCTGAAACAGATCGTCCTAACAGAAAGCTTTTTTTCAGAAAAAATGTATATAAGATCAATGACATAGCCAGTGAACAGTATAGATAGCAGCAATATAGCGGCAATTTTTCAAACAGTCCACGAAAAGGCTTTCTCTACCAAAAAAGCTCGGTGAACTGCCATTCGGGAAAGTTGGAACCACTTTAATAAATAATATTGCTAAAAAAATTCAGTCGGTCATGAACGCTCGCAGAGGTGCCCATGGTGTAATGGTTATCGTCGTAGGAAATGGACACGGCGACACGAGTTCAAACCCTGGACGAGACTGATTGCATTTCACATAGCACTAATATCCTTGGGAAAGGTATGAATCCAATTATTCTCCCTCCAGCTATGGGTAAATAGTAAGGCAGACTAGATTCTTCAGGCAACTAGTCTAGGAGAAGGAAAACTCTAAATTCAAATCTGTTAAACTCCGCTTAAAAATTGACCTTGTATCATATCCTGCCCGAGCGGAGGGGTTGGTAAATATGATAAACGCTCACGGAGGGGTTGATAAGTATCACTTCTGATTTTTCTTATCTATTAATTCCATAATTTTCTCTCAATATTGAGTTATTTCATAATTCTTTCCAACGCATGGCTTACAAAAATTGATCTTAATGATCCAAATCAATTTATCAACCTTTCATCAATAATTTTTTTTTCGTGGAGGTGCCCGTGGTGTAATGGTTATCGTCACAGGATATGGACACGGTGATCCGAGTTCAATTCCAAGACAAGACTGATTGCATTTCACATAGCACTAATACCCTTGGGAAAGGTATGAATCCAATTATTCTCCCTCCAGCTATGGGTAAATAGTAGGGCAGATTAGGTTCTTCAGCCTTGGTGAGGCAACTAGTCTAGGAGAAGGAAAACTCTGAATTCAAACCTGCTAAACTCCGCTTAAAAAATTGACCTTGTGTCATATCCTGCCCAAGCGGAGGGGTTAGGTAAATAGGATCAATAATTTTTAAATCATTGATAGCCACTCGAAGCCAGAGACGTAATCTAGCAAAATTAAACTTTTTAAATAAAAAAAAAAGCGGAGAACTTACCATTCCTGTATTTGTCCCATTCGTTGAATTCGAACCTCTTGTCGGTATAAGGGACACCGGCAGCGGCCATCAACATACGACAGATCTCGGCACGTCCGCGGCCATTGAAGTAATACAGAGTGTAGTTAGGCATTGTGGCGTTCCTTTTCGGAGGGACTCACGGTTTAAAAGCTGATCGTTGGAATGGATGTTTGCTTCTGGTGTGGGGAACGATTTGCAGCGTCTTTTATAATGGTAACTTAGTCACAAAACTAATCTGTTTACGGCTACTGGACGGCAAGAACAAAGATCTCAGTCCAAGGTTTCCTCAACCGTTTTTAGTTAGATATTTCTCTTTCTCTCTTTTTTTTTTTAATTGTGTTTGTTTTATAGAATTAATCTATGTTGCTTTTGTTTAAATTGCAGTGAGACGCACTGCTCGGAGCAGTTTGTATTAATTACTCCTTGTTGACATTGTTTGTTTGCTTTTTTGGTTTTATTTATTGTGTTTTTTGTTGCTGTTGTTGTTGTTGTTGTTGTGTGTCTGTTGTGCATAAACTATGTGTTTAATTAGTAACAGAACATTATATGTGCAAACATGAAACAAACCTGGGAAGGTGCCATGCATTTCTTTTGTAAAAAACAAAAAAACAGAAAAAAAAAGACATCTTAGAACGATCTATTTTTCTGTCCAGTCGGCTGGGACTGTAGAATATGTCGACTGCATCTTTGCAGAGGGTTAAGCAGCCTCTCCCGTGCAAAGAGTGTACAGGATAGGATACTAAAATGTATCTGAAGATGAAGTCCCAGTTCTGAATCTTGTGGGAATGTAGAGTACCTCTTCATTTCCATTACTCCCAGATTCACTATTAACGATTGGTAATCTCTTTTATAGTCTAATCTATGTGGCAAATAGAACTGTTCAATCACTTATCACACCCAAGTGTGATAAGTGATCTTATATACTATTTAAATATGCAAACACAAATATTAGTATTTGATAGTAATTCATGAGTTCATTTAACTGTCAATAACAAACTATTTGCTTACAAATCATAGAAGGGAGTGTCCTCATGGTGTAATGGTTAAAGCAATGGACTGTGGCATCGTAGTAAGCGAGTTCGAACTCCAGTCGCGCTATTACGTTCACTTACAGGCAAATACCCTTGGGAAAGGTATGAACCCCCTTATCCTCCCAGCTATGTGTTAAGTTGTACCACAACTGTTCTTCTTGGGGAATGGCTTTGGCATTAAATAACCAACAAAGGTTGATATGCCATTAAACAAAGAAACCAAATTATATGTATATATTCAAACAGGTTTGATTAAACAGGACGGATTTCTTATTATTTTCATTTTTTTTTTCAAGTGTCCAAATAATTCTTTTGATCTTAAAATCATGAAAGGCATTAATAATTTCTTTAAAAGAGCCATTTATGGTAAACTGAGAACTTTTGATTTGTATCCAAACCATTATCAAGGTAGAGTATATAAGTCTTTCATTTTTAAAATTGCTTAATATTCAAATTTTTGTCTTGTTTTTGTTTTTTCGCCAAAGTTAGGCTAAGATATAATGGCAGTTTATTTAAAATATTTTATATCGAGAATAAACAAAATCTAGAATCAATTTTTTTCTATCAATCCTTTGTAAGAATTTTGGGATATGAATCGTTTTATCTATTTTCAACATTTTGAAATATCACTTCTTTCAAAGTTTTTTGAATTAATAGTGGGTTGTCTAAATTTTACATAGAGATCTTCTTGGATATTTAAAAATATTATTGTCAGTATGAAGTAATATTGGATTATCAACTAAAATATTTCTTCATGTTGAAGTAAGACAATTATGCTTTTTTAAATATATATATATATATAAATATATATATATATATATATATATGTAGTTATCCACCAGCAGACTGTTTTTCAAAGTGGCTAACACGTCGAACGCTTGAAGCTGGGATCAAAACTCGCCACAACTTTACGTTAGACTTAGTATCAGACAGCTCGGCCAACAAACGTACCACGTCAGCTCGGGAATTATCAGGTATAAGTGTCAACAGCAGCAGCGGCAGCGTTCGTTTGTTTCCATTTTATACCTTATATATATATATATATTTACCAACCCCTTTGTTCGGGCATGATATGACACAAGGTCAGTTTTTAAGCGGAGTTTAACAAGTTTGAATTCAGAGTTTTCCTTCTCCTAGACTAGTTATCTCAGACTAGTTTACCTTCTAGACTAGTCTGTTCTCCTAGACTAGTCTGTCCTACTATTTACCCATAGCTGGAGGGAGAATAATTGGATTCATACCTTTCCCAAGGGTATTAGTGCTATGTGAAATGCAATCAGTCTCATCTAGGATTTGAACTCGTGTCGTCGTGTCCATTTCCTCCGACGATAACCATTACTTCACGGGCACTTTATATATATATATATATATATATATATATATATATATATATATATATATGAACATGATTTAGCAGAAAATCCAAGAGAGTTGATATGTCATAAACCACAATAAACCCACTCATCAAGCGAACTACTTTTAAATCTATGATGTCAACCATCTTTCCGATTTCAGAATTGAGATTTTTAAGAAACAAATATGGCGACTGAACACTGTTATAAAATAGTGTAATCCAAAGTCAGTTTACAACAAAAATACAAATTTCTCCAGTATGTGATGATTCAGTTATCCGCATTCCATCCTCAAGAAACCGAACTTCTAATTGAGTGAAACCTTTAACTCAGACAATTCGAGTACAACTGTCTTTCCGGTTTCGGAATTGTGATTTTCTGGAAAAAAAGTATGGCGAGTGAGCACTGAAAAAATAATGGTGTAATACAACTTCCCATTTAAAAGAAAAATGTAAATATCCCCCATAATTCAAAGTTTCCGTAGACCAGTCAGCTGGGGCTGTAGAATACACTGACTGCTTCTCTGTTGTCGGGTATGACTCCCCACAACGAGTGTCCTAGATATGACACTAAACAATCTGATAGGGAGGCTTCATTAATGCTGGAGCATTGGGGAATGCAGAATACTCCTTCATTGCTATTGCTAACCGGTCCACACTGGCCCGGAGTGGTAGCACCTGATAGGGTCCTACCTATTGGTCAAATAAAACTAAACTGAGTCATTCTGCTAAACTGAGAAGTGTTGTATTTTGGCCTTCGACCCGGCCAAAAATGCCATTCCAAGGTGATGCACCGGAAGGAAGTGACACATTCTAATGGCAGTTATGAGAGGAAATTGCGTGGGCGGAAATTGGCTGACGAAATGGGACGAGGTAAAAAAATTCCCATGGTACACTCATAGACTGATGCACCGGAAGAGAGTGACCTGTGAACTGCATGACAGTTATTTCCGCTTGATGACGATCAAACATGCGATTTCAAAGATCGAGTAGGCGACTGAGTGGGCGTTGAACTATTATATAACTATATAATATGTTATATAACTCAGTCAAGACAGAAGTCAAGATAGTTGCAGTTAGAGATCGGACGGAGTTATAGACGAGATGTGATTAGGAAAGCAACATCAGGCTGAAGGGGCCATCGGGGCCCCCGATTGAGTTGGGGTCCAGAGAAGTTGCTGATAAGATGCAGTAAAGAAAGCCATCATCCAGCAGAGAGCTGGCCCGCTGGGCCTCCGGTTGAGCATCTGGAGAACGAGAAAGACACAACGTTGACGGCCATAAGAGAGGGGGTCAAAATATTGCAGTTTTTGTTCGGTCTCCAGCTCCCTCTCACACGAAAACCTTGAATAACCCTTTTCGAACCCTTACAATGAAGTGAGAGGTACAATATTTTTTGTTAAAGAAGTCTTCCTGCGTGCTTCTTTATCATTGCGTCAGTAAGAATATAACAGAAGTTTGAAATAGAACTGTTTGGACGTTTGACTGTGCGTAAATACATGAACGTTTAATTGAATTGTTAGTGATACATATTAATACTTGAAAACATTTAAGATTGTAGACTAAACTGAATAGTTGAAATAGAAATGTTTTGACATTTAAACTTTGCATTTATGCTCAACTGAATTGTTTGAACTAGAACTGTTTGTATCAATAAAAACGGATTTGGTATTAAATAACCAACAATGGTTGATGTGCCATTAAATCAAACCAAACATGTTTTTATATTTAACTGACTGTTCAAATTTCGTACTTATGCTAAACTGAACTGTTTGATATAGAACCTTTTGAACATTTAACTGTATGTAATCAAAAAACTATACATATGCTAAACTGAATTGTTTGAAACTTTTATCAAAATGACTTAAACGAAAGTTGGCGACCTTTAGTCGAGAGTGAATCAAAGGCTCCCTTTTCAAGGTGTAAGGGAGGGCGCTACCCCTTCTCCCCGATTGCTCAACTTTACTCTTGATATGTACCTTTTAATCCTGAGTGTTAAGCAAAGAGGTATCGAGTACCATTTTTAAAGTCTTTCGTATGACCCAACCTGAGACTGAACCCCGGTCTCCCGGACCATGACTTTAAGAAAAATGACTTAATAATTCGGTATTAAATTACCCGAATAGGGTTGATACGCCGAAAAACAAAACAACCAACCAACCAACCAATCAGGCAATCCCAGTGCAACTATCTTTCTGATTTCAGAATTTGGAGTTTTAGGAAAGAAACATGAAGATTTAGCCATGCTCCAAAATGATGCACAACCGCTTCCCATTTCAAAGAAAATTGCAGAGTTCTGTAGCGGAAGGAAATTTCGTATTTTGGTTAGGCGCGTAATTCTTCGCATAATTTCACCATAATTTCAATCGGGATGACTTATCCTATTTAACCGAACCTCCTTTCCGGGCAGCAGAAATTGGGGAAGCTGCCAAACACAGCCTCTTTAGCTGAACAACTCCGTCCAGTGCAGACGTCTCACTGGCAATTCTTCAATAGCAGCACCAGCATGGAAACATGAGGGAACCTATCTGATTTATGGATCCCTTGCGTCTATTTCTCTTAGACCAAGGGATCCCAGTTGAATATGAATTAGATAAATTCAATACGCCACACACAGGAACAACTTTATTTCAACCCCAAAATTCGCTATGTCGTTCGCGATGTCTAATTCCGCTCCTAGCCCTTATTTCACCTCTGGGCCACATTTTCACCTGACCACACGCTTCTCCCCGAAATAACCAGAAACACAAACTCACAGTGACTCCAAAGTTTATTTCCTCCAACGGCAAACATGGCTTTCGCTACATACTGCGAGCATACTTCCCTTGCACGTCCAACAACACACGCTGCTATCTCAACTTTCTCATAACTCCATTTCGTCTCTTTACTTTTTTCCTTTTCCCCGAGGCTTGCAGCACAAATGCAGGCTACCTTTTCCATGCTGCCACATTTAAAACTATCATAAAAAACATTTCGATTTCGACATTTTGGAACTTCACTCATTTATATACCTTACAAACTTAGCGAGGAAACAACTCAACGTAAACAAACACACGTACGTTACAACTTATCCTCGCCAAAAATAAACACAAAAATATCGATCCTACAGTTCCTCCATCGCTTCTCAGCCTTTTGGCTGGGCCGTCTGGCATTCGTGCCGGATGGGCGATCGAAACCAAGAGCAGACTCGGGGCCGAATAGGTCCCCAACTTCGGCTGGGCAACCTTCGGCTGGGCGAGCTGCTTTTCAGACCCCTTGTATAGCACTAGACCTCACGGTCTAGTTCAAGCTCTATGCGGGCATACGTGCCCGGACCCGGATTTAGGTCCGTGATACGGCTTGACTCATTAGATCCACAGTGCACTTAGTGGGTCAATGACTAGCAGGGTTCGAGTCTCGGCTCGTTCCCGACCTTCCCCTCCCCTTTATCCCCACTTTAATCGGCCTTCGGGCTTTTGACCTTGTGTCAAGTTCTATCTGGTGGGAGGCTGTGACAAATATTATCACTCCTACAGTTTCTCCATCATGTGCTGTTTCCGTTTTATCTCTACCAATATCATAAAACTATGAAGCCACATTTTTAATTCTTCTTATTCCTGTCTATAATCTGCTATTTTATAACTGTAAATGACTCAAGTAATTGGAAAATATCCATTGACAGCATATTTATTTCCAGGACAACCACCTATCTGATTCAAAATTCAGATTTTTAGGCAAGAAATAAAGAGACTGAGCATGGCAATAAAATTGTGTAAACTAAATTTCATTTCAGACAAAAATATAAAAATTTCATTAATTATCAACTGTTTCAGTAATCCGCTGTCCTTAACAGAGAAACAGAACTTATGATTGATTCAGTCAGTCAATCTTAGGACAACCATCTTTCTGATTTAACATCTAGATTTTTGGAGAGAAATGTGGAGATTGAGCCAAGCTCGAAATTAGGATTTTAGAAAAAAAAACTTGAAGATTGAGCAGAAATATAAAATCGAATAAACGATTTCTCCTTTGAAACAAAAAATAAGAATTTTCCCCCATTTTCTGATCTTTCAGTTATCGTCTGGCTCTGTCAATTCCGATTTCAGAATAAGACTTTTAGAAATAAACTTGCCGATTGAGCAGGTCTATAAAATTGAATAAATCATTTCCCATTCAATATAAAAATACAGATTTCCCTATTTAAGTAGAGTCCATTTTGAGCAGTCAATGAAATCACAGATTTTATTCATTAACTATTCAATAAGACGCCAGTACTGATTCTGCAAATTCAAATATCCCAAAGAGAAGACATAAAATTCTTTCTTTAACTTCTTCCTGATCGAGGAAGCCGTCCCAGTGTTCTCATACAACTTAGCGTACACGATTGAAACTATTTCTCGACAACGCTTCCATGACAGAAAACTCCAAACATCATATATATATATATATATATATATATATATATACATATATATATAGCATTATTATTACACTACGCAAGCAACTTTTTACATTTTCTTGTTCTTGGCCATAAAGTGTTATTAACCAATTGCTTATACCTAAAGTAAATGGAAAATATTTTTCCAATTCGATTTAAATGGTTAGTTTGTTGAGTTTTTATGGCATATCAAACTTTGTAGGTTATTTAACGCCAAATCAATTTTTATGTAAATAATCAGTTCTATTTGAAACAATTCAGTTTAACGTTAGTACACAGTTCAATTGTCAAAAACATTTCTATTTCAAATTATTCAGTTTATTCAAACAGTTCTAAATCAGCTAATTCAGTTTAGCGTAAGTACAGATTTTGTTCACGCGGTAAAATGTCAAAACGGTTCTATATATAACAATTCAGTTTAGTGTGAGAACAGTTTCAATCTCAAAAACAGTTCAATTTCAAATAATTCAGTTTAGCATGAGCACGCAGTTTAAATGTAAGTACAGTTTAATTGGGAAAAAATTCTATTTTAAGCTATTCATTTTTGTCAAGGAGTTCTAATTCAGCTAATTCAGTTTAGTATAAGTACAGATTTTGTTTATACACAGGTTAATGTCAAAACAGTACTATTTTAAACAATTCTGTTTAATGTAAATACAGTTTCAATCTCAAAAACAATTCAATTTCAAATAATTCAGTTTAGCATAAGCACGCAGTTTAAAGGTAAGTACAGTTTAATTGTCAAAAACATTTCTATTTCAAGCTGTTCAATTTAGTCAAAAAATTCAGTTTAGAATAAGTATGCCGTTAGACCTATTTACCCCATTGATAGGGCCCTATCAGGTGCTACCGCGCCGGGCTAGAGTGGACCTGGCAGCAATGGTAATGAAGGGGTGTTCCGCATTCCCCAAAGCCACAGCATCACTGGAACCTCACCATTAGATTGTTTCGTGTCATATCAAGGACACTTATTGGGGGTTCTTAGCCCTCTGCAGTGAAGTAGTCGGTGTATTTTACAGCCCCAGTCGACTCGGCATTTCGATTTAGTTATCTGGTTAATAATATTTATTGCGGACTTTTTGTCCTCATCTTGGTGGGGGGTTGTTTCTTCTTTCACTACGTTTCGGCCAAATTTCACCTCTGGCCTTCTTCAGGTGATTTACCGCGACCTCGGATAGGAATGATGAGTCTTGTAACCGTATCCCCAGTAATTACTGCCTTCCATAGTTGTTGTCTATCGCACCACGTTTTTGACCAAGTAAACTTCTGGCCGGCTTGGGTAGGATTTGAAACCACTATCTTCTGACAATGCTTACCTGGAACCGTAGAGACTCAACGCCTCTATCCGCTGCGCCACGTGGTGCGATAGACAACAACTATGGAAGGCAGTAATTACTGGGGATACGGTTATAAGACTCATCATTCCTATCCGAGGTCGCGGTTAATCACCTGAAGGCGGCCAGAGGTGAAATTTGGCCGAAAGGTAGTGACAGAAGAAACCACACACAAGAAAAAAACAAACACCAAGATGAGGACAAAAAGTCCACAATAAATAAAAATTAATTCTCAGATTAAGAAGCCTTATCTCAAAATGATTCCAATTAAAGACAATTAAAGAATTCGGTATTGACCCGACTATGGAAGACCAGATAAGGAGAACAAATAATTGGATTTATAAGACCAAAAATCCGTCCTTGATCGCCCTTCGGGGTCCGTGGCGCAGCGGATAGAGACGTTGAGTCTCTACGGATCCAGGTGAGCATTATCAGAAGATTGCAGTTTCAAATCCTACCCAAGCCGGGCAGAGGTTTACTTGGTCAAAAACGTGGTACGATAGACAACAATAATGGAAGGCAGTAATTACTGTTATAAGACACAGCATTCCTATCCGAGGTCGCAGTAAAATCACCTGAAGAAGGCCAGAGGTGAAATTTGGCCGAAACGTTGTGAAAGAGAAAACAACACAAAAACTACCAAGATGAGGACAAAAAATCCGCAATAAATAAAAATTAATTCTCAGATTAAGAAGCCTCATCTCAAAAATGATTCCAATTAAAGACAATTGGGTAATAATATATTTAGATTATTCAAAGTAGATTTAGTGCTCAGTAGCTGATAGGGAATACTCTTTAACTTACAAAATTTTTTAAATTAATTTTTTATACAAATATTTTTATAAACATTGTTTTATTTATATCTTAGATTTATGTCATCATCATCATGTCGCGCAGCCAGCACGGATATCTCTGACCCACTCTCGCCACTTCTCCCGATCGTTCATCGTCTCTGGCAGGTCTTCAGGGCAACATCCCGTATCCTCACAGAGCTGCTGTATGTATGTTCGAGCTGGTTGTCCTGCTTTTGCTCGGCCATATGTGGGGGTCAATAGGAGTACCTCACTTATGAGTTCCTCCTTGCTTTTCCAGCAGTGTCCTGCATGTCTGGTTCGTCTAATTTGGATAGTTTTCGTGATGGGAGGCTGGTGATTTGTGGAGTATTGCTGCCAGGACTCTTTCAATATTGCTCGCAACATTCTTGTGTAATTGCCGTCTAGCTTCTTCTCCAGCCGTTTTGCTAGCGTCCAAGTAATGCATCCATACAGCAGTATCGATACGACCGCTGCCTGGAAGAAACTGCGTTTCATTTTATAGGTCAGATCTGACTTCCAATTGATCGATAGCTTATCGATAGCGTTCCATGCCTTCGTTAGCTACGTGTCGATGTCTTTTTCGGTTGAATAGACACTGCTTCCTAGGTAGGTGAATTTGTCCACCAGTTTCAGAGAGGTTCCCTCTAGTGTGGAAATGTCCCCTCACTCAGAGAGTGAGTTCGTTTTTAAATTTTATTATCCAGGACTAAAAAGCAAAAGTAATGGTACATAATTGATATTCTTTTTATAATTTAACTGAATAAGCAATAATGCATACCATCTAGTAATTAAATTTGCATTCCAAAGCGTTATCTAATTGATGTTTTTGGTTCAAAGGTGAAAATGAATATTACCAACCTTTTTTATAGTTCGAACTCGTTTTCTTCGTAACTAAAATCCACCACTGCAGCTATTACGCCACGGTGAACAGAACAAATCCTTAATGTGAATAATGATAATCATATTTACCCAACCCCTCCGCTTGGGCAGGATATGACAAGTTTAACATGTTTGAATTCACAGTTTTCTTTCTCCTAGACTAGTTGCCTCACTAAGGCTGAAGAACCTAGTCTGCCCTACTATTTACCCATAGCTGGAGGGAGAATATTTGGATTCATACCTTTCCTAATAGTATTAGTGCTATGTGAAATGCAATCAGTCAGGTCCAGGATTTGAACTCGTTTCGTCGTGTCCTTATCCTGTGACGATAACCATTACACCACGGGCACCTCCGTGAATAATGATAATGGTTTGATACTTTTACAACATAATCAAGAAATCACCTATACTATCCAGAAATGGGCACCTTTGGTGGTGTAACGGTTAGCAAGCTAGACTAGCAAACCTACAAGAGTGCGTTCGAGTCTCATTGGGCGCCCCATTCATTCTGCCTTGAGCCACATCGAAGCATATAGCTTTGTAAATTACTATACTGACCGGAAACGAGCACATTTGGTAGTGTAATGGTGAGCAAGATTGACTAGCAAACCTACACGAGTGAGTTCGAGTCTCATTGGGTGCCCCATTCATTCAGCTTTGTGCCACATCGAAGCAAAGAGCTTCGTAAATTACCATACTGTCCGGTAACAAAATTTGTCTTACATAGTGTAATATTATTGTCTTACATTGAGTAGTATTAATGTTTAGCAAGCCTGCAAGAGTGAATCCGAGTTTCATTGTTTACCCCATTCATTGGGCCTTGTACAAAATCTAAACTAAAAACCTTAGTAAATTATTTTTGACACCCCAGGTTGAGCAATGGTTAGCAAGCTTGACTAACAAACCTTCACGAGTGAGTTCGATTCTCATTTGGTGACCCATTCACCCTGGCTTTTGCCACATCTAAGCAAAAAACTTAGGAAATTACTACTATATAGTTTTATCCAGGGCCGAAAAGTAAAGTTTGAAGGGGAATAAGGGACATTTTCTATACTTTTATAACTTACGCAATTAAGAAATAACACGTTGTATCTAGCCCCCCAAAATTGTCTTACATTGTATTTAGAGGGATGGTTGATAGTTTGGGTTCTATGGCATATCAACCTTTGTAGGTTATTTAACGCCAAATCCATTTTTATACTAACAATTAGTTCTATTTCAAATAATTCAGTTTAGCATGAGTACATAGTTTTAATATAAAAAACAATTCTATTTCAAGTAATTCAGTTTTGCAAAAAACGCAGTTTCGTTCTCTTTGACTCATAGATAGAACCCCATCAGGTGCTACCACGCCGGGCCAGAGTTAACCTGGGAGAGATGGCAATGAAGGGATACTCTGCATTCTATAAAGCTCCAGCATTACTGGAACCCCACCAGATTATCTTGTGTTATATCAAGGACACTCGTTGTGGAGGGGGTCCTACCTCTCTGCAGAGAAGCAGTCAGTGTATTCTCCAGCCCAAGCCGACTGGGCAAAAATTTAGAGGGAGTAATGGCCGTTTTTCTTTACTTTTATATCATAATCAACTAAGAAATAATACATAACACATGGGAAGAAGATTTATCTGAGATAGTGTTATCGAGGGCTGAAAAGCAAAGCGGATATTTTCAATGTTTACAACATAATCAATCAAGAAATAACATACTATCCAGAAAAGAAAAAAATCACTTTTTTACATAGTATGTCTATGTCTCTGCCAATTCGGGTTGGGTATTGAATAACCTAGTGTCATTCATAGATTTAAAACTTTATTCGAACAAGGTTATTGATCTCTTACACTCCAGAAAGAAAACTATTATGGCAATAAAACTTTAAGTAATGGAAATGTAATCAGTATTTGTAAAGATCATTGAATTTATTCGTAAAGAACGTGACCCTGTCCGCCAGGGCTGCTGAATACACTGATTGCATCTCTGCAGAGGGGTAAGACTCCCCCAACAAGTGTCCTGTGGTCTAATCGGGAGGTCCTCGGACGCTCTCAGAAACCTTTGAATGGCACTAGACCCTGGTGTCTAGTTCAAGCCATAACCCGGCATACGTGCCCGGACCCACTGAAACTGCTTACCTCATCAGGCTCACATTGCACCAAGTGAGCCGATGAGCAGCACAGGGTTCGGGTCTCGACTCGTTCCCGACCTTCCCCCCCTTATCCCCACTTTAATCGGCCTTCGGGCTTTTGACCTTGTGTCAAGTCCTGTTTGGTGGGAGGCAGCGACAAATAGTGTCCTGTGGTCTAATCGACTAGGACTGAAGAAAACACTGATTGCATCTCTGCAGAGAGGTAAGACACTCCCAACGAGTTTCCAGTCGGAGAGGGGAGCAGATTACACTGATTGCATCTCAACGGATGTTTAAGACTCCCCCAACAAGTGTCCTGTGGCCTAATCGGCCACGTTTGAAGAAAACACTGACTGCTTCTCTGCAGAGGGGTAAGAAATTCCCAACGAGTGTCTTGTAGCCCAGTTGGTTGGGGTGCAGAATACACCTACTGCTTCTCCGCAGAGGGGTGAGACACTCCCAACGAGTGTTCTGTGGCCCAGTCAGCTGGGGCTGCAGATTTAACTGACTGCATCTCAACAAATGAGTAAGACTCCCCCAACGAGTAACCTGTGGCACAGTCGACAGGGATTGCATCATACACCCACTGCATCTCTGCTGAGGGGTAAGACTTCCCCATCAAATGTCTTAGATATGACGCTAGAAAATCTAATGGTGAGTTTCGAGTAATGCTGGAGCTTTGGGGGAAGGCGGAGTACACCTTTTGTTACAATCGTTCCCAAATCCTCTCTAGCCCGGAGTAGTAGCTCCTAATAGGGTAAAATAGAACTAAACTGTATGCTTATGTTAAATTGAATTGTTTGAAATAGAACTGATAATATGTATAAAATGGATTTGGCATTAATTAACCTACAATGGTTGATATGCCACAAAACCAAAAATAAAAGTGTTTTTGACATTAAAACTGTACTTACGCTAAACTGAATTATTTGAAATCGAACTGTTTTCACATTTAATAGTGTGCAAAAAATATATTTATGCTTGACTGAATTGTTTGAGTAAGAACGGTTTGACTAAACTGATAGCTTGAAATAGAAATATTTTTGACATTTAAATTGCGTACTTATGCGAAACTGAATTGTTTGAAATATAACTGTTCATATGTATAAAAATGGATTTGGCATTAAATAACCAACCATGGATGATATGCCATAAAATCAGACCAAACCAAATCAAATGATAGAAAACGCACTCAATTTTCAATATTCTCATTGGTCTAGTGGGTAGAATGTTCGCCAATGGTCAGGGGGAAAGGGGTCCAATCTCAGGTCGGGTCATACCAAAGACTTTAAAAATGAAACTTGATACCTCTTTGCTTAACACTCGGCATTATAAGGTACATATCAAGGGTAAAGTGGAGCAATTCAAGGATAGGAGTTGCACCCTCCACTACACCTCGGTGTAGTAGCTATTGAAAAGGGAGCCCTCAGGTCGCCCTGAACTAAGGTTGCCAGCGTTACTTTTGGTATGAAATATTACAAAAGATTCAATTTTTGGTAGATTTTACAACTCTTAACTTATTCATTAGTTTTTTTTTATATTTTTAATCTCTTTATTTTTTTTTTTACCTTTGCTTATAATTATTAAATACCGACCTGAATAATTTTTCACTTTCAAACATTTCCTACTGCACAGTGGCTTAAGAGCAGGACTGGGTTCGACCTCCTGTCACGCTATAATGTTCTGTTTCTTTTTTTTTTTTTTATTTACTTTCCACACCCAGGGCAGTCTTCGTAGGGCAGGGGTGCTGGACTACGACATCGTATTAAGCGAGTTCCTGTCGCGCTATTAAGTTCCTTTTCGGACTCACACTCTTGATAGAGGTATAAACTTTGTTATTCTTTGTTAGATACAATCATTTCTTTTCTTCCACAAGGATACGTGGTAAATTCAATAAGTTTCCAGACTTTTTTGTACGGGCATTTAAAATAGTCGTAGACTCTTAAAAGTCAGTATGTTATTGCTGTACATCTTATGAGATGACTGACCAATTTTTATGATTTCAGATCCAAATGAACAGCTACAGCAGCAATTGGAATACAACCCACTAAAGCCTGATTGTCACAGCTAGTAAATTTCAAAAATGCAATCTGGACGCGGGGACACTTAAGAAGAATGATATGCAATAAAATTCTGTTTTAAACATGGAAAAAATGCCACAGAAGCGTAAGGAATGCTTCAGACTGCTTTACAACCATCTTGCATGAATCGAGCATCAGTTTTTGAGTGGCATAAGAGATTCAAGGAAGGCAGGGAGTCTTTTAGGGATGATGAGAAGTTTGGGAGGTGTAAGGAAGTAAATACACTAGAGTTGATTTGCCAAACGGTTAGGGTTAGGGCTACTATGTTGAGGTTTTAAGTGAGTTCAGGAAGACATTCCGTCGGAAGAGGCCGGCACTCTTCAAATCGGGTCAGCGGCATTTCCAGCAGGGTAATACACCAGACCATGACTCCATTCTTGTCACAGACTATTTGACCAAGATGGGCATCAAGACAGTTTTTCACCCTCCCTATAGTCCCGATCTTGCTCCCAGTGATTTTTGGTTATTCCCTAAGCTCGAAGGCTGTCGTTATGAGACAATTGAGGAGATGAAAGAGGCTGTGACGAAGGTCATTGACACACTCACACAAGATGACTTCCACGGGGCCTACCAGAAGTTGTTGGAGCGGTACAACAAGTACATTGCAACCGGAGGAGAATACTTCGAAGGGGACTTGAGTTTCATGTGTGTACTATCAATAAAAGTGCCCATAGGAAAAAAGTCTGGAAACTTATTCAATGATCCTCGTATTTTTGGCATTAAATAGCTGCCGAAGGTTGATGTGCCATTAAACAAAGAAACTAAAAACAAACAATCTAAAAACCGGAAATATTTTCATTTGAAGATTTGTTTACCAGAGGATTGTGAAAGAAACATGAAACATGAAAATTACACAGTTTGTAGGATAAAAGCATTTTTTCTGCCAAGTTAGAGAAAGTTAAGTAAGTGAAGTTGGTTTGTATAGAATAAAATGAATTAAAAATAAATAAGAAATTGCTGTAATTCACCTTAATCAGACGCTTAAATTATTTTATTGGATTTGTCGATCAAAATAAATTATGGACATAGGAGTCTAATTCAACGTTAATTCATTTTTTCTTTTCTTTTTTTTAATAATTCCCTTAACTGACAGTGTGATTTTTAACGGCAGATCAATCTGTCTAGGGCCATTTTATGCCCAGAGGCTTGGAAATTGCTTTTATGGTACGTCTATATTAAAATTTTTGGGGAATTAAGAGTTGCTTCTATTGACACACGGTCCAATCAAATCCGAAGCATTGTTAAACATTTATTTTCCCTAATACTTGTACGACAACTATGAGTCAGAGTGAACCTGGGGGTAATGATAATGAGGAGATACTACACACAACAAAATCTACTGAACAGTAGTCTTTATTGGGAATCCTTTTTTTCTTTTCTTTTTTTTTTTTTGAGATGAAAAAAAAATTCTCAGAACCCTGTCAGATGCAATTTAGTGTCATAACCCAATACAAAATATATAGAGTTTCTACGGTGTAGTAGCTGACGTGCTCGATTGCGAATTCATAGTAAGTGAGTTCGAACTCCAGTCGTGATATTACCTTAATTTTCGGACTGATACGCTTAGGGATGTTATGAAATCCATACCCACTCCCATAGCTATAGGTAAAAAAATACAACTACTGCTTTCAACAAGGATGACTTTGACATTGAATAAACCTCGAAGGCTGACATCCCATTTAGGAAAAAAACCGAAAAAGCTAGAACTTATGTACACCAGCTCTGTGCGGACACAGGATGTAGCCTTGAAGACCTGCTGGAAGTGATGGACGAAAGAGACGAGTGGCGAGGGAGAATCAGAGAAATCCTTGCTAGAGACATGACATGATGATAATTTATATATGATATAATATATTTTAAAATAGGTAGGTCTGCGAAGAGATTTGTATTTTTTGAATCTATTTATTTTGTTCTTACATACATGTTATATATGTGTATGTTTCCAGCTTGTTGCTTTCCACAGAGAACATATATAGCACAAGGCCTTGTTAATGGGGTACTTATTTTTTCTTTGGACCTACAACAAATATTTTTTTTATAATATAATATATATGCCTGCCTGTATCGCAAGTCTCTGAAGCCATATGGGCGCTTAAACGGAGGGATGTTGAAAGCTGCAATTTTTGGCTTCTTTCACGTGAATAGATGTTCACTATTTGATTTGTAATTCTCTGCCACAGAAAAGGCATTAAGATTTAGGAGTTTCTAAAGTTGCACATTGCCAAAAAAGGTTGGGGGTCTATAGATCTAGAGCCTATCTCATCTTCTTTGGGTGGTTCTGTTGAACCGGTTTAGAATACGCTGACTGTATCTTCTTTAGAGGGAGTATCACCTCTCCTAAACAAAGAGAATTATGGTTATGACACTTACATGTATTTCATCTCGTGATGTAATGGTTAAAACGCTGGACTGCAGAATTGTAGTAAACAAGTTCGATCTCCTGTCACAGCATTACGTTCACTTTAGGAAGAATACTCTGCATTGTTATAATTTTTTTTTTTTTACTGCTGTATACTTGTAAGATATATCCATATTATGTATATTTTTACAGAGTGTGAGTTAACAGTATTGGGACTGAAGTATTTCTTTTAAATTGCATGTCTGAAACTTGATAAACATGTGCACTGAAGTTAGAGTTACTCACAAACTTCATTAGAATGATTTAGGGGTGTCCTCGTGGTGTAGTGGTTAAAACGCTAGCCTGCGGAATCGTAGTAAGCAAGTTGGAACTCCAATAAATGTAGGTTATGTGGTGATGGAGACGAAATGATCAATCTCATAAAGTGACATACCCATAATACACGGATGTGTGGAATAAGCATAGGGACTCTAAAAACACGAAACTTTACGAAATTAGTTCAGGTACGAAACTTTTATTCACCTTTTTGAGTTTAAAGGTTTTTCCACATGAGGAGAGAGAGACACAATCTTTCTATGCTGACTGCTTTGTCTTTCTTCTTTTACTTTTTTTTTCTGGGGGCACTGCTTTTTCTTTTTCTTGTTTTTGGCTTCTCTTTCTTGTTTCTTTTTTCTCAGGGCCTTATGTTTTTTTCTCTCTCTCTTTCCATCGCCTGAACAAGCCGTTCGAAATAGATTCCTATATTTCCTGATCGTTTCTTAGATTCACGTGGACCCAGTTCGTAATCATGCCATGAACGACATGCCTTGGCCTCCGGCACCAAATATCTTTCTGTAACACAGCCAGATATACGGTTGTGTGAAATGGACATAAGGAATCTAAAAACACGAAACTTTACGAAATTGGTTCTGGTACGAAACTTTTATTCACCTTTTTGAGTTTAAAGGTTTATCGACATGAGGAGAGAAAGACACAATCTTTCTATGCTGGCTGCTTTTACATCGTCATCTCTCAATCCAACCAATGCATGGCGCCCGTAGCGCACAAATTCGTCTGGCCTCAACCAGCTCTGAAAGTCAACCTTCTTCTTCCGAGGCAGGAACTCAACTAACTGATTTTTCTCAAATCTCAGCCCACGCTTCCGGTACGTGACGTCACACAAATACCCTGGTCCCAATTCCTATCTGGTATTTTTATTTTGACATCTCTGAATGACACATCCTCTCCGCACGCGCGTGAACACGTGCATTAATGTTGCACCTAACTAACCCATGCGCTAAGTGAAAGGTTCTCAGCCTAACTAAACCGAAAGGTAAGATATATGAAACGAAATCTCCCCGCTATTATATTTCATGCCTTTCCCCCTACAAAATAAAATCATTTGTTATCGATGATGACAAATCATTTTCTTAAACTAATGTACCACTCTTCTTCATGTCGAACTGATCCACAAAATTTGCTGCAAAACAGTTTCAACAAAAAAACATATATCAGTCCCAAACTCGATATATGAAACGAAATCCCTCCGCCATTATATTACAATAATAAGCGAATGCAGCTAATTAGCACAGAAAGAGTATAAGACGAGATAAGACTGGGTGGGCAAGGTGATCTACTAGGAATTGTAAGAGAAATAGAAATTTGACCATACGAACACATGGAATATGCACAACCCAGAATTTATCCTGGAAAATGAGACGCACTAACTCCTCTGGATTTTCGAGTTACAAACGGATCACCTAAACTCGGCCAGACAACCAGACCTTATAATAATCAACAAAAAAAGAGAACTTGCAACTTACCACAGAGTAAAATTGAAAAAATTCGAGAAGGAATATAAGTACCTCGACCTTGTTAGGAATTGAAAAAAAAACTGTGGAACATGAAAGTGATGTAACGTAATAGCCAAGGGATTTCGGTTCATGCCTTTGAGTTTAGTTAGGCTGAGAACCTTTCGGCTCAGCACATGGGTTAGTTAAGTGCAAACATTGAGGCAGATGTTAACGCGGGCGCGCACAGACGGATGTAGGTATCACTTAGTTGTCACAATAGTCCGAGACGAAACGGTTGACGGAGTGCGAGTGACGTCACAAACCGGAAGCGCGCAGAGGTTTGTGGAGAATTAAAAGAAAGTTTGAGAGTTGAATACTAGAGGCCAAACGAGGAGGATCAACTTTTGGAGCTCGCAGACGCGAGGCAAACTTGCGCCTTATGGGGGCCGCTCGAGATGGGGGCCAAATGAATAAGACAGCATAGAAGATTGTGTCTCTCCTCCTTAAGTCGAAACCTTTAACTCAAAGTTAATAAAAAGGTTTCGTACCCGAACAAGAAGTCGTTACGTGTTTTTCGTAATTTCGAGATTCCTATGTTCTATCATTATGAAGATTTTGTCTATTTCGAGCATAGCGTTAATTGTGGCTATGGAACAGTGATAGTGATACCAACTGTAATTGGTACAGTCACCAAAGAATTGGTACAAGAACTGGAGAATTTGGAAATAAGGGGACGAGCGGAGACCACCCAAATAACAGTATTATTAAGATCGGCCAGAATACTGGGAAGAGTCCCGGAGACTTGAGGAGACTTGCACTCACTCAGATTTCATTTAGAAACCATCGGCTACCGATGGTGTGAAAAACTCGAAAAGTTGTATATAATGATATACTCTGTAATATCTATTGATAAAGAATTGCTGGAAATGGATATAATGAGTTGCCCGTGGTGTAATGGTTATTGTCGTAGGAAATGGACACGGCGACACGAGTTCAAATCCTGGACGAGACTTGTGGCATTTCACATAGCACTAATACCCTTGGGAAAGGTATAAATCCAATTATTCTCCCTCAAGCTATGGGTAAATAGTTGGGCAGACTAGGTTC
Source organism: Sepioteuthis lessoniana (assembly GCA_963585895.1). Taxonomy (NCBI): domain Eukaryota; kingdom Metazoa; phylum Mollusca; class Cephalopoda; order Myopsida; family Loliginidae; genus Sepioteuthis; species Sepioteuthis lessoniana. The sequence continues at coordinate 13,682,196 of OY757942.1, forward strand.
TTCAGCCTTCGTGAGGCAACTAGTCTAGGAGAAGGAAAACTCTGAATTCAAACCGGTTAAAACCCCGCTTAAAAATTGACCTTGTGTCATATCCTGCCCGAGAGGAGGGGTTGGTAAATATGATAATGAGGTTGATGCCAACTCACATGAAAAAAAATTGGTGAGATAGATAGATAGATAGATAGATATTAACACATAGATAGATAGTCTGTTTATATCTCTCTACTTATCTATGTTCCTATCTCTTTTTTTTTTTGCTTTCTGGCAAATACCCATGACGAGGGTATGAACATCCTTTATCCTTCCAGCTAGAGGTTAAATAGCACCACTACTGTTCTTCAAGGAGAAAATACTTTGGCATTAAATAACCTACAAAGGTTGATATGCTATTAAACAAAGAAACCAAACCAAACCATAAGTCTGTTTTAAAAATGTTAACATCTACTTTTTTTCTTCACGAGATGCACATTTTTAAAGCCTCACATTGAAGTTTTGCAGCTCTCGTCAAGTCATTGCCTCTGGTAAGTCTGTGATTTTGCGAAGAGTAAAATATTTTAGATCTTCATTTGTCTGCGGTCTGCATTTAAAAATGTGAGTTTTTACGTATCCCCAGAGGTAATAATCACAGGATTTTTTTGTTTTCTTTTGTTCAATAGCAACTCATCCTTCTTAGTTTTTTTAATGCTAAAACCATCTGTATCGAATAGCAGTTATGCTATTTAACCCATAGAAGGGCAAATATACCGGTTCATACTTTTCCCAAGGTTATCAGTCCAAAAGTGGTGTCTCAAGCTTATTTTTCTAAAAGTGGTGTCCCAGGGTATCAGTCCAAAAGTGGTGTCGAAGGGTATCAGTCTAAAAGTGGTGTCCAAGGGTATCAGTCCAAAAGTGTTGTCCTAGGATATCAGTCAAAAAGTGGAGTCCAAGAGTATCAGTCCAAAAGTTGTGTCCCAGGGTATCTGTCCAAAAGTGGTTTCCCAAAGGTATCAGTCCAAAAGTGGTGTCCTAAGGGTATCATTCCAAAAGTGGTGTCCAAGGGTATCAGTCCAAAAGTGGTGTCCAAGGGTATCAGTCCAAAAACGGTGTCCCAGGGTATCAGTCCAAAAGGAGTGTCCAAGGGGATCAGTCCAAAAGTAGTGTCCAAGGGTATCAGTCCAAAAGTGGTGTCCTTAGGGTATCATTCCAAAAGTGGTGTCCTAAGGGTATCATTCCAAAATTGGTGTCCCAAGGGTATCAGTCCAAAAGGAGTGTCCAAGAGTATCAGTCCAATTGAGTATCTGGTGTTCGAATTCCAGCGTCTATACAAATACACCAAAGGGACTCTTTTTAATCAAAAGGGAATACATCTGATGAGCGAGTTGACTGAGGAATGTTACGATGCAGTGAGATAAATTCCAATCACAAACACAAAATGTTTACCAATATATATATATATATATACACATGGAGATCTAGGGTTATGAATTGTTACAAATTTATTCGTTCGCCAATGGCCCGGGAGACCTGGGTTCAATCCCAGGTCGAGTCATACCAAAGACTTTAAAAATGGAACTTGATACCACCTTGCTTAACACTCAGCATTATAAGGTACGGTTCAAGGGTAAAGTGGAGCAATCCAGGGAATGGAGTAGCGCCCTCCCCTACACCTTGGTGTAGTAGCCATCGAAAAGGGAGCCTTCGGGTCACCATCGACTATGGTCGTTAACTTTACTTACTTATTCGTATCTCTTTATTTCTTTGTTTTCTCTTATTGCTTTACTTTCTTGCTCTCTCTCTCTCTCATCCCTTCTTTTTTGTTCTCTCTTATTTCTTCATTTCATTGCTCTCTCTCTCTTTCTCTTTTTATCTTTTTTTAATCTCTCTCTCTCTCTCAACTCATTCGTATCTCTTTATTTCTTTGTTTTCTCTTATTTCTTTACTTTCTTGCTCTCTCTCTCTCTCTCTCTCTCTCTCTCTCATCCCTTCTTTTTTGTTCTCTCTTATTTCTTCATTTCATTGCTCTCTCTCTCTCTCTCTCTCTCTCTCTCTCTCTCTCTCTCTCTCTCTCTCTTTTATCTTTTTTAAAATCTCTATCTCTCTCTCAACTCATTCGTATCTCTTTATTTCTTTGTTTTCTCTTATTGTTTTACTTTCTTGCTCTCTCTCTCTATTTGATTTTTTTCCTTTCCTTGATCTCTCTCTTTTTTAAATTTGTAACAATTGGCCGCTCCATAAGAGAAAGTAACCTCTTTAGATAGCCATCACACAGGGGAAATTTTTTTTAATAGATAAAAAAAATATTTTAGAACAACAATGGATGTTATAGCAACATTTGTTTTACCTTCTTAAAGTCCTGAGGAAGGTTCACTAAAACCGAAACGTTTTAACATGGACCTTCCTTCGTAATAAGTTCATCACTTTAGGATTACTTTTTCTTTTTTCTTCATACTGTCAGATTCATTTCATTTTTTGCTCTCTCTCTCTCTCTCTCTCTCTCACACACACACACACACACACACACACACACATATATATATATATATAATAAAATTTGGCTTTAGATTATCCACGAGCATTGATAAGCCATTAAACAAAATAAATCAAATCTGATTATCTTTATTTTATATTAAAGACTTTGTTCAAATCCTTGCCATTATTTGATGTTCTGCAGCGCTTGCCTTGTCGTTACCTTTGGTCATATTGAGGTTTATGGCATACCAACCCTTGTCGGTTATTTAATCCTAAATCCTGTTTACACATATATATTAAATATAAATGATAAAGTCATTTTATTTATAACATTTTAAAACGAGCTAAAGTTCATTTTTTTGCTCACTGTTAAAAGGGTTAAAGGTGCCTGTGGTGTAATGGTTATCGTCGTAGGAAATGGACACGGCGACACGAGTTCAAATCCTGGACGAGAATGATTACATTTCACGTAGCTCTAATACCCTTGGAAAAGGTATGAATCCAATTATTCTCCTTCCAGTTATGGGTAAATAGTAGGGCAGACTAGGTTCTTCAGCCTTGTTGAGGCAACTAGTCTAAGAGAATGAAAACTCTGAATTCAAACCAGTTAAACTCCGCTTAAAAATTGACTTAGTGTCTTATCCTGCCCGAGCGGAGGGATTGGCTAAATATGGTTAAATGGGTTAAAGTATTTATATCAAATTCGAATCATTCTATTAACTACTCATCATTTTTTTACCCAAAGTCGAAATTTTGCAAGTATTTCAATGTAGAGTAAAATTGGCGACTGTAGTCGAGGTTGACCAGGAGGCTCCTTTTTCAATAGCTACTACACCGAAGTGCAGGAGAGGTCGCGACTCCTTATCCTGGATTTCTCCACTTTACCCTTGATACATACCTTTTAATGCTGAGTTTTAAGCAAAGTGGTATCAAGTACCATTTTTTAAGTTTTATGTATGACGCGACCTGGAATTGAACCCGGACCATTGGCGAACATTCTACCCTCTTGGTAATGAACCGGTTTAAATTAAAGTTGGCGACCGTAGTCGAGGGCAACTAGAAGGCTCCCTTTTCAATAGCAATTACACTGAGATGTAGGGGAGGGCGTTACTCATTTCCCTGGATTGCTCCATTTTACTCTTGATACGTACCTTATATTGCAGAGTGTTAAGCCAGGAGGTATACAGTACCATTTTAAAAGTCTTTGGTATGACACGATTTGGGATTAAACCCAGGTCTCCCAGACCATTGGCAAACACTCTACCCACTAGGCCAATCTGTCATTTGTTTGCATACATTTAAATAGATATACATATGTAAGAGATTGTCAGTAATTTCATTTTCCAAAAGTTTGAACTAATTTGTTTGCTATTTTTTCCCCATAGTTAAATGGTTTCAGTTATTGTTAACACTGAAAATTCTATTCAATATTAATTATTTGTTTCCAGACACTGGAGTGATTACAAGTATTGTTGTCTAATTCATTCTGCTGAACACTATTCCTTTACTTGCAAACTTGTAACATGATAGAACGGCTAATGTTAGGGCCACGTTATAAAGAAAACGGGAAGGAGAGAGAGAAGAAAAAATTAAGAAGAAAAAGCAGACTGAGAGAATACGGAACGGCTAGCATATATCTAAGGAGTCAGGCCAAAGCACTCGTTGTAGGTCAGCCAGTCATAGTTGAATGACTACAGTAATCCTATTTACCGACCCCTCCGCTCGGGCAGGATGTGACACAAAGTCAATTCTTAAGCTAAGTTTAACAGGTTGGAATTCAGAGTTTTCACTTAATCAGAGACATAATACGGTAATTGAAGTTGACTAAAAAAAGGTCCCAAATCCTCTGCGCAGGAGTAGAATTACTAGAAATGGATATGTTCCTCTCTCCAACCCCGGGCGGAAGTAAGGGGACGAGTTGGGTTTGAAAATTAGTTGGCTGGGAGACGGGACGAGATAAAGACAGACAGTCGAAGACTAGATACGGCAATGTGAATACGGCCGATGTTTGCAACCCACCATTTTGGAGTGAGTCAAGAAAAGAGGTCTAATACCGGATTCTCAGTTATGGAGATGAAACCAGCAAACAGATTAAAGAATTGCTCTGCTTGTCTCGATTTGCTAGATCTCCCGCTATTAACTGACTTCATGGTTCTTTTCAACATTCGTTTGTACTCTATTATATGTTTCCAAGTATGGCAATGTATCATTAACAGTTCAATTAAATATCATTTGTTCACACAAAGTTAAATGATCAAATAGTTCTACTTCTAGCAATTCAATTTCACATAAGTCATTTTTTTGCTCATAGTTTAAATGTGAAACTTTTCTATTTGACCAATACATTCGACCCTATTAGGTGCTACCACTCCAGGTCAGAGTGAACCAGGGAGCAATGTCAATAAAAGGTCACTCCATATTCCCTAAATCACTGAGGCTGGAGCCTCACCATCAGATTGTTTATTGTCATATCTAGGACACTCCATGGGTGTCCTACCTTTCAGCTGAAATGCAGTCGGTGTATTTCTACAGGCCCAACTGATAGGGCTGATTAATTTTGGTAACAGTCACATTTCATGACAAAAATAGTATATCAGTTAGTCGTTTATCTGCGCCCTATGTTGAAAATATTGAGTTTTCGCGAATCCTCAAATGGAGTATTTGTTGCGAAGACTTACGACGAAGTTAGATTTGACATGAATTCAGTTAATAGCGGGAAGGGCACCTCTGGTGGTGTAACGGTTAGCAAGCTAGACTAGCAAACCTACACGAGTGAGTTCGAGTCTCATTGGGCGCCCCATTCATTCGGCCTTGTGCCACATCAAAGCAAAAGGCTTTGTAAATTTCAATTCAGTTTATAGCGGGAGATCTAGCAAATCGAGACATGCGGAGCAATTCTCAAAAATACTTGCTCCTCTCGACATTCATCTTGAAAAACGCTTCAACCTCGCTAATCAGGTACTGCCGAGACAGGATCCCTCCTGGTACCAGACAGTTAACTTTAAAACAACCACCTAGCGTGAAATCGAGGTGATCCCTGAAATGTCTCTGATTAAGTTATACCAAAGAAATAGATCTGAAAAACGAGCCGGCCAGGGTATGTCACCATGTAATTAGAACAAATCTTATTACGATTCCACAGTCCACCGCTTTAACCATTACGCCACGAGGACACCCCGATGTAATTAGATCAAATCCCCGGGAGATTATTGATAACTAAAATACTCCGATGCTGTAGCTCAAAGACACTCTACCCATTCCGTCTAGAGGGCATGAAAAGAACTTAGCGAAATCCCAAACCAAATCAAAAAATGTTCTACTGCAGTGTTCCGATGAGTCAAAATTTGTATCTTTTATTCTAAAGTTTAACATTAAAAAACAAAAAAGAAAAATGTAATGAGAAAAAGGGGATTGAAAAACAAACATTTTTGTGGTGGGGAGTGTTTGTTTTGAGAACAGCTTTTATAATTATTTTCAGCCGTCATATTATTATAATCATATATGACCTTTGAAACGGCAACGTTAGCCTTATAGTAAAAGCGAACCACCCAGCTTAGTCGTTAAGAAAATGTTTCTATAAAATAGAATAAACATTATAATAATTCTATTTTAAAAACAATTTTTTGTTTACACACATTTAAATGTCAAAACAATTCTATTTTGAATAATCTAGTTTAATATAAGTATAGTTTTTTTATTTACACACAGTTAAATGTCATAACAATTCTATTTCATATAATTCAGTTTAATATAAATACATATTTTAATTATGGTTGACTCATAGATAGGACCCTATGAGGTGCTACCACTCCGGGTTAGAGTAGGTCAGGGAGCGATGGTAATAAAGATGTACTCCGTATTCCCCAAAGCTCCAGCATTATTGGCGCCTCACCTTCTGATTGTTTAGTGTCATATCAGGACACTCGTTGAAGGAGTCTTACCCCTCTGCAGAGATGCAGTCGGTGAATTTTGCAGTCCCAGCCGGTTGGACCAGACAAGTAAGGATTTATCAGTTTAAACATTTTTTGTTTTGGACCTGATTATAATTCCTAATTAGATTATAAAGTGATGAAATTATTTCCTATAAATCTGATTAATTATTAAATATGAATGGGAGAAATATACCTTTTTTTATTTTGTAAATTTGAATTTTTCACAAATAGTTACGTCTTGTATCCTTCAAATCAATAAGTATTGCAAATGACACCCTATGAAAAAACCTTAGAAGTTATTTTTACAATGAAAATGCATTGGCAATTATTTTACAATGAATGAAAAATTATTTTAACTGTGAAAATTCACAGGAAATTACTTTTACTATGAAAATGACCTGGAAATTATTTTACTATGAAAAAACCTTAGAAGTTATTTTTACAATGAAAATGCATTGGCAATTATTTTACAATGAATCAAAAATTATTTTAACTGTGAAAATTCACAGGAAATTACTTTTAATATGAAAATGACCTGGAAATTATTTTTACGATAAAAATGCATTGGAAATTATTTCTAGTATGAAACGGAATTGGAAATTATTTTTATTATGAAAAGAAGTTCGATTTTCTTTTACTCTGATAATGAATGGGAAATTATCTTTAATATAAAAATGCATTGGAAATTATTTCTTACTTGGAAACAGAATTGGAAATTATTTTATTATGAAAAGGAATTTTTTTTACTATGATAATGAATGAGAAATTATTTTTACTCTGAAAATGAATTGGAAATAATTTTTATGATGAAAATCGGACGGAAATTACTTTTACCATAAAAATGCATTCAAAGTGATTTTTACTATAGAAATGAATTTCAGATTATTTTATAACAAAAATGCATTGGCAATGATTTTATTAAAACATGTATTAAAATAGTTTCTCGAATTGAAATAAAAGTATGAGAAATGATTTTACTATCAACAAATAATCGTAAAGTTTTTACAAGAGAAATGCATTGAATATGAATTTTACTATAAAAATGCAGAGAAATATTTTTACTATATGAATGCATTAGAAAGGGTTTTTTGTAATAATGCATTGGAAATCAATTTCGTATTTTTATAGTAACTAATTTTGGTTGTCTATTGAAAAATAACAAATAAACATTAAACATTTTCATCATAGCATTTCGATTATTTACATCAACGCGCGGTAAAAATATCTCCAGTTCAACCGAATTAACATTGAATATTATTTTAGCATAGAAATGTAAGGGAAATACTTTTTCTACAAAGATGCATTTGAAATAATTTTTTTCCATATAAATGCATTAACAATATTTTACTATAAAAATGCATTGAAATGTATTGGAAAAGATACCAACCATAAAATTTATTGGAAAGGATTTTTACAATAAAAATGCATTGAAAATTATATAACGATTCATTGAAAATAATTATTTCTATAATAATGCATTGGAAATGTTTTTTATTATAGAAATATATAGGAATTTTTTTTTACTATAAAAATTCATTGGACAATGATTTTTATCATAAATATACATTGGGTGTGATTTTTATTATAAAAATGCATTGGAAAGGATTTTTAGTGTCAAAATGCAGAGGACAATGATCTTTTTACTCTAAATATGTTTTGGAAATGGTTTCACTATAAAAATGCATTGGGAATGTTTTTTTTTTACAATAAAAATGCATAGGACAATGATTTTTATAATGAAAATTCATTGGATATTATTTTTATTATAAAAATGCATTGGAAAGGATTTTTAGTGTCAAAATGCAGAGGACAATGATCTTTTTACTCTAAATATGTATTGGAAATGGTTTCACTATAAAAATGCATTGGGAATGTTTTTTTACAATAAAAATGCATAGGACAATGATTTTTATAATGAAAATTCATGGGATATTATTTTTATTATAAAAATGCATTGGAAAGGATTTTTACTGTCAAAATGCATAGAAAAATCATCTTTTTACTCTAAATATGTATTGGAAAGATTTCAAAGATAAAATACGTAGTAAATGATTTCTACAATAAAATGCATAGGAAATGATTGTTTTTATATAAATAGATCTAAAATGGTTTTTACTGTAATAGGATAATGTATGGGATAACGTTTTTACTTTAAAAATGCGTTAGAAATTATTTTTTACAACAATGATGCATTGGAAATCGTTTTCATTAAATAATGCATGGTAATTTGTCTATAGAAGAAAACCAAATAGACTCTTCACATTTTTATCATAGCATTTCAATAAATATTTACAAAATCGTTAAAAGTATTCCCAGGTTAACCGAGTAAACATGGATTTTTCGTAGATACCAACCATAAAATGTACTGGAAATAATTTTTACAATGAAAATGCATTGAAAATGATATAAAGATTCATTTGAAATAATATTTACTGTTATAATGAATTGAAAATGATTTTTACGATAAAAATATTTGAAATGTTTTTTTTTACAATAAAAATTCATTGGATGTTATTTCTATTATAAAAATGCATTGGGAATGATTTTTACTGTCAAAATGAATAGGACAATAATCTTTTTACTCTAAATATGTATTGGAAATGGTTTTACTATAAAAATGCATTGGGAATGGGTTTTTTACAATAAAAATGCATAGGACAATGATTTTTATAATAATAACATTTTTATCATAGTGTTTCGATAAATATTTACAAAATCGCTAAAAGTATTCCCAGGTCAACCGAGTAAACATTGATTTTCAGTACACTTTCATGATTTCTGCCGTGTAAATGCATACCTAATGAACCTTCGACAATTAGTCACATGTCTGTACTGTGCAACACACTCAATCGTTGCCAAATGAATGAGAAGTTTAATTCAGTTAATTTGCTTCACTTAGACTTTCCCAACTGCTCCAAGCTGCGAGTATCTGCAATCTAACAAAGAACCAGATGAATTAATTCGTCGAGGCTCGCACAAATTTGTCAACCCTTGAGCAAATTGATCAGCAGTTCCTTGGACAAGGTCCTAACTAGTTCTGCAAACGGGTTGTTTAAAGTGAGTCATCTACTGGTATATAAGCTGCTGCAGAGACCGACTCAATAGACGAAGATCAACTTGCTGCAAAGAAAGTTCCTATCTTTTTGGTCTGCTTTTATATTCGCCATGCCTAATTACACTTTGTATTACTTCAATGGCCGCGGACGTGCCGAGATCTGTCGTATGTTGATGGCCGCTGCCGGTGTCCCTTATACCGACAAGAGGTTCGAATTCAACGAATGGGACAAATACAGGAATGGTAAGTTTGCTTTCTTATTTTGAAAGATCAACACTTTTCGTTTCGATTATCAGTTTTTTTAAACATATTTAAATGTAAAAGATAGAATAATGGCTGTATATTGATTCAATATTTTCGAGTTGTGACAGGGTGTATTTTGAAGATAATAAAGTTTTATTAAACTGGCTAGGTGTACTGCCTGGATGTATTTTGTAATTTAGTACACCCAGCCAAAACATGAAAGTTCAATAGAACTTCATTTAATACCAAATACAATATTCCTTGTTCTAGTAAATTAATTGAATGTATTCGGAAAAAAATGAAGTTCTATGAAACCTTCACGTTTTGGCTGTGGGTATTTTAATAATAATGAGATGTTTCTATAAAACACTATTTCACCGTGTTCACAAACAACTTAAAATGCAGAAAATTTGTTTTATTGATTTTTCACTATTTGCAGACTACTGAGACTTGCACAGATCTATTTACCAACTTCGATCTAGATTCGTTCTTTAATATATATATATATATATATATATATATATATATATATTAACGGATGGATGTAAACAATAGTAATTGTGATTCATAACTGTTTAAAATTTACTTCGCAGCTAATATCTCCTCGTGACTGAATGGCTGAATATCTCCTCGTGGCTTTGGCTTGGCGTTTGAGTCAACCGGGTTTCGATCCCAGCTACGGGAAGATACTGTCTAGCCACACTCATGAGTTCTGATAGAACGAAACAGATCTGTTTGTGGATGACTATTGTGATATATATATATATATATATATATATATATATATATATATATATATATGTGTGTGTGTATATTTAGGCAGCATTTCTTCGTTAATGCAAATTTCATTAAACATAATAGACATTTTATGCCTACATATTCTCTTTTGGATCCGTTCGAATTCCCGTATTACTTTTATCGTATTCGGGGGGAACTGATTAAGGTATTGTCCATAGTTGTATGTATCCCTAGTACTTTCTGCCCGACTTTGGGCCATCATCAGGGGAGAATCTGTTACAAAAGTGATGTAACTTTTGTTTTAGCAAATTACTACTGTGTAAGGACATCTTTGCTGTTGGAGATTATGGCGCTTGCTTTTCAAACCAGTGCTAACGTACTTAAATGTCTTTAGCTACTGGCACTATTTACAGAATTACATTTAAAAGCAAGCGCCATAATCCTGGACGTGACTGATTGCATTTCACATGGCACTAATACCCTTGGGAAAGGTATGAATCCAATTATTCTCCCTCCAGCTATGGGTAAATAGTAGGGCAGACTAGGTTCTTCAGCCTTGGTGAGGCAACTAGCCTAGGAGAAGCAAAACTCTGAATTCAAACCTGTTAAACTCCGCTTAAAAATTGACTTTGTGTCATATCCTGCCCGAGCGGAGGGGTTGGTAAATATAAATATATATTTTATTCTCTTCATATTTTTTTCAGTCAGTTCGTATATAACTACATCTATATCTAAACGACAACTGATGACGCCACTAAGCGCTTTTTTAATCAAACAAACGAATTTCTTACACTATGCATCTATCCATCAATTTCAGTCTATCTATCTATCTATCCAAATTTGTTCGCGTCCATCTATTCATGTATCTATTTTAATCTGTACATATCAATATATCTGTCTGTTTCAACTATTACATTAGCTATCGATCGATCTAATTTTGCATATATCTATGTCTTTTTTTATCAATGTCATTCTCTTTTAGACTGATTCATATGTCCCTCCACTTTACACTTAAGTAAGGAAATGAACTTCTTAAGGATGGTTGGTTTCTTTGTTTAATAGCATATCAACAGTGGGTTATTTAATGCTAAACCCATCTTCCTAGAAGAGCAGTAGAGCTACTATTTAACCCATAGCTGGGAGGATACGGGGGTTCATACCTTTCCCAACAGTATTTGCCCGAAAGTGAATATAATAGCGCAGCTGGAGTACGAACTCGCGTACTACGATTCCGCAGTCCATCGCTTTAACACTACGAGGACACCCCCTGAACTTCTTAAGGAAATAAACTTCTTTAACATCTATGTGGCGGTTTGTTCGTTGATTTCCTTGTTGAATGGTATATGAATCCTATTTGTTATTCAATGTTAAATCAGTCCTTAAAGATGGACATATGTGGAACGGTTTAACTCCTATCTTACGGAGATTAGGGGTTTCATGCCTTTCCGAAAGGTATCATTTCTTAAGTAAACGCAAGTAAAAGTTCGAACTCACTCACTACGATGTCAAAGTCCTGCACATTAACCACTAAGATAGGGGAATTGCTTCGCAATGGCCGAAAGACTGCGTAAATACACGCGTCCAATTAAACGTTCGATGTCTACCTGTGATATATGTATACACACGTGTGTGTGTCTGCACCCATACATGTGTGCGTGTGTGTGTGTGTGTGTATCCATCTATATATATACGCCCACGCACATGTGTGTGCACACACACACACACACACACACTCATGTACACACATGTATATGTGGCAAGATGAGTTAGATTCGGCCTGGGTATCAAATTTCAAATGTTAGGAAAACCCATTAACTAGATTAAGGAAATCTAGATAAGGAAATGTTTATACATATGGCCACGGAAGTGGGTAAGTGTTAAGTACTTGTCAGGTACTGGTCAAAAACTTAAAAGGGTCTGAATTTTGTATCGGAGACGGCCAGTCTAAGAAATATTTTTATGTCCAGTTTTTTTAAGAGAGAAATGGCTCCCAAAAAGGGTATGGGTTTATTCATGGGTGTCCCATTAGCCGGAAATAATAATAAAACATCCAGTATATATACAGGTGCATTTTGGTTCCAAGCAGTCAGACTTAGTTTGGGTTCGAGGAAAGTTGATTAGGCCGGGACAAAGAAACAACCAACAGCGACATTACCAGCCGGACCCAGTTAGTTAAGATAATCTTTTGCCAGCCGAAACTCAAACTAGAACTAATTATCCACAAAGTGTTATACGCTCCCCATCCTCCCTTGACGTTTTAACCACAAGTTGTTGTGATTTTGTTCTTTTCTCTGTGAACCTGCTTCTCGCTTGATCCGGCCACACATAAGTTCTCGACGTGGACTTATTAACTTATGCAACGGGCTGAAAAGCGGGTATTATCACATACCAACACAACATCAAAAGAGATTTAGCAAATGATCAAGATTTTCGATGATTATCAATAATCTATAAAGAATTGATTCGTTCGATGATAGATTGGTCGGTATTAATACACATAAACGCATGTGATCCCTTCCCTCTTTAGAATTTTGATCCCTTCTTCTAAACTGAAATAGATTCTGTATTACTCCAATGCCCAAGAACCTCTTGGTGTTCAATATACCGACACGTAGTTTGAATTAAACGAATGGGAAGAATACATGAATAGTAAATTTCTTATTTAATTGGAATCATTTTGAGATGAGACTTCTTAATCTGAGAATTAATTTTTATTTATTGCGGACTTTTTGTCCTCATCTTCGTAATTTTTGTGTTGTTTCTTCTTTTACAACGTTTCGGCCAAATTTTTCACCTCTTGCCTTCTTCAGATGATTTTACCGCGACCTCGGATAGGAATACTGTGTCTTATAATAGTTGTTGTAATTACTGAGTCTTTTAACAGTAATTACTGCCTTCCATAGTTGTTGTCTATCGCACCAAGTAAACCTCTGGCCGGCTTGGGTAGGATTTGAAACCGCTATCTTCTGAAAATGCTCACCTGGAACCGTAGCGACTCAACGTCTCTATCCGCTGCGCCACGGGCCCCGAAGGGCGATCAAGGACGCCTTGAAAAAGGCGTCCTTGATCGCCCTTCGTTAAATAACCTTCGTTAAATAACCTTCGTTAAATAACCTACAAAGGTCGATATGCCATAAAACCAAACAAACCAAACCAAACCGGTCATTATAAAAATTAAGCACGTAGACTCGATGATTATTTGTAAGCAGTAGTTACCAATATTACATGATTGTAAGATAATCCTTATTAAAAAATGAATGACAGAGTTACTTTTAAAAACGTTTTCGATAATTATTCGCAATTAGAACTTATCTATATTACATAGAGGTTGTAAGATGGTCACTTTAAAAATGAATGAGATGGCGTTTCTTTTATCAAATATAAGGATGAGCAAGCAGTATTTACTCGTATTACATATAAGTTTAGGATGTTTATTATTAGAAATAAATGACTTAAAGTCTTTTTTTTTATTAAAGTTTAGAATAATATTTCGAATTTAAAGGGGTCAAAATAGCAATACATAGTCAAACTCTATCAGTTTTGTAAGATGGTCATTACTAAAAATGAAGATACAAATATGTCAAGTACTTAACACTTACCCACTTCCTTGGCCATACGTATAAACATTTTCGGCTGGCAAAAGATTATCTTAACTAACTGGGTCCGGCTGGTAATTTTTGGTCTTATAAATCCAATTATTTGTTCTCCTTATCTGGTCTTCCATAGTCGGGTCCGTACCGAATTTTTTAATTGGACTCATTTTGAGATAAGGCTTCTTAATCTGAGAATTAATTTTTTATTTATTGCAGAAATTTCTTATACTTAGAGTTTGCTTTGAACTGAATCTTCAAGAGAAGAACGTTTGGACGCTCAGATGTTTAGCGTTTTGTCGTCCAAAGAAGATTCTGATTTTGGACGATAGAACAAAGGCATTGGGTAAGGAAAATGAACCTAGTGGTTTCAAGAACTCACCTCTCAAAAAGCCATACCCCACCGTTTCTGTTCAGAAAGAGACAATTATTCACTTAAATAACATCATATCAAATAAAACTAGTGAATTTATGAGTATGACACGAAACTGCATCCCATGATGAGGCTGTGGTTCTGGGGCTCTAAGAAGTGCAAAGTAACTTTTCTTTTCCATTACCCTTAAATCCACTCTAGACCAGAATAACATCTAGAGTCGTATCGATATGCCAAATCGATCTCTTTGAAAATTATTATGAATGATGGATTTATTGATTGACTGATTTTAACAGCATTTCAACCCAGCTAGGGTTATTTCATACCAGCAGGTTAGGGAATAGCGTTCACTGTACGCTACTTTTTTTTTATGTAGTTGTTTCTTAACAGTCCGGTCAAATAGGAATAATTTTTGGAAAGGTTTCTTTGACCTATCGAACGATTTCGAACAGGTTATACCGATCGAGTTCAGAGCGAATCCGAGTATAATGCTAAAAAAGGAATACTGCACATTTCCCAAATCTGTAGAACTGGATCCTCACGATCAGATGTAGTTTAGTGTCATATCCAGGAAGGTCTTACTCTTCAGCAGGTTATACAGCCAGCTTAATCAAATTATTAGTATTGGATAAGAATACTAGAAACAATAGAACAGCGAGCAAAAAATTATTATAATTAGATTTAAAAAATGTTATATACAGGAAGGCATTTGACTTTATATAATTGCTCAGTCGGCAGGGGCTTTAAAATACACCAACGGCACCTCTTCAGAGGGGTAAGACCCCCCCCCCGAAGAGTGCACTGAGGCCCAGTGGACTGGGGCTGTAGAATACACCAACGGCACCTCTTCAGAGGGGTAAGACACCCCCCGAAGAGTGCTCTCTGGGGTTGTAGATAATACCGACTGCAGCGGGGTAAAAACAACCAACGATTGTCCTGGATAAGACACTAAACAATCTGATTGTAAGGTTCCAGTAATGCTGGAGCTTTGGGGAATGCAGAGCACCGCTTTATTGCTATCACTCCAAGGTCTACTCTGGCCGGGAGAGGTAGCACCTGATAGGGCTCTATCTATGGACCAAATAGAACTAAACTGCATACGTATGCTAAACTAAATTACTTGAAATAGAACTGGTTTAATATTTAGATTGCATACTTATGCTAAACTGAGTTATTAAAATGAATTATTCAATTAGAACCGTTTGACTAAATTGAATAGCTTGAAATAGAAATGTTTTTGAACATTAAACTGTGTACTTATGCTAAACTGAATTGTTTGAAATAGAACTAATTATTTGTATAAAAGTGAATTTGGCATTAAATAACCTACAACGGTTGATATGCCATAAAACCTAATCAACAAACCAACCAACTTTATATATATATATATATATATATATATATATATATATATATATATATATAATTACTTTTTGCTGTAATTGCTTACAAATGATTATTAAAGGAGTTTTTCGTGGAGTAATAGTCATCACCGTAGGAAATGGACACGGTGATCCGAATTCAAAAAATGGACGAGAATGATTACATTTCACAAAGCACTTATACTCTTCGTAAAGATAAGAATCCTCCTATTCTCCCTCTAGATAAGGGTAAATAGTAAGGCAAACTAGGTTCTTTAACTTTGGTTAAGCAACCAATCTAGGAGAAAAAAACTCTGAATCCAAACCTTTTTAACTTCGCTTAAAAACTGACCCAGTGTCACATCGTGGTTGTGCGGATGGGTTGGTATATTCATGCAAAGGAATTTTATTATGAGTTACTTGTAAGCATTTGTCCTAAGAAATCCTTATTAATAAACTGAAATAGTTACTTTAAAACCTATTAATGTACATAAATTATTAGAATTAGATAAGAATACTAGAAACCTATATTAGTGTGTGCAAATTATTTGCATTAGACAGGAATACTTGAAAGAGGGGGATGTCCTCGTGGTGTAATGGATAAGCGATGGACTACGGAATCGTAGTAAGCGAGTTCGTACTCCAGTCGCGCTATTACGTTCACTTTCGGGCAAATACCCTTGGGAAAGGTATGAACCCCTTATCCTTCTAGCTACAGGTTAAATAGTACCACTACTGTTCTTCTAGAAGAATAGTTTCGGCATTAAATAACCTACAAAGATTGATATGCCATTAAACAAAGAAACCAAACCAAACTTGAAAGAATTCAAATGTGAGCAAATTATTTGTATTTGATAGGAATACTTGAAACCATACAAATGTGTGCAAATTATTTGCATTAGACAGGAATACTTGAAAGAGGGGGGTGTCCTCGTGGGGTAATGGATAAAGCGATGGACTACGGGATCGTAGTAAGCGAGTTCGTACTCCAGTCGCGCTATTACGTTCACTTTCAGGCAAATACCCTTGGGAAAGGTATGAACCCCCTTATGCTCCAAGCTACAGGTTAAATAGTACCACCACTACTCTTTTTCTAGGAGAATAGTTTCGACAGTAAATAACCTACAAAGGTTGATATGCCATTAAACAAAGAAAACAAACTAAACTTGAAGGTATGAACCCCCTTATCTTCCCAGCTATGGGTTAAATAGTACCACTACTGTTCTTCTAGGAGAATAGTTTCGGCATTAAATAACCTACAAAGGTCATTAAACAAAGAAACTAAACCAAACTTGAAAGAATTCTAATGTGAGCAAATTATTTGTCTTTGATAGGAATACTTGAAACCATACAAGTGTGTGCGAATTATTTGTATTAGATCCACTTGACAACATCTGATCTAAATCCTGGTGATGGTTTATTGAAACCGAAACGTTATAGCGTCGTCTTTCTCACATATTAAAATTCTTCATCTTGGAGGATTTTTTTTTTTTTGATATTTTTCTCCACAATGTCGGATCATTTTCCATTATTTACTTCCAATATTTCCTGCAATATTTTACCACTTTGATTATAATTCTAACATATTTAGATACATTCAGAAACAGTGACTAACAAAAAATATACTAATATTTTTAATAAATAAGGTGAATTTTGCCGAGGGTGTTGCAGATTAGACGAATCATTCATAGATGCACATATTTCAAGAAATTCTATAGTAATTGGTCCTTTCATATCGCAGAAGAATGTCAATGTGATCTTCTAACATATCGCTGAGCCCTAAACTTTTTCTTGACCGGATATTCAATATATTTCCACTTCATTGACTATTTTTTTGACTAACGCTCGTAATAGCAAACCAATGTTTAGCCTATTTGTAAAGATTTTTTCAAACAAACATATCTCTCCATATACATTGCACATACTTCTAGAAATGTCACATAGTTTGAACTTCTTAGCCACTAAGAATTTGATGATAGACCTCTGTTCAAGCGTGGATCACTCTGATTTGTCGCCAATTTGAGTAGCCTTAAAATAGATTTTTCTGCAAGATTAAAAATCATTTTTACTCATAACCAACTCCAAACAATGCTGAGATTACTTTTATGGAAAATAAATATGAAAAAACAATAACCTACTTTACCTTGGTTTGGTTTGGGGGGTTTTTATTCATAAAAATATTTCTATTACAAATAATTCAATTAGTATAAGTATAGTATTTTGTTTACACACAGTTTCAATGCCAAAAGCAATTTTATGTCAATCAATTCAGTTTAGTATAAGTACGTAGTTTAATTCTATTTGATATCTAGATAGGCCCGCATCAGGTGCTACCACTCCGGGTCAGAGTGGACCTGGGAGCGATGACAAAGAATGTGTACTCCGCATTGTCCAAAGCTCCAGAATTATTAAAACCTTTACTGTCAAATCCAGAGCACACATTGAGGAAATCTTACCCATCTGCAGAGAAACGGTCGGTGTATTCTACAAAATCCTCTGATAAATTTTTCCTAGTTCCGAAGCGACTAAATCTGACTGGGTAATGTTAGAAACTAAATTACCTGCTTCTTATTTGATCGTTACAAAAGATATCATTTATTTAATGGGGATAAAATTGAAACGAATCCGTCATTATATAAGAGAATATTCAGAGATATCACTCGTATATCTCCTAAATTAGCTAAATCTAACTTCCTATGAATCTTTATTGGCACACGTTCATAGCTGGCTTCATACTGACAGCCAGTACTAACCTTTACAGTAAAAGAATTGCAAGATGGCCATTATCAAAAATAAAAGACAAAGAGAGACTCTTACTAAAGTTAAGGATAGTTATTAGTTAAATCGTTAATTACAGAGATACGCTTAGTTGAGGCACTGGACCACATGTGAGGACCCTTATTAAGACTTGAATTCAGTTGTAATGGTTTCTGGTCTAGCTAATTATTACATCAACCAAGGTGCAAAGATAGGTTCTAGAATGTTCATTATTAAGAATGAAGGACGTAAAGTGACGTTTTATTAATGATTTCGACGGTTATTTCTAAGCAGTGCTTACGTATGGGATGTGGGATGATACTAATTAAAAAATGAAGGATGTAGAGTTATTTCTACAAACATCTACGATCATCATTCACTAGCAGTACTTATGCATATTACCTACAGGTTGTAAGATGGTCATTATAAAATTGCCCAGTCGGCTGGGGCTGTAGAATACACCGACTGCACCTCTGCAGAGGGGTAAGACCCCACCCCAAACGAGTGTCCTGGATATGACACTAAACAATCTGATGGTGAGGTTCCAGCAGTGCTGGAGCTTTGGGAAATGCAGAGTACCCCTTCATTGCCATTGCTCCCAGGTCCACTCTGGCCCTGGGTGGTAGCACCTGTTAGGGCCCTATCTATGGGTTAAATAGAACTAACAGCATACTTATGCTAAACTGAATTGAGTAAACTGAATAGCTTGAAATAGAAACGTTTTTGACAATTAAACCGTACTTACACTTAAACTGCGTGCTTATGCTTAACTGAATTATTTCAAATAGAACTGTTTTTCAACATTAAAACTGTATTTACACTTAACTGAATTATTACATATAACTGCTTAAATAGTTTGAAATGGAAATGTTTTTGACAATTAAACTGTGTACTTATGCTAAACTGAACTGTTTTCAATAGAACAGATTATTTACATAAAAATGGATTTGGCGTTAAATAACCTACAAAGGTTGATATGCCATAAAACCAAACAAACCAAACCAAACCGGTCATTATAAAAATGAAGCACGTAGACTCGATGATTATTTGTAAGTATTACTTACCAATATTACATGATTGTAATTAAAATGTATTAAAAAAAATGAATGACTGAGTTACTTTTAAAAACGTTTTCGATAATTATTCGTAATCAGTACTTATCTATATTACATAGAGGTTGTAAGATGGTCACTTTAAAAATGAATGAGATGGCGTTTCTTTTATCAAATATAAGGATGACCAAGCAGTACTTACTCGTATTACATATAAGTTTAGGATGTTCATTATTAGAAATAAATAACTTAAAGTCTTTTTTTTTTATTAAAGTTTAGAATAATATTTCGAATTTAAAGGGGTCAAAATAGCAATACTTAGACAAACTCTATTAGTTTTGTAAGATGGTCATTACTAAAAATGAAGATACAAATATGTCCGTGTGCTTCTCAGCTTTAAGAATGTTTCCATCCGGTGGGGCGTTTAACGAAATAGTTATCGTCGTAAAAATTTAAATCTGAGAGCGGGGTTCAAACTCAAAACAAAGCTGATAGCGTTTCTATTCTCACTAATGCACTTGGGAATGTGAATACCAGCATCCTAAGAAGTTACAGCTTTTTGCTACAAAACTTACCAACGTGCGTTCTAAGATTCAGTGTCAGATCCATTCTCTTGTGAGACTTACGAACATTCGGTATACGTATTTATCCGACACTTCCGCCACGAGAAGAAAAATTTTTAGTGCAGTACAGATATTATCTATTGAAATTTTTTTCTTTCTACTTTCTAATGGGGAACAATTTTTCATTTATATTGAAGTGGAGAGAAGAGTGAACTCCATGACATTTCAAAGGGCAATAGTGCGAAATGAAACGTCTTCGTCCGGGATTTGAACTCAGATCACCGATTCCATTCCCAACGACAATAAACATTAATGTGCACATCTCTAAGCTCAATGGAGACCTTCAAAGCATTTTTCAAACCTGTTCTAAACCCAATTGCCCATACAAAGAATGTGTTTACTTTCTCTGGGTGGCTGATCATTTTGCAGTGATTGTAACGCTGTCAGTTTCGGCGAAAATTTCATATATGCCGATTCGAGTTTGCAGACAGACAAATGTCTTTTTTGTTTATCTTTTTCACGTATTTATGTATTTATGTGATATTTTAATTTTTTGTTACTTTCTTTTTTTCTCTTTCCCTCAGATATGCCCAGTTTCAGTGTCCCAGTTTTGGATATTGATGGCCAAAACAAAATGCCGGAAACCATGGCCATTGCCAGATACCTGGCCAGAGAACATGGTAAGTATCAATCATTACAGATTGTCCATTTTAACAGACTTCTATGCAAAGATATTTCTACTTATATATATATATATATATATATATATATATAGAGAGAGAGAGAGAGAGAAGTAAACAGTTCTAATTCAGCTAATTCAGTTTAGCATAAGTATAGATTTTGTTTACACACAATTAAATACCAAAACAGTTCTAAATTAAACAATTCCGTTTAATGTAAGTACAGTTTTAACTTCAAGAACAGTTCCATTTCAAACAATTCGTAAGCACGCAGTTTAAATATAAGTATACAGTTTAATTGTCAAAACATTTCTATTCCAAGCTATTCTGTTTAATCAAACAGCTCTAATTCAAACAATTCAGTTTAGCATGAATATACAATTAATTCTATTTAACCCATAGATAGGGCCCTATCAGGTGCTACCATTCCGGGCCAGAGTGGGCCTGGGAGCAAAAGCAATAAAGGGGTGCTCTGCATTTCCCAAAGCCCAGCAGAACTGGAACCTCAACATCAGATTGTTTAGTGTCATATCAGGACACTTATTGTGGGGGTTTTACCCCTCTGCAGAGGTTCAGTCTGTGTATTCTACAGTCCCAGGCAACTGCGCTAGTTTAATATCCCAGAAACGGATATTGAACAACGTGGGGCTGAAAAAAAAAAGTGGCAGCAAAAGTAGGAACTCTGACTAAGCAGAATAAAGTTGGTATTGAACAGTTTTTCTAACCTGAATCAATCAGCTGAAGTATCGATTGGCTAAAACAAGCAGGAAAAAACATTTTTATCGTATCTTTGTAAATCTAAATTAGGAAAATTATTTACAAACATTAATTATCCATATTACATACGGGTTCTAAGGTGGCCATTATTAAAATAAAAGGACGTACAGTTGCTTTTATCAAACTTTAGGATAATTATTTGTTAGCAGGATTTACCCATATTATATACAGGTTGTAAGATGGGTATTATTTGAAATAAAGAGATCTTTCCTCATCCGTTATGAACCTTGTGGTTTAGTATAAATACGCCAATGAAAATGCTTCATTATTTGTCATTTATTTTTACTTTTCCTAACGAAAATCTGATGTTTTAGGGGGTTATTTATTTATTTATTTATTGTGTTTAAGGTTTCTATGGCAAGAACAACATGGACATGTTCAGGATTGATTACATCTGTGACTGTTTCTATGAAATCATGCACGATTACATGAGGTACTTCCATGCCAAGAACGGTCGCTTCTGGGTAAGTCTATCTATCTATCTATCTATCTATCTATCTATCTATCTATCTATCTATTTATCTATTCTTTCTTTCTTTCTTTCTTTCTTTCTAACTTAGTTTGTCTATATCTATTTGTCTCTCCTTTTGGTTGCCTGCCTGTTTTTCTGTGTATCTATCTATCTATCTATCTATTTGTTTGTCTGTCTTTCTTTCTGTTTCATATCTATCTATCTATCTGTCTTTTTTCTGTGTGTTTGTCTTTCTAAGTTTGTTCATATCTATCTATCTATCTATCTATTTATCTATCTATCCTTTCTTTCTTTCTTTCTTTCTTTCTAACTTAGTTTGTCTATATCTATTTGTCTCTCTTTTTGGTTGCCTGGCTTTTTTTTCTGTGTTTCTATCTATCTATCTCAGATAATCCATATCAGCCTTTCTTCTTGTTTGTCAGTCTTTCTTTCTGTTTCATATCTATCTATCTATCTATCTATCTATCTATCTATCCAATTCCGTTTGAAGCATGTTCGCTTTTTGTATGTCATGTATTTCGAATCAAGATTAACTTCCCCATCAACAGCATTTAACATTCCATCTACGCAAATGGACTAGTGAAAAGCCACAAGTAAAACAGTCATTAATACTAAAAGCCATTAGATTACATATGTGTAGAGAACTTTGAAAATAATGACTTTTAAGGAATCGTTCACAAATGTGATGGTTCCACGCCAAAATCGGTGGCTTTTGGGTAGATGAATCAGTCTATCTATCTAGCTACCTAGCGAGCTCAGGGTAGTCCCCGTAGCGTATTTGTTAACGTACTGGACTATGGAATCGTAGTGAGTGAGTTCAAAGATGCTAGGGAACGATATGAATCCCTTTATCTTCCTAGCAGTTGGTTAGATAGTATCCTTCCTGTTCTTCTATAAGAATAAATAGTATCCTTCCTGTTCTTCTATAAGAATAGATAGTATCCTTCCTGTTCTTCTATAAGAATCTATGGGTTGCTTTGGCATTAAATTACCCAGGAAGGTTGATATACTGTTAAACAAAGAAACTAGATACTATCTCAAGACGTTCCGATTTATCTCAGTCTGGTCATATATATCTTTCATTTTTTCCTGTCAATCTGTCTACTATTATTTTCGCTTATACACCTATATATTTTTATCAATCTATTGTAACTGATTGCTTCACCGAGATTCAAATAATCTGAATCCTCTCCACATTTCATATTCTTTCAACACACAATATACAAAAATGGAAAAGTAAGGATTGGTTTTTGTTTAATGGCATATCAACCTTTGTATGTTATCTAATGCCAAAGCTATTTTCCTAGAAGAACAGTAGTGGTACTATTTAACCCATAGCTGGGAGGATAAGGGGGTTCATACTTTTCCCAACGGTATTTGCCCGAAAGTAAACGTAATAGCGCGACTGGAGTACGATTCCGCAGTCCATCGCTTTAACCATTACACCACGAGGACACCCCTGGAAAAATAAAATTGTAGAAGTTTTACAAAGCTTTGCCTAGTTTTATACAAAGCAAGAAGTATGGGGTTTAAGTAAAGTAAAGTTGGCGACCGTAGTCGAGGGCTACAAAAAGTTCCCTTTTCAATAGCTCCAACACCAAGGTGTAGGGGAGGGCGCTGCTCCTTTCCTTAGATTGCTCCACTTTACCCTTGATACGTATCTTATATTGCTGAGTGTTAAGCAAGTACCATTTTTAAAGTCTTTGGTATAACGCGACCTGGGATTGAACGCAGGTCTTCTGGGCAATTGGCGAATTGCAAGAACTAAGTTAACTTCCCAAAATAGGAAGTAACTCCATTAACTACATCTCTTTATATATATATATATATATATATATATAGAGAGAGAGAGAGAGACAGTGACAGAGAGAGATGTAATTATCTTCATGTTGGGGGGATTTTTGAAATATTCTTTCAACGGCATCAACGAAATACATTTTGCTCACATAAAAGAATTAAAAATCTACGACTCCTCAACCATCCCCAGCTAGGGTTAAATAGCAAGGTAAACCTTCTCTTTTGCCTAAGCAGGGTGACCAGTCTAGGAGAAAGAACAAATTTGAAATCAAAACACCACAACCAAGTTTCTCAATAATAAATCCTGTTAATCTATGTGTTGCAGTAACTCTGAAAAAATATGTCGACTGGACGACATTATGGCAAAATATTATAATAGTCTCGCTGAGCAATATAGCAATGTCAGTAGAAGAAGATAGCAGCGAAAAAAGAATAATATTCGTGTTGGACAAGCGTTTGCCACTTTAATCTTCTATTGTATGGATGTTTCTATCTCCAGCCCTTTATGAGAATTAAGATGGTTTGCTTTAGATGGGTTTAATTAACCTTTGTAGGTTATTTAATGCCAAATCCTCTTAATACATACACACACACACACACACACACACACACACACACATATATATATATATATATATATATATATATATAATTTGTAAACACATTTTGTTCATAGCATTCTTAAACGAGTCGAAGTTCATTTTAAATGGTTCCAAGAATTGCTACATCGCAGTCACAACTAACATCAGCCATCTGCTAGGATGCAAGGTGTCCAATTTGACCAATAGATAGGACCCTATCAGGTGCTTCCAGTGCAGGTCAGAATGGAACTTGGAGCAATGGCATTGGAAGGGTACTCCGCATTTCCAAATCTCAACGGTTAGAGCCTGGCTCTAAGTTTGTTTAATTTTAAATGTAAGACACTCGTTGAGGTGGGGTCTTACCCCTCAGCTGAGGCCCAGTTGGTGTATTCTACAGCCCCAGCCAACAGGGCTGGAGAATCAAGAGTAGGAAATTTTCTGAGAAGATGAAACAATCATTATATATAATTGGTATCAATCAAACTAACTAACTAACACTTCACCAATGGCCCGGGAGACCGGGGTTTAATCACAGGAAGAGCCATACCAAAGACTCAAAAAATTGTACTCGATACCTCCTTGCTTAATACTCAGCATTATAACGTAAGGATCTTGGGTAAAGTGGTGTAATCCAAGGATTGGAGTAGAACCCTACCTTACACCTCAGAGTGGTAGCTATTGAAAAGGGAGCCTGAGGGTCACCCTCGATTAAGGTCGCCAACTTTATTTTACAAGAAAAAAAAAAAAACTGATCAAATATTCAAATCTTTCTGTTATCTAGATTAAGTTTATTCTAAAGCTTAAAATGCTGGCACAACACTATGAGAGGCGATTAATGTTATATATTGACCCTCCACCGAGCCGTGTATCAAGAGATGCACCTGTGTAAATAAACAGCAGTCTGTCCCCGTCTCCAACTCCCCTCTCATACACTAGAAACATCACACTTTCGAGAATAAAGTGTGAGAAATGTATTTTTATAAAGAAGTGTGTTCGTTCGTTCGTTGAAGTTCGTTATTATGTTTGATTATGTTCCGCATATGCGTGTATATGTATGTGATTATAGAGCACTAAGATCATAGATCAAGCCTTCCTTCTATAGCCCCGTGCTTAAAAGGAAAGCTATTAATCCTCTATAATAATAATAATACTCTGGTCACAGAACTTAAGCAAAATTGAACCATCTCAGTATTTAAATGGATGACCACATGTAACAGTTGATGTTCTAAGCAACCAAGCACAGTAGGCGATGGCTGTAGAATACACAACGTGAATCTCTGCAGAGGTATAACACCCTCCACCTAACGAGTGTCCAGGATATGACACTAAACCATCAGATAATGAGGCTCCGATAATGCTGAAGCTTTGGGGAATGTGGAGTACCCCTTCATTGGTCCACTCTTCCTCGGAGTTATAACAGCTGATCGAGTCCTACCTAAGGGTCAAATAGAACTGCTTGACCCCCTCCAAAGAACCACCTAGAAATGACACTAAACAATCTGATGGCGAAGCTTCTGTAATGCTGAAGCTTTGGGGAAATTAGAGTATCCCTTCATTACCATCGTTCCTAGTTCCAATATGGCGCAGAGTGGTATCACTCGATAGGGTCCTATCAATGGGTCAATTAGTGCTGATTGCCATTTAAATTGAGTGTAAACGAATGATTTATGCTAAACTGAATGGTTAGAAGTAGAACTGTTTGATTATTTAATTGTGGGTAAACAAATGACTGGTGTTTAATTGAATTGTTAGTGATACATAACAATACTTGGAACCGTTGTCTTTGTTGAGCTATGCTTAATTGAATTTTAACTGTGTGTATCTATAAAATGTGTTTATAAATCGTATAATTAATTCTTTTCTAAAGACACGATGAGTCATTAAGTAACCAACAATAGTTCATTTGCCATGAAATCAAGCAAAACCAATCAAAGTAACCGGTAAGATCTGTACAAGGCTAATTAAAACGTATGAATAATAATAGCATCATCATCATCATCATCATCAAGTCATGTCATCAGCACGGATATTCCTGACCCTTTCTCATACCCTTCTCTATCGTCCCTTACTTCCGGCAGGTTTTCAGGGTTACATCCTGTATCGGCACAGAGCCTTTGTATGTAGATTCGTGCTGGACCTTTGCTCGTCCATGTGAAGGGGTCCACAGGTGTATGTCACCTTTAATTTCGTTCCTACTTCTATAGCTGTGTCCCGCATGTCTGGTTCGTCTAACTTGGATAGTTTTCTAAATGTTTTCAACAAAATGAGTTTAAAAATCATATAATTAATATATAAGAATGAATAGGATTTGACATTAAATTAATTAGAATAGTAGATATGTCAATAAAACCCAATCAAACTATATTATTGGCCTTGTGCCAAGCAAAGCTTAGAATTGATTTGTCCCAACTGAAGTTACTTTATCTTTTTTTTCACAGGGAAATGACTCCGATATGAACGCCAGTGAACTCAATGTAAGTATAAACATTACTATATATATATATATATATAATTTCTATGCCTATTGTATAATTCTGACGGTGTAAAAAATCTAAAGGATTCAATTTGCAAATAAAAAATATTGCACAAACTGATATCTGGGGAGAAATGTCCGTAAAAAAGAAAAGACTAAAAACATTCTTACTTTTAAAAAAATAATCAATCAATAACGTAATGCCTAGTCAAAATAAAAAAGCACCAATAGAATTCCTTAAGCTAAAGGATTAGAGCGAAATAAAGATATCACCAGAGTCAGAAGAAATCTACCGAGGTCTCATCTCATCAGATTACCAGAATAATTCGGAATTATTCAGATGAAAACTTGGTAGATTTCTTCTGACTCTGTAGGTTTTCGTATATATATATATATATATATAATGACATCATGTTATTCTTTAGACAAGTTTAGTTAAAGTCTACGGAACTTTCTTTTTTGCCTACAAAAAGTAATCCCCTCAAAAAGGATCAATTGATGTAATCGAAAGCCCATGGGAAAAGAATTAAGGATAACATCTCTATCAAGTGGACCCTGACACAAAGAAACATAGAAAAACAGAAAGTTCATAAAAATATAAGGACCTTAATCTTTAACCAAATTTGTCTAAATACACAAACACACACACACACACACACACACATATATATTATATATATAATATATATATATATATATATATATATATATATATATATATATTGTTATTGTTATTGTAGCTAGAGACATTATTTATCGACGTTCGAAAGAAATATATGCTATTGCAAAAAAATTCATATCCAGCATTAAAATTGAAAAAACACTTCGCGGACGTGTACCGTTGAAATTGTTTTTGTAATAATGATATATAAAAAAATGTATTCGTATAAGATCAATGAGAACCAAACTTTCAAATCATAAGCAAATTTGGGTGGGGATATTTCTATGTTTAATCTTTAGAACGAGGATCAGTTTGCTTCCTTATATTTACATCAGACTAAACACCCCTTAGTCATTTTTTTCTTATTTTTATCCAACGGTGCTTGTACAGCAAATTTCTGGTCCCGAATTACCAAGCGAATGTCAGTTTTTCTGCATTTCTGCAGTAATCTTATAGATTTACGGCCATTTTGTTGGTGATGCCAACCAACTCTTGAAGATATTGTTAAATATTTGTATTACTAAACTTTTTATTGGTTTCATTCTTGGAGAATCTGTACTAGCGGTCATGATTTTCCAAGATACTTAATAATATGAAAGTTTGGTCTTTAATCGAAGTCATTCTGAAAAAAAAATTTCAGAACGACCAATATGTAAATTTTAGTCTGGGTTTTCCTACTGTACAAGTCTGCAAAATATTTGGACCAAACATTACTATTTATATATAGCTATTTCTATAGTTAATAGCATGGAGTTAAGTGAATTGACAAAGAAAAAGATTATGTTAAAAATTAAATTTGTTAAGTGAGGGGAACTATTTGAAACTGCAAACATATATTTGTATCTATCTATATATATATATATATACATACACAAACATATATATATATATATATATATCATTAAGCACAGATTCTTTTGACTCTCTCATGCCATTAGCCCCTATCGATCATCATTCTTGGTTAGTCTTCTTGAGAGCACACAGTGTCCACGCAGATACGATGAATGTAAATTTCTGATGGTCGTCTAAGTTACTCTGATTGAAAATGATTATACTTTGTTGTAAGAACTTTTTTTTACAAATGATCTACCTGATGAAATAAATGGGGATTCCTTCAAAGCTGTAGGTGTGTCCATAATATTATAAGGATGCACGATATAGATGCTCACAAAACAAACAGAGAAAAAGCTTGATGGAATCTATACAATAAAGCTGTGTAATGTCTTGAACAAATCCAGGAAGCAACACATTAAAAACTAGCAGCTGTACGGCCACCTACCACCCATCTTAAAAACCATCCAAATAAAAGGGGCGAGATATGCAGGGCACTGCTGGAGGAATAAAGACGAACTCATAAATATCGTTCTGTTATTGATTTCTGCACATGGATGATCTAGTGTTGGCCGACCAGTGAAAACATAAATCGGCTCTGAGCGGACACTGGATGCAACCAAGACTAGCTAGGTATGTAACAGAGATGGATGGTGAGAGATAGTGAATGATGGAAATAGCGTTATCCAGGTCAGAAAAGCAATTTTTTAGGGGGGGAATAATGGCCATTTTCTATGCTTTTAGCACATACGCAATCAAGAAACAACACATACGATTGAGGAACAAAATGGAACTTACATAGCGTTATCCAGGGCAGAAAAGCAAAGTTTGAACAAAACAACGGCCATTTCCTATACTTTTAGTACATACGCAATCAAGAAATAACACAGACGATTTAGGAACAAAATTTAACTTACATAGCGTTATCCAGGGCAGAAAAGCAAAGTTTAAAGGAAACAACGGCCATTTCCTATACTTTTAGTACATACGCAATCAAGAAATAACACAGACGATTTAGGAACAAAATTTAACTTACATAGCATTATCCAGGGCAGAAAAGCAAATTTTTAAGGGAATAATGACCATTTTTTTTTTTTATACTTTTACCACATAAGCAATTAAGACATAACACAGACGATTTAGAAACAAAATGGAACTTACATAGCGTTATCCAGGGCAGAAAAGCAAAGTTTGAAGGAAACAACGGCCATTTTCTATACTTTTAGTGCATACGCAATCAAGAAATAATACAGACTATTTAGGAACAAAATGTGTCTTGCATAGCGTTATCCAGGGCAGAAAAGCAGAGTTTGAAGGAAATGGTGGCCATATTTTTTACTCTCACCATATAAGCAATTTAGAAATAATACCTATAATCTACGATCAAAATTTGTTTTACGTAGTGTTATCAATGGTGAAAAGCAAAGTTTGAAGGGAATAATGATTATTTTCTTAACTTTTACAACATAAATCAAAATGTTTAGATATACCTACTATATATTCTTCGTTATTATTTTCCGGTTTCTCCATCCATTGGTGACCTGGAACCCAACATGGATTACGAGTTCCTACGACAATGCAAAATATTCTATCAGTATTTTAGTTGAATTGAATTCTTGTTCTTGCCTTAATTATATAAAGAAAAATTATTCTGCATCTTTCTAGAGATCAAAACTGACTTTTTAAAAATATTTATTTCAGCCCTATATGCAAACCAGATATATGGACACCTGTCGCAGGATCCTCCCTTTCATGGAAAGATCCCTGGAAATGCGCAACAGTGGAAACCAATTCTTCATGGGTGATCAGGTAAAGAAAAGCTTCAATTTCATTCAATTTAAAACATGGAATTAATCATGTGCTTTGTGTGTGTATGGGTGTGCGTAAAAGAAATGAAAGGCAGTCTATTCTATCAAAATTGATGAAATAGACACTTTTTTCAATGTTTTTCATTGGTTATTATCGTTGTGACGTATATTCATAGACATTTCATCATTTAAAAGTTATAAAGTTGCTTTTATTAACGTTTACAATGATTATATGTAAGGAGTATTCACGTATATATATATATATATATATATATATATATATATATATATATATAAACTATATATATATACATATATATATATATATATATATATATATATATATATAAAAACTATAAAAATTTAAAAACATAGAAATAAATAGTGAAACCAGGAAAAAAAAACGTATCCAACATATGCACATAAAAAATAGGTAGCTAATTAAATGGTATCGAAATTAATATAAGCATTAATATTTCTCTTAAAAGTTAATTATCGAATTTAACATGAAAAGAAAATAAACTAAACGAATAAATAAAAAAGTTAGATTACCGTAATTATAACTGATAAAAGAAATTTGAAAAATTAAAATAAAAACGGGAATTCAATAAAACGAGGAGGTTAGTCCTTAATCTCGTCCCGACTACACCCCATGTGTTTATTCTGGTTTTAGACTTAAATTTAAATTTAAATTTAATTAATTATCCATTGGGTCTGAAGAAGTCCTGTATTAATTTTTTTCTTCCTGTTTTTGGTTTACACCAGAAACTGAAAATACAGGACCGAAATAAATTTATAATCATGAATTAACCGGTCTTTGGTTTTTTTCTTAAAGTAAAGATATATATATATATATATATATATATATATATATATATATATATATATATATATATATATATATATTATGTGTAAGGAGTATTTATGTATATATAAGTATATTACGTTTTAACGTACCCTGGCAATATACATGAATATGCGAAATGTACATGGGACGTTCATTACATATATACATAGAACATAGGAATCTCAAAATTCGAAAAACACGTAACGACTTCTCAGTTCAGGTACGAAACTTTTTATTACCTTTGAGTTTAAAGGTTTCGACATAAGGAAGAGAGATACACATTCTTACTATCCCGGTTTTTTCATCTTCCCCCCCCCCAACACCCGCCACAAAGGTCTCCGCGAGCGAGTTAAAACCAACCGTCTTCCCCTGAGGCAGGTCTCATCTCAACTCACTGATTTTTTCAAAATCTCCCCAAATCCTCCGCGCGCTTCCGGTGCGTGACCTCATTCGCACTCGCTAGCCTCCGTTTC
>OY757942.1:13713907-13748907 GCA_963585895.1 Sepioteuthis lessoniana
AGATGTCCCCCGTTTGGTTATAGCACATATATTCCGTTTTGTGTGCATTAACATGGAGGCCTATGCTTGCTGCTGCTCGTTCCAAACTATGCAGAAGTGTTTCGGCTTGGTCAGGTGTATTTGCCAGTATCGCTATGTCATCGGCGTAGTCGGCGTCGGTAATTGTTGTTGCGGGGTATCTTCTGCTTCTTTTCTTCGTCAGTTCGAAGCCATTCTCTTTGATTTTGTCCATCGATGTTCTAAGTACGTAAGGCTTTCGACTCCATTCACAGAGGAAAGATGGAACAAATCCTACTAGCGTACGGCATACCTAAAGAAACCGTAGCGGCAATAACGATTCTCTATAGAAACACTAAAGTAAAAGTACGATCACCAGATGGAGACACAGAATACTTCGACATTGTAGCAGGAGTACTACAAGGGGACACGCTGGCTCCGTATCTCTTTATCATTTGTCTAGACTACGTACTTAAATTACATGTGAGTTATCAAAAATAATATTGTTTTAAACCCTAAACAAGAGGTGAAGTAGTATCGCAACTGTTCATTTATAAGGATAGTTTTGACATTAAATAGCCCCAAAAGGTTTATAAACCACTGAGAATAAAGGATGTTGAGTCACTTTAACAATTTAGAGGATAGAGTCACCTTAATATTTTAGAGGATAGAGTCACTGGCAAATGGATTGTAATATGGTAATAATTGTTAATAAATAACTTAAATCTCTGGTGTTTTTTCTCTTTGTTTTCGTTTGTGTGTGTGTGTGTGTGTGTGTGTGTGTGTGTGTGTTTCTTTTAAAGGGTTATGTTTTTTTTCTTAGTATGAGAGTAGAACTGTTCTTTCTTAGTTTTTACATTGATCCATTTTTTACTTCATAGATTATAGATTTTAGTTAATCAATGTTATACTCACACATGCGCACACACACACACACACACACACACACACATATATATATATATATATATAGTTATCAATAGATTATGGAAAATCGATACAACAACTTGAAAGGATAACTACAAAAAATGTAGATAAAAAGCCTATTTACAGTGACCAGATATATATATATATATATATATATATATATATATATATAATAAGCATGGATGCTTATGTACAACCGTTGGTTAAATGTCGTCTAATTACGACAATCATCAGACAGAGATAGATATTGGAAAAATCGAAAAATCGAAAAATACAGTCAAAAATTTTTACATTAGAATTGCATGTGTGTGTGTGTGTGTGACAACCATATACTGTTGTGATATATATATATATATATATATATATATATATATATATATATATATATATTTCATGTTAGTGTCTGTAGGCCTGATTTTCATAATATATATATTTATATATGTAAACGTTCTAGCATTGATATTCACCACTATTTAAAATACTGCCACATTTGGTCCTCAATTAACATACCAATTGAGTTACCGCCATAAACCTCTCTCTCTCTATCTCTCTCTTTCTCTCTCTCACACACGCAAGCACACACACACACACACACACACATATATATAGGGTTTTAATAATATATAGAATAATTTTAAACCTCCATTATGTATATATTGAATCTTACTGTATATGCCTTAATGTGTTAAATTTTTTTTTTTCTTTTTGGTCAGATGACACTATGTGATATGATGTGTTATTGTTGCTTGGAGAACCCGATGATGGAGAACCAGTCCACATTCAACAACTACCCCAAACTGATGGCTCTGTGGAAACGTGTTGCTGCCCACCCCAAGATCTGTAGCTACCTCAAGAAGCGTTGCAACACCAACTGGTAGTTTACTCACGAAATTATGCCCCAAATGGACAAAAATCTTTCACGACGACTTCATAAGACAAGGTTCGAACATGGCCCTTTTTAATGGTAACAGCTAGGATGATTTAATTTTTTCCTTTTTTTTAAAACCTAGACACATTATTTTGTATTAAAACTAATTTATTAAAATATTTCTTTTTAAAAAAATCAAATACCTTGACTTCTGTTTGTCTGTCTGTGTGTTTTTTGAGTTTTATTGCATATCAACTTTTGCAGGGTATTTAATGCCAAATTCATTTTTATACATATAAACAGTTCTATTTCAAACAATTCAGTTTAGCATGAGTACATAGTTTAATTGTCAAAAATATTTTTATTTCAAACTATTCAATTTAGTCAAACAGTTATATTTCAAACAATTCATTTTATTATAAATATAGTTTTAGTTTTCACACTGTTGAATGCCGAAACAATTCAATTTCAAGCAATTCAGTTTAGCATAAGTACGCGGTTTAGTTCTATTTAACCCATAGATTGGACCTTATCAGGTGCTACTACTCTAGGACAGAGTAGACCAGGGTGCAATGGCAATGAAGGGTTACTCAGCATTCCCCAAAGCATTTTTGAGCCACATTACAGGAACCTCACCATCAGATTGTTTAGTGACATATCCTGGATATTCGTTGGAGCAATCTTACCACTCTGCTGAACAGACGTCAGTGTATTCTGCAACCCCAGGGGACAGGGCAACTTGGGATCTGTGATAATTTTTTTTTCCCAATGAAGAAAATGAATGAGCATCTTTATTTTTCTTATATTGATCCTGAGGAGTGGTTCTGTTAAAATCCTTGTTGTCATTGTATGAGTTCAGTAATTTTGCTGTTCACAGAATCCAATGCTTTTAATCCTTGTCAGTAGATTTTGTCTGTTGTTAAAATACAAAAGACAAGTCTTCTTAGTTGTCTAAATTTCTGAGACGAAGCTTGTTGATTTTTATCATTAGGGGTTTTCGGACTATTGTCTTCATCTTTACTGTTATTGCCACAACGTTTCGACCGATATATCCTCCGGCCTTTTTCAGGTGTTTGTCGAACTCGGGAACCTTCACAGAACTTCCGAATTGTCCGAAAACCCTTAATGATAAAAAAAAACAGGGTTTTTTTCAGAAAGTTCAACTACCAATTGCATTTGGGGAGAGTTGCAAAAGCATCTGAAATACGTTCAATCTTCTTCTCTCATTAACCAATTTTTATCGGAGGTGGTTGCTGTTATGGAGGAAAATTCATATATAGAAAAACAGTTTGGTGTACAGCTTATACAAGAGAGATTCTCTGGCTCACTAAACCTCGATACGCTTTCACCAGTCAAGTTCTCTGCTTGACGTTATACACCAGTGTGTCTTGGTTTTGGTGGTGATTGGTACAGATTGCTTGACACGAGTGCCAGGAAAGCCAAGCAATTACGGCTCGTGGATGACACTGACATTCCTTTGGTCTCAGAAAACCGTCCCCTGCAGGCTCTCACCTGCTTCAGCAGGGCTCGATTTATATAACGTCTGAAGGGATCTTTTTTAGGGGAATGCCAACGGAGTCCAAGGCATTTTTTGAGCCACCAAGCGTGTTTGGGCTTTGAACTGCGTCTTGCGTCACATTTTAACGTTCCTGGGCGGTAAATATATACAAATACCAAAAAGAGCTCAACAGTTTGGTCATCGGTTTTATTCTCATCTATATCGGATTTTCTGATTAACTTTTTTCATTGATAAAGTCACATTCTTTTTTTATTTATGTTGTATAGTGGCTCGTAGCACGTGACTTCCAGTATCGTGGAGGTATAAAAGACGTCCTGTTTCTTAAGCAGCAGGGTTCTGCAAGATCTCGGTCAGTGGTAAGACCATCTTCTGACGTAATACCCACAGCGTGAGACATATAATATTTGTTGGACGATACCACTTCACTTAATCAATAATTAACTCTTTATTTCACAATGTATCTCTTCCTTACCACGATACAAATATTTATTTATTGAATTTAGAATGATTTTATATATCCTCTTTTAGCAAAGTAAGAATATAAATAAGTTAAACATCTAGCATTCATATTTACCAACCCCTCCGTTCGGGCAGGATGTGACACAAGGCCAATTTTTAAGCGAAGTTTAACAGGTTTGAATTCACAGTTTTCCTTCTCGTAGGTAAATTACCTCACCAAGGCTGAAGAACCTTGTCTGCCTTAATATTTTACTAATAGCTGGAGGGAGAATAATTGGATTCATACCTTTCCCAAAGGTATCAGTGCTATGTGAAATGCAATCAATCTCGTCCAGGATTTGAACTCGTGTCACCGTGTCCATTTCCAACGATGATAACCCTTACACCACGGGCATCTAAACATCTAGCATTAAACCATTAATGCGGCTTGATCCATTCTTCAAGTCTGTATATATTCTGATATAATCATTACACTATGAGCGCAAAAAGGTGAGTCAAAAGTTTTGCAGTAAGTTGGAAAACATGAGGCATAATCTAGACGCTCAGGATATTTTTGCCTCGGTCGTGAAGGTAATGAACCTCAGTAGATTGTGAGATACCGAACTCACCTGATACTCTCCACTTGATACTCACTGGAGCACTGCCTCGGAATCCTCAGTTTTAGGCCAACCTGACCATGCATGATCATCAAGGTTCTTACAACCGGAATAATTTTTTAAAAACTGTTTCGTTATTGGTTTGTGTTATATGGTGCAAAATACGATATCAACGATGAGATAAGTCTGAGTAGAAAAAACTTATACAACACACATGTAATAACAATAATAGGTTTATTGTATAAAAGGTGCAAGCAGAATAGAGTCCACACCTGGTAGCCGATACGGGAAATGGGAGCGTAGGTACTTTCCTTACGTCTTCTTTATTCTCTTACGTTCTCGCATTTGTCATACGCCCTACCAAGCGTACAAGTGTGGAACAAGGCCGTTTTAGGTGGATCCAGGTGCAGTAACGCAGTCTCAAAAATGTTTCGAGTCTCGTCGGTATTCCCCTAAAAGGGGCGCCTCAGGTGTCAGGCCATAAACCTACCCACCCCCCGAATAGGATAAAAACCTGGGGGGACGGCTCCCTGAGGCTCGGGGATACCGGTTATTACCGACTACCACCCCAGCAAGAAAACACCCGGTCGGACCGTGAGTCGCCAGTACGACCGACGAAAATGTGCCCCAGCCGAGTAGCATAACGTAATTCTCTTACGTTCTGGTATTTGTCATAAGCCCCAACAAGCGTACAAGTGTGGCACAAGGCCGTTTTTTTTGTAGGTCCATACGCACGACCGTAGCCAACACGCGCTCGGCAGTCCCAAAAATGCCTCAGGCCCTGTCAGCATTCCCCTAAAGATGGGCGCTTTAGGTGTCAGGCGATAAACATAACTCCTCCGAATAGCGTTAAAATCTGGAGGAACGGGCCCCTGAGGCTCGAGGATGCTGGTTATAACTGACTATCACCCGAGCAAGGACACACCCGGTGGGACCGTGAGTCGCCAGCACAGCCGACCAAAATGTGTCCCAGTCGAGTAGGATGATATTTGTCGCTGACTCTCCTCAGACAGGACTCGACACAAGGTCAATGACACGAAGGCCAATGATAATGGGGATTTAGGGGAGTAGGAAGTCGCACACGACCAGAGGCTCGAACCCTGCTGGTCTGTGCTGCTCACCGATCCACCTTGTGCAATGTGGGCCTGAAGAGTCTAGCTAGTCTTGGACCTAAATCTGGGTCCAGTGCGCGCTTGCCTGCTTATAGCTTAAACTGGACAGCAAGGTCCGGTGCTATACAAGGGAGACAAAAGTGTCAATGTTGAAGCTCGCTCACCCGAAGGTGGCTAAGCCGAAACCGGGCCCTTTCGGCCTCGTATCTGCCATTGATTTCGATACCCCATCCGGCACGAATGCCAGACAGCCCAGCCAAGGCCAGCGAAGTATAATAATTGTCGCTCTCTCCTACCAGACAGGACTTGACACAAGATTAATGAGCCGAAGACTAATTATAGTGGGGATTTAGGGGAGGGGAAGGTCGGACACGAGTCGAGACTCGAACTCTGCTGGTCTATGCTGCTCATTGACCTACTAAGTGCAATGTGTGCCTAATGAGCCAAGCAGTTTCACGAACCCAAATCTGGGTCCACGCACGGTTGCCGGGTTATAGCTTAAGCTAGTCAGCAAGGTCTAGTGCTATACATAGGGGACAAAGGTATCAATGTTGCAGCTCGCCCACTGGAAGGTGGCCCAGCTGACGCTGAGAGCCTTTCAGCCGCGAATCTGCCATTAATTTCGATACCCAGTCCAGCTCGAATGCCAGACGGCTCAGCAAAGGCAGGGAAGTATGTCCCTGTCGAGTAGCATTACGTAATTCTCTTACGTTTTGCCCAGGGTGTAGTGTGTGTAACCATATTTAATACAGCTGGGCGAATCCACTGTTAGGAGTGATGGGTCTCTTACATCACAACAGTTTGCGTTGATTTCTTTGTTTAATGGCATATCAACCTTCGTGGGTTATTTAATGCCAAGATCATCCTTGTAGACCAATAGTGTTTCTCTATAACTCATTTCTTGAGACTAAAGAGTTCATCAGATCATTGCTTACTGTGTTCAAATGCACCTTCAGTCTTTGCACAAGAAATATTTTTGGTGGTCTCCCCGGCGTTACGGACTAGTTTGAACTTAAAAACCATAAGTTTCTAAATCGTATCAGCGCACCAACTAGCACCATACTACCAACCACAGCAAATACTTTACATTGCTTGAACTGCTTTCGTCATGTGATGCATACGTACGTGATACATACGTCACGTGATACATACGCACCACTGATCACTAAAATATTGCAAGACTTTCAACTCAGCCATGTGTGTGTTCTTCATCTACGATTTCCATTTGATTCTAATGAATTCAAGCTATCTACAGTCCGAAAAGAAGGGGAAAAAAGAATATAAAGAAAGAATTTATTCAGGGATGATGGATTCACATAAAGTTGATATTGCTTCCTGAAATTCGTTCTTAGATGAAAATTGCTTGCCGTCTGAAGAAATGCTGTTTTTGTCAATGCTTCAAAGATTTTTTTTTTTTTATGGGATTCCAATCTGTAGAATGTACCGGACATTTCACCATACGTAAGTTATTTTAAACTCTAATTGAGTTAAGTATACAACGGTAAAAGCAATGGCAGCATGAATTGCGGCTCCATCTCGGGTAAATTCCTCTTGAATCACAATATCTTCTTTTTCAGCGATGTATGTTGTCGCTATTCTAAAAAAAGACGTCCATTTTGACGCCATCAAAGAGTCAACAATACCCGAAAATAGAAAAAAATAAATAAATAAATAAATGAACTGAGAGAAAAAAAGAAAGGAAAAGTTAATAAAGTGAAAAAGGGAAAGTTAAAAAAAACAAAGAAAGCAAATAAATATGGTGAAAGAAAGAAAGAAAGAAAGAAAGAAAGAAAGAAAGAAAGAAAGAAAGAAAGAATGAAATTTGAAGAAGAAAAGCTGAAAATGAATAAAGAAAGCTACAAAAGAGTGAAGGAAAAAAAAATAAGAAAAGATAAAATAAATAAAGTCAATCAAAAAGGTGAAAAACAAAGAAAGAAAAAAAGAAAGAAAGAAAGAACAAAAGACTGAAAAAAAAGAAAGAAAGAAAAAGAAAGAAAGAACAAGAGACAGAAAAAAAAAAGAAAGAAAAATCAAATAAGAGAGTAAAAAAAAGAAAGAAATACATTTATAAAGGACGAAAGAAAGGAAAGGCAAAGGGAGAAAGAAAGAAAGAAAAATAGAAAGAAAGAAATCTGAATAATAAAATTAAATAATAATAATAATATTAATTAAGGGATAATTAAAGGGACTTGAGGATTGGCAGTTGGTAGACGAGTGGTGACCATCCCCAAACGACAGCATACTGAGAGGAGTCCTGGAGACTTGAGGAAACTTGCTGTCACTCAAACTTCAGTGAAAAACCATCAGCGTTAGCTCATGTGAAAAACTCCATTGAGATAATATTTATAATACTGAGCTTGTATGTCTGTGTGTGCGTGTGTTTAAATATATTTATGTAAAAATACAAAATTAAGTACAGCCCAACCAAGACGGATATCATTAGATATTATTTATTATTAAACTCTACAGCAATCCAATTTTTACTAAATAAATAATGGGGGAGATTGCGTGACTTTCTTGCTAAAATTCTGAACTGCAAAACCCTAGTAAGCGAGTTCGAACTCCAGTTGCGGTATTACGTTCACTTTTTAATTAATACCCTTGAGAAAAGTGAACGTCGTTATCCCAACCAACTATTGGCTGAATAATACTTCTGCTTTTATCTACAAGGATGGCTTTGACATCAAATAACCTACGAAGGTTTTTATGCCATTAGACAAATAAATAAAACCAAAGAAAGAAACAAACAAGCAAAATTATTTTTAAATGAATATATTGCAGTTTATTTTAGTTTTATTTGGTTTAAATGGCATATAAATCATTGTAGTTTATTAAATGGAAAATACCGCATATTGGTATTATGGTTTGTGTTCGCCAATGTCTTAGGAGACCTGGGTTCAATCCCACGTCGAATCATACCAAAAACGCAAAACAAATGGTAATTGATGCTACCTTGCCTTACACTAAGCATTAAATGGTAAGGGTAAAGTGGAGCAATCCAGGGAAAGGAGTTGGGCCCTCCCCTACACCTTGGTGTAGTAGCTATCGAAAAGGAAGCCTTCGGGTCTCTCTCGACTATGGTCGCCAACTATTTTTACTTTACTTTTATACATATGTATTGAATATTTGATTTTTAAACACGTTTTGTTGATGACATTTTTAAACAAGTCAGAGCCCATTCTTTTTTAAACAGTTAAATGGTTTCAATAATTTCTATCTAATACAAAAAAATTTAATTCCTATTAACTATTTGTTTGTAGATGGTTAAATGCTTTTAAGCATAGTTATTTACCACTAAAAATTCAATAACACCCAAGTCATTTGTTTTGACACTGTTAAATAATCAGTTTTATTTCTAACAATTCAGTTTAGCATCAAGACACAGTTTAAATATTAAACATTTCTATTTGACCAATAGATAGGACCCTTATCAGGTGCTACCACTCCGAGATAGAGTGGACCTAGGGCGATGGCAATAAAGGGGTACTCTGCATTACTCAAAGCTCCAGCATTACTGAAGCCTCACCATTAGATTGTTTAGAGTCATATTCAGGACAAGAGTGCGGAGGCGGGTTACCCCTCAGCAGAAATACAGTTGGTATATTCTGCAGCCACGGCACACCGGGCCATATACTGCAGTTCAAAAATTAATGTATTCCTTTGATATACGGTACAGTGGCTAACGCGCTGAACTGCAAAATCCTAGTAAGCGACTTCGAAGTCCAGTCATCCAATTACGTTCACTTTCGGACTAATACCCTTTCCAAAGGCATGAACTTTCATATCCCTCCATCTATGGGTTAAATAGTACCACTATTGTTCTTCTAAAAGGATGGGTTTGGCAATAAAATACCTACGAAGATTGATATGAAACAAAGAAACCAAACAATACTAAGCCCTTATATATATATATATATATATATATATATATATATATATTTCATGCAATTTTTGTATCTTTTACAAGGATGTTTTAATGCTATTTTATTGGTTGGTTGGTTGGTTGTTTGGTTGCGTAGTATAATTGTTTGCGTTGTATGGCATTTGTAGTTTATTTAATGCCAAATCCACTTTCATACAATTAATCAGTTCTATTTCAAACAATTCAGTTTAGCATGAGTACACCCTTAATAGTCAAAAGCATTTCTATTTCTAGCTATTCATTTTAGTCAAACAGTTCTAATTCAAACAATTCTGTTTAACATAAGAATAGATTTTGTTTATACACAGTTACAAGACGAAACAGTTCTATATTAAACAGTTCAGTTTAGCGTAAATACAGATTTAAATGTCAAAAACAATTCCATTTCAAACAATTTAGTTTCGCATAAGTCGGCAGATTAGTTCTATTTAACTTATAGATAGGGCTTTTATCGGGTACTACCACTCCCGGCCAGAGTGGACCTCGAAGCGATGGCAATTACTGGAACCTCACCATCAGATTGTTTAATGTCATATCAGGACACTCGTTGAAGGGGGAGGGGTTTTACCCCTTTGCAGAGGTGCAGTCGGTGTATTCTACAGCCACAGCTGAATAGGCAAGCTATTTTATGCTATAGAGCTTTAATGCCGCAGAATTTATTGAAAATAATACCGTGTCCAATAATATCGCCGTGTCCAATTCCCACGACGATACACCAATTCTCCACGGGCACCTGGTTTAGTAGTAATCGACTAAAAAAAGATGAGACGCAACACATTTTAGTAAGACATTCCTGATAAAAACCTGATCAAAATGTTAAAGTCCTTACTATATTTTTTCAAACCAAATGGAGAAAAGTGTTTGGGAATAACTATTTATTTACTTTATTTAGGATAAGTTTTAAGAAACTAAAATATGCAGCTACTAAATTGAAATAGAGTACATCTCTTATGAGTTCATCTTTGCTTCTCCAGCAGTGTCCTGCATGTCTGGTTCGCCTAACTTGAATAGTTTTCGTGATAGGGGGCAGGTGGCCGTACAGTTGGTGTCTTGTTGGGTGTTGCCGCCAGGACTTGTTGAGGATTGCACGCAGCATTCTTGTGTAATTGCCATCTAGTTTCTTCTCCAGCCGTTTTGTTAGCGTCCATGTAGTGCATCCATATAGCAGTATCGATACAACCGCTGCCTGGAAGAAACTGCGTTTCATTTTATCGGTTAGGTCTGATTTCCATATAGTCGATAGCCTATTGATAGCTGTCCATGCTTTCGTTAACCTCGTTTCGATGTCCTTTTCGGTTGATTCGACGCTGCTTCCTAGGATGTACTCTTATGGATCCCCACACACGGCCGCGCAAAAGCAGGAC
The DNA here is from genome assembly GCA_963585895.1 of Sepioteuthis lessoniana. Lineage (NCBI taxonomy): Eukaryota > Metazoa > Mollusca > Cephalopoda > Myopsida > Loliginidae > Sepioteuthis > Sepioteuthis lessoniana. The sequence continues at coordinate 13,724,672 of OY757942.1, forward strand.
GACCAGCACGAACGTACATTCAGCAGCTATGTGAGGATACAGGTTGTTGTCCTGAAGACCTACCTAGGGCGATGAACGATAGGGAGGAGTGGCGAAAGAGGGTCAGGGATATCCGTGCTGCCAGCACGATATGATGATGATGATGATGAAATTGAAATATTTTATATCTCATTTTTTATTATTTTTTTTACTGCTAACAAAAATGTTTAGCATCTTATATAGTATTAGTTTATTTACTGCTAAATGAAATGTTTTGCGACTTGTCTTTTATTAGTTTATCTACTGCTAAATAAAATGTTTTGTGTCTTATCTTTTATTAGCTTATTTACTACTAATTAAATTGTTTTGCGTCTAAGCTTTTGTTACCTCATTTACTGCTAAATAAAAAGTTTTGCATCTTATATTTTATTAGTTCATTTACTGCTCTAGTGAAATGTTTTGCGTCTTATCTTTTGTTACCTCATTTACAGCTAAATAAAATGTTTTGCATCTTATCTTTTATTACCTTATTTACTGCTAAATAAAATGTTTTGCGTCATTTTTTATTAGCTTATTTACTGCTAAATAGATTTTTTTGTGTCTTATCTTTTATTAGTTTATTTACAGCTAAATAAAAATGTTCTGTATCTTACCACTTAATAGTGTATTTACTGTTTAATAAAGAATATATTGCATCTTGCTTGTTATACATTTATTTATTGCTAAATAATAAAACCTTGCATCTTATTTGTTTTAAGTTTATTTACTGCCAAATAAAATATGTGTCTGATTTTATTTTTTATGAATTATTTGCTACTAAATAAATATGTTTTGATTCTTATATTCTATTAGTTTATTTACTGCTAAATAAAAATGTTTTGCGTCTTATCTGTTATTTGTTTATTTACTGCGAAATAAAATATTTCGTATTTTATCTTTTACTGCTAAATAAAAAAATGTTCATGTTCATATTTGTTATAAGTTTATTTATTGCTAAATAAAAAAATGTTTTGCGTCGAATCTGTCTTAGTTCATTTACTCCTAAATAAAAAATATTTTGCGAATTTCAATTCATTTATTGCTAAATGAAAAATGTATTGTCTTTTCTCTTATTAGTTTATTTACTGATAATTAAAATATTTACCATATTATTTATTTCTAGTTCATTTGCAGCAAATAAATATGTTTTGCGACTAATCTGTTACTAGTTTATTTACTGCTAATTAAAAGATTTTGCATTTTATCTGTAATTAGTTTATTCCCGGCTAAATAAAAACAAACTCAAGCATGTCCCAATTTAATAATTCTTGCCAGAGGGGATATATATATATAGTCATCCAAACACGTTGTTATATGGTGTCACAACTATTCAGAGTACCTTGACCCGTGAGATGCTTCAAACTGGGGTAGAAAACCGGCTGACTTTACGTCTGTCAGATGTCATACCCCAGATCAATTCTTATTTTTGGCGAAAGTGAAGGAATTTTTTTCATGACAATCGTATCCTAAAATAGTTTGCGATAATATTTACAATTTTCTCTTTATTTTTAATGCAAATTAGAGTTTTATTCGATAATTTTTTCATCGTATTCCACATTATTAAAAAAATTATTTATATATATATATATAGTATATGTGTGTGTGTGTGTGTGTGTGCGTGTGTGTCGTGTGTGTTTCTGTGAAAAAAACAAAGAAAAGGCGGACAAACAAAATTTCACCTTCTTTGTATTCTTAGAATCCAGAATATTCAGTTATCAAAGAAATAATGAGTTGTGTTTTATTTGTTTTTAGTTTATTTACATTTTCAAATGATTATTATTGAATAGGAATTTTCAAAAAAGCCAAATTTTCAGGTAGATGTCTAATTAATACGAATAAACTTCTGAGCAAAGATTTAGTTTAACTAAAATTTGATGTCTAGATAAAAATTTAGTTTAACTGAAACTGCTTGGCTGAAAAATAATATAATCATTAAAATAAGACTATTAACAAAATGATTTTTTTTTCTTTTTTTGCTAATAGAGTAACGTATATTTTGGGAAAAACTTGCCTAATCAGATCAAAAACAACAATATCATAAAACATTTAAAGTTATTGTTGAGAAAAAATGGGAAGAAAATTGATTTAAGATGACCTTCCGAGTCGGCTGGGGCTGTACTGACTGTTTCCCTGCAGAGGGGTAAGACCCTCTCAAAAGAGTATCCAGGATATGACCCTAAGCAATCTAACGGTGAAACTCTAGTAACGCAGGAGGTTTGAGGAATGCGGAAAACCCCTTCATTGTTATCGCTCACTGGTCCACTCTGGTCCGGAGTAGTAGCACCAAATAGGATCCTATCTATGGGTCAAATAGAACTAAACTGCATATTGAAGCTAAACTGAGTTGTTTGAAATAGAACTTTTTTAACATTTAAACAGTGTACTTACACTAAACTGAATTGCTCGAAATAGAACTGTTTTAACATTCAAATTATGTACTACTACTTACCTGAATTTTTTAAAATGGAACTGTTTTTGTATGCTAAACCGAATTATTTGAAATAAAACTGTTTTGACACTTAAGTCTGTGTAAACAAAAAGTATTTTTATACTAAACTGAACTGTTTGAAAGAAAGCTGTTTTGACATTTAACTGTGTAAACAAAAATTATTTTTATACTAAACTGAATTATTTAAAATAAAACTGTTTGACTAAATTGAATAGCTTGAAATAGAACTGTTTTGACATTTAAACTGCGTACTTATGCAAAACTGAATTGATTGAAATAGTAATGTTTTGGCAATTAGACTGTGTACTTACGCTAAACTGAATTGTTTGAAATCATCATCATCATCATCATGTCGCGCCGCCTGCGCGGATATCCCTGACCGTCTCTCGCCATTTCTCCCTATCATTCATCGCCTCCGGCAGGTCTTCAGGATTACAACCCGTGTCCTCACATAGCTGCTGTATGTAAGTTCGTGCTGGTCGTCCCACTCTTAGAACTGTTTATTTGTATAAAATATATTTGGCATTAAATAACCAACAAAGGTGAATATGCCATAAAGCCCAAACAACGGCATTTTGTGGAAATTTTGGAAACTATTATTGACAGAATTTGATTTATATGTACATATTGTATTAATAGTGAATATCTTCTTTGCAGAGATTCTTTCTTTTAAGTCTGACGTAAAAAGCGGAAAGATTCATGGAGCCATAGCAAAATAATGTTTATATTTATATAATTTTTAAGAAATATTTTATGAATCCAGAATCTGCGGTTATTAAAGAAAAACGTTTTCCCTTTTATCTGTTAATAGTTTAATAGACATTGACAAATGATTATTTTTCAAAAAGAACTATACGAAATTTATATGCCTAATGTTTAGGTAGATGTCAACTTTATATTTTTAAACAAATCGTAAAGATTTTGTTTAGCTAGAATTAACTTCTTTTTTCTTAAGAAATATAAAATCAATGACTTGGCTATTGGTGCTTTCGATATCTAAACTTAAAAGACAGACTGGATGACACAAAAAGAGACCTACTGTTTAGCTAGACATAAATTTCAGTGTCGATTGCAGAAAGCAGACGATTAAATCTTACGCATCTTAATTAGCTTGTATGAATCAGAATGGCAGTTTATCTATTCTGCATAAAACACCAATCTGGACAAGATGTCTTAGTCCGATGACAAATGCACTATAGCTAATTAACTGACGACAAATATCAAAGTGGGATGTCCTCGTGGTGTAATGGTTAAAGCGATGGATTGGGGAATCGTAGTAAGCAAGTTCGTACTCCAGTCGCTCTATTACGTTCACTTTCGGGCAAATACCCTTAGGAAAGGTATGAACCCCCTTATCCTCCAATTTTGGGTTAAAAAGCCCCATTACTATTCTACTAAGAGAATGGCTTTGGCATTAAACAACCAACAAAGGTTTATATGCTATTAAACTAAGAAACCAAACAAGTATCAAAGAAGATGAGTGTTTGGACTCTGACGTTTTACTGACTGCAAATCATTACTTAATGGACGCTAGTTGCAATATACCGTAATTATTCGTGCATAACGCATATTGTTGTATAATACGCACCTCTGAATTTGGGCTACAAAATCTGAAAAACAAAAGTATTTTGTTAATAATAGAAACTGATATATTGGAATTTGTAAAAGATAAATTTAACATTTGTTCAATTTTTATGGGGTTCGTATGAATCGAAATCAAGGAAGCAATGAGGCGCTTGTGGAATAACGGTTTTGGTCAGAAATAGATTTTGCCGTCATAGTTCGAACCCTTATCGAGGCTTTTTGCGTTTCACATAAACCTTATTCTCTTAGGAAAAATATGAATTCCACTATTCTCCTTTAAGCTGGGAATAAATAGTAGGGCAAACTGTGCCCTTTAATCTTAGTATGGTATGATTCTAAATTGAAAACCAGTTGTAGACCGAGAGCAGTTTAGGCTCCGACAGTCTATTCGTGTCTAATGCCCCCCCCCGATCAAATCAGGTTACGGGATCAATCTTCTTATAGATTTAAAATAAAATAAAAAAATATACATTTTACTTACGTTTTGAAACAAATCATTTAAGCTATATTTAGACCAAAAATATTTATCATTACTATAATCAAGTCATTCTGACAACGCAGTTTCCTGAATCCCTCTTTCTGTCTGTCTCTCTGTTTGTCTGTCTGTCTGTCACTCTCTCTCTCTCAAGCCACCCATCCCTATTATCCACCGCTCCAGGTAGGTCTTCTAGACTGCATCCAGTGTCCTCACAGAGTTTATGATTGTAAGTCTTTGTCTGTCAGCCAACACTGGTGAATCCATGCGTGGTAGTCCATTAAATAACTTATCTTATGCGGTCATCTTTAGTTTTTCGATTATGCTCCGTATATGTTGGTTATCTTACTTAAATGGTGAGGGCGATGGGTGGGAGGTGGCCGTACAGCTGCTGTTTTCTTGGTGTGTTACTCCCTGGATTGGTTTAAAGCAGCGCATAGCATTCTTGAGTAGCTCCCATCTATCTTTTTCTCGATGCGATTCGTTTGCATTCATGTGGTGCACGTATATAGTAGTACCTGAAAGATCATAGCTTGAAAGAAAGCCCGTTTTACTTTATCAGATCCATCAAATTTCCTTACAATTGATAAAGAGCCAATAGCAGTCGATGCTCACGCGAGGCACATGTTGACATCACTTTCAGTAGATAAGATATTGCTGCTAAGGTATGTAAACTGGTGTGCACTACATAATTAGTGTTCATGTAGCGGTTAAAAATCTCTGCTGCTTGCCCTGAAAGATGCAATAGACATTCGTGTTGGACAGTTAAATTATTATCATTTTTTTTTCAATAGAATGACTTTTCCGCGGTAAAGTTTATGGTTTTAATCCTAATGAATATAACAGAAAGACAAAAAAGAGGATTGTAAAAAGGAAACGAATTGACGAATTGTAAATATAATGAGATTAATAAAAACACACAAATATATATATATATACATATATATATATATATATATATATATAAGAAAGTTGTCCGACCGTAGTCAAGGGGGACGCTGAGGTTGTATTTTCAATAAGAACTAAATCGTTGTGTAAAGAGGGCGCTACTCCTTTCCCTAGATTGCTCCACTTACTCTTGATCCGTACCTTTAATGGTAAGTGTTCAGAACTTTTGGAACGACACTTATATATATATATATATATATATATATATATATATATATATATCGTGTATCTTTTAAGCTAACTAAACAGATATTTGTCTTATTTTTTGTGCAGCCCGTGCAAATTTAAAATCTAGGTGAGGGTTACGTGAAGCCCATAAAAATCTACCCCTGGGTGTGGTTTAGAACCTTTTGAACAACTTATATATATATGTATATATACATGTGTGGGTTGCCTAATCAGCTGGGGCTGTAGAATACACTGACTGCACCTCTGCAAAGGGGTAAACTCCCCCCTAACGAGTGTCCTGGATATGACACTAAACAATCTGATGGTGAGGTTCCTGCAGTGCTGGAGCTTTGGGGAATGCGGAGTACCCCTTCATTGCCATCGCTCCCAGGTCCACTCTGGCCCGGAGTGGTAGCACCTGATAGGGCACTATCTATGGGTTAAATAGAACTAACAGCATACTTATGCTAAACTGAATTTTTTGAGTAAACTGAATAGCTTGAAATAGAAATATTTTTGACAATTAAACCATACTTACATATAAACTGCGTGCTTATGCTTAATTGAATTATTTGAAAAAGAACTGTTTTTCGACATTAAAACTGTATTTACACTTAACTCAATTGTTACATATAACTGTTTGAAAGTTTGAAATGGAAATGTTTTCGACAATTAAACTGTATACTTATGCTAAACTCAATTGTTTTAAATAGAAGAGATTATTTACATAAAAATGGATTTGGCGTTAAATAACCAACAAAGGTTGATATGCCATAAAACCCAACAAACCAAACCAAACATGTGTGCGTGTGCGTGTGTGCGTGTTTGTGTGAGTGTGTGTGTTTGATGTTTGAGCTCTCAGTAGCCGTTAAGCAGATATATATAAACAAAACAAATGTGATGTATAAGCATTTAAAATTCCTTCATTTACGTGAGTGTCCTCGTGGCTGTGCAGTAGAATCTTGAATTGCCGTATGAGTCATCCTGGCTTCGATACCAGCTTCGGGAATCTCGCGTGTTTAGCCACACTGAAGAGTTGTGATACAACGAAACAGTCTGTCTATCGAGGACTTCATATATATATATAATCCTCAAACACTGATGCTAAATGGCTTTAACATCAAACAAAGCTATTTTCAAAACGTTGATATGAATTAGACTGAAATACTGCCACATTAAAACATCAGTAAATAAATATCAAAGATAAATATTTAATTGAAGCAGATACAGGTAATTTGAAATGAGCCCTTAACGAAACCTCCAGGATTGCCTTCCACGTGTAACACTAAGCGTCAAGTGGTCATGATACACAGAGGTTATAAAACAGTCATCTCAAAACACTTGAATAAAAAAAAAAGACAATCCTCATTTGTTTAGTGTCTTTATTTTAATGGCATATCAACCTTTGTAGGTTATTTAATGCAAAAGGCATCCTTCGAAAAGAACAGTAGCGGTACTACTACACCCATAGCTGGAAGGATAAGGGGGTTTATAGCTTTCCCAAAGTTATTTGTCCTAAAGTGAACATAATAGCTCGACTGGAGTTCGAACTCGCTTAGAACTATTCCGCAGTCCATTGTTTTAACCATTACACCGCAAGGACGCCTCCTCTCTCTCCTCGTTAAAAAATTATACGTTATTGCTTCATTTTTACGTTTTAACTGTTTTAAGAACTCTCAAACATTTTTCCCTGACAATGACCTCAGGTCAAAACAAACGAAGAATAAATAAAAATCAAAAAGTGAGTAATTACCAATAATTATTATCATTTCAACCGGACGTTGGCCTAGCGGTTAGAGTGTTCGCCAATGGCCCGGGAGACCTGCGTTCAATCCCAGGTCGAGTCATACCAAAGACTTTAAAAATGGAACTTGATACCACCTTGCTTAACACTCAGCATTATAAGGTACGGTTCAAGGGTAAAGTGGAGCAATCCAGGGAAAGGAGTAGCGCCCTTCCCTGCACCTTGGTGTAGTAGCTATCGAAAAGGGAGCCTTCGGGTCTCCTTCGACTATGATCGCTAACTTTACTTTAACTTATTATTATTTGGTTATAACTTGCTTGAATTCTTTGTTTAATGGCATATCAACCTTTGTAGGTTATTTAATGCCAAAGCCATTCTCCTAGAAGAACAGTAGTGTTACTATTTAACCCATAGCTGGGAGGATAAGAGGGTTCATACCTTTCCCAAATGAACGTAATGGGGCGACTGGAGTGCGAACTCGTGTACTACGATTCCGCAGTCCATCGCTTTAACCATTACACCAAGAGGACATCCCCGTTATAACTTGTGTTTATCCAAAGTACACACATACGCCAACACACACATACATATAATTACACTCACGAAAACATATCCTATGGACATGCTAATGTTGTAACACTTTTTGACATAGGAAATCGATATGGCGACCCGATTTCAATTCTCAGACGAGTCTGATAGCTTCGGAAAGATATTCATTCAACTATTTTCCAGGTATGGGTTAATAGTTGGGCAGACTTTGTTCATTAACTTTAGAATGGCAACCAGTCAACGTCATCGCTGGGATGTAAGGCTTTATGAATCGTCATTAGTTTTCTTCTTCACTGGTCCATTTGTTTAAGTTATTCTTTTGGAAGAGGTTCCTGCAATATAGTTTGGTTTCTTTCGATAAGTTTCCAGCTATAAAGTTTGATTATCATTATTTTCACTCCTTGAGAGTTTTTCACATCGGCGACAGATGATGGTCTTTAACTGAAGTCTGAGTGACAACTAGTCTCTTCAAGTTTCCAGAACTCTTCTCAGTATTCAGGCCAATCTCACCAATGCTATAGTTTAGATTGTCTCGACTCTTATTTCAAAGACCACTAGTCCTTTTACCAATCCTTTGGTTCCTGTACCAAGAGTACCAATTACAATTGGTATTACCGTCACATTCATGTTCCACAATTTTTCAATTCCCTGGCAAGGTCTAGGTAATTATATCTCTTCTCACTTTCTTTAAATTTTACCCTGTGGTCAGCCGGGACAGCCAAGTCCACAATTCTGCAAATTCTCTTTTTTTTGTTGATTATTATAAGGTCTGGTCGTCTAGCCGAGATTAGTTGATTCGTTTGTATCTCAAAATCCCTGAGGAGTTTGTGCGTCTCGTGTTTTAGGACAGATTCAGTGTTGTGCATATACCGTTTGTTCTTATTGTCAAATTTCAATGTCTTGCACAGTTTCTAGTGGATCACCTTGCCCACCCAGTCGTGTATAGTCTTATACTCATGCTTTGCAATGATTACTCTTTATGGTGATGTTTTGTAATGCTATTAGAAGAGATTCAGTTTCTATCTTAAAGTTTCCTTTTCTTAGCTACATCCACATTTTCTCGTGGGAGATGTCGCTTCTTAGTCGCTTAAAATATTCATAGAGTTGTTTTTCCCCAATTTTTGTTTTCTAGTTATTACCATTCGACTGATCCTCATGTTGTCAGTTGCCCAACGAGTGTCCTTGATATGACACTAAATAATCTGATAGTGAGGTTCCAGCAGCCCTGGGGCCTTGGGAAATACGGAGTACCCCTTCATTGCCATTGCTCCCAGGTCCACTCTGGCCCGGTGTGGCAGCACCTGATAGGGCCCTATCTATGGGTTAAATAGAACTAACGGCATACTTATGCTAAACTGAATATCTTGAAATAGAAATGTTTTTGACAATTGAACCGTGATTACATTTTGAACTGCGTGCTTCTGCTGAACTGAATTATTTTAAATAGAACTGTTTTTTGATATTGAAACTGTATTTACACTAAACTGAATTGTTTAACATAGAACTGTTCCGACATGTAACTGTGCATAAACAAAATCTGTACTTTTACTAAACTGAATTAGCTGAAGTAGAATTGCTTGACTAAACTGAATAGCTCGAAATAGAAATGTTTTTTACAATTCAACTGTACTTACATTTAAACTGTGTGCTTATGCTAAACTGAATTGTTTTAGATTGAACTATTTTTGACATTGAAACTGTACTTATACTAAACTGAATTGTTATATATAACTGCTTGAATAATTTGAAATAGAAATGTTTTTGACAATTAAACTGTGTACTTATACTAAACTGAATTGTTTTAAATAGAACTGATTATTTACATAAAATGGATTTGGCGTTAAATAACCAACAAAGGTTGATATGCCATAAAACCCAACAAACCAAACCAAACCATTATGTTGTCAGTATTGTTTCTGGAGGCAGTAATCAATCCTTTTTCCGTGCTTTTCTATGTAGTCTTCGGGTCGTTGTATCGATGCATCAACATTGTCTTCAATTCTAGCAAGGCCTCTTCCTCCCTCTTTTCTAGACACATATAGTGTATCAACGTCATCTCAAGGATGCAAGACTTTGGGGCATCGACATTGTCTAAGAGGTCTTCAAATCAATAATCAACATATCTCTTCCCAGTCCAGTTATAGACAGTCTGACCTCTAGATTATCATTATTATTATTATTATTATTATTATTATTATTATTATTATATAGAAATTGTGACTTGAAAACATATAACTATAGGACCATATGAAACCATATAAAAAGTAAAGTTGGCGACCATAGTCGAGGGTGGCCCGAAGGCTCCCTATTCAATAGCTGCTTCACCGATGTGTAGGAGAGGGCGCTACTCCTTTCCCTGGATTGCTCTACTTTACCCTTGATCCTTACAATGGTGATTGTTAAGCAAGGCGGCATCAAGTACCATTTTTGACGTCTCATTAGGCCAATGAAACCATATAAGTTTACGTAAATTATTAATGTATGATACAAATAATTCAAAACCATATTAATATGTACAACTAATGTATATAATTATATACACATAGTTGATTGAAATCATAGAACTGTGTATAAATTATTAGTTTTAAGAAAAGTTTCACTAAAAGATAAAAATGATTTCCAATGCATTTTTATTGTAAAAATCATTTCCAATGCACTTTTATAATAAAAATTATTTTCAATGCATTTTTATAGTAAAAATCATTTCCAATGAATTGTGATAATCAAAATCATTTCCAATGCATATTTATAAGAAAAAAATCATTTCCAATGCATTTTTATAGTAAAAATCATTTCCAATGCATTTTTATTATAGTCCATTTTTATTATATCAATTATTTTCAATTGATTTTTACTGAAAAATCATTTTCAATGCAATTTTATTGTAAAAAAGACCCATTTAAATGCATTTGTACAATATCGATCATTTTTATTGTAAAAATCATTTCAAATGTATTTTTAGAGTAAAATTCATTTCCAATACATTTTATTGTATCAATTTTTTTTTAATTGATTTTTAGAGTAAAATCATTTCCAATGCATTTTTATTCGAAAAAATCATTTCCAATGCATTTTTATTCGAAAAAATCATTTCCAATGCATTTTTATAATAAAAATCATTTCCAATGCATTTTTGTAGTAAAATCATTTCCAATGCATTTTTATTAGAAAAAATCATTTCCAATGGATTTCTATAGTAAAAATCATTTTCAATGCATTTTTATAGTAAAAATCATTTCCAATGCATTTTTATAGTAAAAATCATTTCCAATGCATTTTTATAGTAAAAATCATTTCCAATGCATTTTTATCGTAAAAATCATTTTCAATGAATTTTCATAAGAAAAAATCATTTCCAATGCATTGTTGAAATAAAAATCATTTCCAATGCATTCTTATTATATCAATTATTTTCAATTGATTTGTATTTTAAAATCATTTTGAATGCAATTTTATTATAAAGGAAAAAACCCATTTAAATGCATTTGTATAATATCAATTATTTTTAATGTTTTTATTGTAAAAATCATTTCAAAAGTATTTTTAGAGTAAAAACCATTTCCAATACTTTATATCAATTATTTTTAATTGATTTCACTTACCTAGGAAGCACCGTCGCATCAACCGAAAAGGACATCGACACGAGGTTAACGAAAGCATTGACAGATATCAATAGGCTATCGATTATATGGAAATCAGACCTAACCGATAAAATGAAACGCAGTTTCTTCCAGGCAGCGGTCACATCGATACTACTATATGGATGCACTACATGGACTCTAACAAAGCGGCTGGAGAAGAAGCTAGACGGCAATTACACAAGAATGCTGCGAGCAATCTTGAACAAGTCCTGGCGGCAACACCCCACAAGACACCAACTGTACGGCCACCTGCCTCCTATCACGAAAACTATTCAAGTTAGACGAACCAGACATGCAGGACACTGCTGGAGAAGCAGGGACGAGCTCATAAGTGATGTACTTTTATGGACCCCCACACATGGCCGTGCAAAAGCAGGACGACCAGCACGAACATACATTCAGCAACTATGTGAGGATACAGGATGTTGTCCAGAAGACCTGCCTGAGGCGATAAACGATAGGGAAAAGTGGCGAGAGAGGGTCAGGGATATCCGTGCTACCAGCACAACATCATCATCATCATGATGATTTATAGTAAAATCTTTTCCAATGCATTTTTATAGAAAACTGAGTGGAAATACATTTATACTATAACAATCATTTTCAATGTATTTTTATGTTAAAAATCATTTCCGGTAGATTTTTCTAGGTCAAAGCCTTTACGATGCATCATTTTTTGTAAAAATTGATTTCCATTAAATTTTAACTTCTAAAATCATAATTGTTAAACTGACGTATCCATAAAGTTACTCAACACGGGTTGTCATGACCTAAAACTCGGTAAACTGTTTTATTGACGCTGCAAAACTGCAACATACAATCATTTACCGTCACGTTAATCTTAACTACAGTATAAACGAATGTGACATGCTTTAAGGTAACTCCTGCACATTTAATTCGATAACAACGTCTTTATGCAGTTGGGACAAACTAGTTAAAGTCACGTTACTTAATTAATTACTTGATTAATTGATTTTGTCTGTAAACTGCAAGTAAGGTCTGCAATCTAACAAACAGCAGTTCGTATAATTTTTTTGTAAATGAAGCTGGACTAGTTAAATGGCAATTCACCCATCTTTCGAGATAATTTCTGATCAATTATTCCTATTAGATTACTTTTCCTTAGTCAGTCGATGCTATATAAGGATTCACTGAGTCTTGTTCACTAACAGAAGAAAATTTACTCCCGGAACATTCAACTTGAATCCTCATTCAAAATTCAATATGCCTAACTACACACTGTACTACTTCAATGGCCGTGGACGCGCCGAAATCTGTCGTATGTTGATGGCCGCTGCCGGCGTCCAATATACCGACAAGAGGTTCGAATTCAACGAATGGGACAAATACAGGAATGGTAAGTTCTCTTTTTTATTTCGTAGTATTGATCCTATTTTAGTTCATCGCAGGTTTTCTTAATTAATTTTTTTAAAGCTAGACTTTAGACTAAGTAATATTGACTCAACCTTTTCGAGTTCTGGCTGTGTGTATTTTGAAAATAATGCAAAGTTATAAAAATATATTATACAGGAATAAATTACAATAATATATTAGTTATTGTGTGTATTTTGAAAATAATGTTAATTTATAATAATATATTATCTCACAGTTTTCAAAACCAACTTAGAATATATATAATCTTAATTTTATTTAATTTCTACTAATTGTAAACCAATGTGTTTGAAGATCAAATACAAATCTAACCACGTTCCATTTAGATAGGTTCATTATAGTTATATACGGACTATCTTCGGTATGATATCAAAACCAATCTATCGATCGATCTAACGATCTCTCTCATTTTGTTCGTATCTCTTTCATTATTTTCTCCATCATTCTTATCTAGATTGATTCAAATGTTAGACTAATAAACGAGTTCAATGTCTACCGTCACAACATAAAGACAGTTACACCGCTTTGATCAAATTTAAAAACCGCTTTGATCAATATTCAAAAACTTATTCATTAGTAAGATGCTAAATTGGTTGATATTAGTATCCACTTGGCAAGTAATAAATTCCTGTCAGCTATTTTAGTCCGTTTCCCTAAGTTAAAACACATTAATTGATATTTTCAATGGTATTGTGACATGGTCTCTACCAGCATCTAGAAAAGCAATAAGTGGTTTGAATTCAACTATTGGAAAAAAAATACAGAAATGGTAAACTTTTTCTTTTCTTTTCTTTTTATTTTTCTTTTTTCCATAAAATGAAATCTGTTCAATTTTGCTCGGCTTCAACTCTGGTTTAAAATGACAATCGATAATCTAAAATCTATCCATTAAAAAGTTTATAGATTATTTTTGGTCAAACTTTTCACCTAAATCAACGAGTTTCTTCTCACTTATTCGGTTTTGATTAAACTAGCCGCTATGTTCAGTTTACAGACATGGGATAGGATTAACCCAAATCCTTTATACATTTATAAATTGACAGATTATTTACTTTCATTCTGTTCATAAAAATCAAAACTCACCCTACCTCAAGATAATTTATATTACTCCAGTATCAACGAATATGCTGTGATCTGCTGTGTGTTCATATTTACCAACCCCTCCGCTCGGGCAGGATATGACACAAAGTCAATTTTTAAGCGAAGTTTAACAGGTTTGAATTCACAGTTTTCCTTCTCCTAAACTAGTTGCCTCATCAAGGCTGAAGAACCTTGTCTGCCCTACTTTTTCCCATAGCTGGAGGGAGAATAATTGTATTCATACCTTTCCCAAAGGTATTAGTACTATGTGAAATGCAATTAGCCTGGTCCAGGATTTGAACTCTGTCGCCGTGTCCATTTCCTACGACGATAACTATTACACCACGGGCACCTCCACAGTCGTATGTTGTCTACTGCCGGCGTCCATTACAACAAAATCTCCAAATTTATTTCATGGCATGAATACTTGAGTGGTAAATTCTTTAAATTATCATATTTCGGTTTTCCAAAACAAATCCAGGCATGTACGAAATGTATTGAAACGTATAATTGTTGTTGGGTTCGTAAGATGGTAATTTCTGTGTATGGTGTGAGTAAGAGAGAAGCTCTCTATGACAGGATATACTAATCATCTTACCCAGCCCTGAAGTCTTGGTGCAAAAATCCAAAATCCAGTCAGACTGATTCCACCAGACGTTTCGTGAGGCGGGGACGTTAAAAGCTCTCCAAAAGACAACCTTAAGATACCAGATATCTTCTTCAGGGCACCGTTAAGTCCCTCAAACTCAACTTTATACACAGGGAGGACTGTATATTGTTATTAATTGTTTCACATGTTGATTAATAAATTGTAAGAATTAAACAAAGTATTAATTCATTTATTTGTTGCTGTTAGCCTTACAATAAACACAATCATCATCATCATCATGTCGCGCCGCCAGCGCGGATATCCTTGACCCTCTCTCGCCATTTCTCCCTATCATTCATCGCCTCCGGCAGGTCTTCAGGGTTACATCCTGTGTCCTCACATAGTTGCTGTATGTATGTTCGTGCTGGTCGTCCCACTCTTGCACATCCATATGTGGGGGTCCACAGGAGTACATCGCTTATGAGCTCGTCCTTGCTTCTACAGCAGTGTCCTGCGTGTCTGGTTCGTCGAACTTGTATAGTTTTCGTGATGGGGGGCAAGTGTCCGTATAGTTGTAGTCTCGTGGGGTGCTGTCTCCAGGACTTGTTTAATACTGCTCTCAACATTCTTGTGTAATTTCTGTCCAGTCTCCTCTCCAGCCGCTTCGTAAGCGTCCATGTGGTGCATCCATATAGCAGTATCGACACAACCGCTGCCTGGAAGAAACTGCGTTTCATTTTATCAGTTAGGTCCGACTTCCATATGATCGAGAGCCTATCGATAGCTGTCCATGCTTTCGTCAGTCGTGTGTCGATGTCTTTTTCGGTTGATGAGATGCTACTTCCTAGGTAGGTGAATTTGTCGACTAGTTTCAGAGAGGCTCCGTCTAGTGTGGCAATGTTGCCCGTTTGGTTGTAACACATATATTCAGTTTTGTTCGCATTGACATGGAGGCCAATGCCAGCTGCGGCTCGTTCCAGACTATGCAGTAGTGTCTCTGCTTGATTAGGCGTATTCGTTAGTATCGCCAAGTCATCAGCGTAGTCGGCGTCCGTGATTGTTTTTGCGGGGTACCTTTTGCTTCTTCTCTTAGTCAGCTCGAAGCCATTTTCTCTGATTTTGTCGATCGAAGTCCTAAGCACATAGTCTTGACAGATGATAAAGAGGTACGGGGCTAGTGTGTCTCCTTGTAGAACTCCTGCAACAATGTCGAAGTATTCCGTGTCTCCATCTGGTGAACGTACCTTCACTTTGGTGTTTCTGTAGAGAATCATTATCGCTGCTGTGTGTAGATTCTTAATATTAGGCAGGAATATTCAAAATCATATTCTGCGTAAAATATTAATGTTCGGAATATTCTAAGGCATTGCATATAAATTATTAATATTAAAAAGCAATATATAAAAGCATGAAATACTACAGATTTTTTTTAAATATTAGATATGAATAATTGAAAGCATATCATTGTTTATAAAATATTAACGTTCTGATTCTTTTAAAGCATTACGAATAAATTATCCATTTCCAAAATGGAATATTTAAAAGCAAAAGAAGGAAGTTATTTACCAAGTAACAGAAACTCATCAAAATGTGAGCGGATAGATTATTAATTTCCAAAAAGGAATCATCATCATCATCATATCGTGCTGGCAGCACGGATATCCCTGACCCTCTCTCGCCACTCCTCCCTATCGTTCATCGCCCTAGGTAGGTCTTCAGGACAACATCCTGTATCCTCACATAGCTGCTGAATGTACGTTCGAACTGGTCGTCCTGCTTTTGCGCGGCCATGTGTGGGGATCCATAAGAGTACATCTCTTATGAGTTCATCTCTGCTTCTCCAGCAGTGTCCTGCATGTCTGGTTCGTCTAACTTGGATAGTTTTCGTGATAGGGGGCAGGTGGCCGTACAGTTGGTGTCTTGTGGGGTGTTGCTGCCAGGACTTGTTCAGGATTGCACGCAGCATTCTTGTGTAATTGCCATCTAGCTTCTTCTCCAGCCGTTTTGTTAGCGTCGAAGTAGTGCATCCATATAGCAGTATCGATGTGACCGCTGCCTGGAGGAAACTGCGTTTCATTTTTTCGGTTCGGTCTGATTTCTATATAATCGATAAAGGAATACTTAAAAGCAAAAGAAGGAAGTTATTTACCAAGTAACAGAAACTCATCAAAAATTGAGCGGATAGAAAATGTTCCATGCATGAGTTTCTGTTACTTGGTAAATAACTTCCTTCTTTTGCTTTTAAATATTCCTTTTTGGAAATTAATAATCCATCAGCTCACTTTTTGGTGAGTTTCTGTTACTTGCTAACTTCCTTCTGCTTTATATTCTGCATAAAATAATACAGAATTTAAAAAATATTATATTGGAACAATTGAAAGCATATTATTGTGGATAAAATATTAACGTTCTGATTCTTTCAAAGCATTACGAATAAATTATCAATTTCAAAAATGGAATATTTGAAAGCATAAATTACTCTATTCTATTCTATTTTTAAAATTAGATAGGGATATTTAAAAGCGTAAAATACTATAGAATTTTTTGATATTAGACTGGAATAATTAAAAGTCATATAACAATATGAAAATTAATAGTACAAAGAATAATTAGTACAATTCTTATTGATATAATTATTATATACCAGTAATTTGATTAAGTTATTTAATTTATTTACATATCAATCGTTGAGGGTTATTCAATATCAAATTCTCTTTTTAGATACAGTATATCTGATTTCTAAAGTCTAAAATTTCTTGGTAACATTACTTTTAAAACAAGCTCATTTAGTTACACTTAGTTAAATGTTTTCAAGTATCGATATTTAGGTTAAATTATTTTGTTTAATGGCACATCAAACCTTGATGCTTATTTAGAACCAAATCCAGTATATATATATATATATATATATATATATATATATATATATATATATTATGAGAGTGTTGGTTATCAGTGAATCACTATGTAGTTATGTGTCGAACCAAGTGCAATTTAATATGGAGAGTGCTCACTATCAATGATAGGGCAATAATAATAATAATGATAATGAATAAATATATATAAAGATGGTAAAGATGGTATTACATAGCAGAGGAGTGTGGAATGCCCTGTTTTCATTGGCTGTTTACTAAAAGACAGATGTCTATAAGAACGGCCGAAGTCCGGCCTTTTTATTTATTTTTTCTTTGCTTTGGTAGAGGCACGAGCGTAGCACGTCGCGATCACGGAGGCGGCTTGGCTCTTTCAGAGTCATGCCGGGGTTACTGTCGGAGCTGATATGATGCAGAAATAACCCGAAATCGGCAATGAAGACAGCGCATCACTGAAGACCTCCCTGATGCATCTAAGATGTATGATTGAAATGAAATGAAATATATATATATTTAATCCATGGAAAATATTGTTCTGCAACCTAAGGTTTCTTGAAGTTTATAACAACATTCATCAGGCAGTTAAAAAGATGGAATGAAATTGAAAATCGAAAATGTGTCAAAATGCAGACAAAAAGCCGTTACGATTTTGTTTATGTGTGGTTGAAAGTATGTGTGTGTATATGGGTGTGGGTGTATGTGTGTGCGTGTGGATGCGTGTTTTTAACTTAATTTAAAAACTTTAAATATTTTCCATGGATTGAATATATATGTAATATATATTTATTTATTATCATTATATATATATATATATATATATATATATATCAGTGGCGACTCTAGCCTATTTTTGCTACTCATGCCCCCCCGCCCTCTGTCAACTTCAGTTCCCAACCCGTGGTCCGTGGACCCAAAGTAAGTCATCATAGTTGCTATTGCGTGATTCTCCATTGTATAGCACAGATTGACAAACCTACCTTGGATGGTGTTTTTTTTTTGGTAAACAATCAAGATACTATATAATTTGTAGTCTTGTTAATACAGTAGATAAGATAATTTTTTTTCCTTTCAAAAGTATAGAAGAAAAGAGAAGATGTTCATTACTATGACGAGAAAAATATGTTTATTAGAATAAAGAAACTGATTACAATATACACAGACACAGCTAGTAGTTTCAATTTCGCTTGAAATAAAGATTATTTGTCGAAAATGTATTCACATAAACAAATTTTAGTTACAGGATGTAATATATGCAACATTCATTAAAGAAATAAAGATCTGTTAGTGAAAAAACGAATTAAAACACGCCGTTTAAACAACATTTACCATAGCGATGATGATGACGTCGGGACGGCTATAATCTGCTATCCCCACCTCTCTCTCTCTCTCTCTCTCTCTCTCTCTCTCTGTCCCTCTCCCTCTTCCCAAGACAGCAGTCAGCTGTCAGCTGTCAGAATGTGCTAAGATTTTTGAGCATGATGTTTGGGTTGCTCTTGCTATTGGCTACAGCCAAAAGCGAGATTTCTCTAACATTACTGTTATTATAAGGGTCTAGTGCTCGGCACGGATTTGCGCATGTTCAACATTATAGCCGATTTTATGGGATGTTCAATGGATCTGACGGTAGCCGGACAAAGACCATCCGTTCAAAACAGCATCGTTGTATTATTCCCAGATATATTTATGAACTTTTGGCTACTTAGTTATCGAAACTTGAATAGATACGTAATTTAATTGAGATCAGACTAAGTATGTTTGCTTGAAATTAATGGATGATTTTTAATCCATTTTGAATAACATTGACCGAGTTATTGATCGTGCCGGGTACGAGTAGCACTAGTCCCGTCTCCGCCCCTGATATATATATATATATATATATATATATATAAGGTGGTCAACCGTAGTCGAGCGTGACCAGGAGGCTCCATTTTCAATAGTTACTACATTGAGGTGCACGGAAGAGTATTACTTCTTTCCCCTGAGTTGCTCCACTTACCCTTGATCCGTACCTTTTAATGCCAAGCGTTCAATAAAGAAGCATCAAGAACCTTTTTAGAGTCTTTGATATGATTCTACCAGGGATTGAATCTCAGTCTCTCGGACTACAAGCAAACACAAACCATTATTCTAGTGGGCCGGTATATATATATATATATATGATTTTAAGGTGAATAGTTTTTTAGTTACATTATCTTGAGATATGTTCGAGCTCCTTTGTTGCGACACAGTTAAATGGCTTCCAGTGTTTCAATTTTACACATATATTTCTATTTAATATTAATAATAATCCTTATTAAACGATTAAATTATTTTACCTTTAGACGGGACTCTAACAGTTACTACTACGTAGGGTCTCAGTGGACCTGGGAGTAATAGTAATGAACAGTTGCTCCACATTCCACAAAACACCAAAACTGAAACCTGACTATCAGATGATTTAGTGTCATATCTAGGACACTAGGATACTTACCTGGTCTTAGCTGGGCCGTCTGGCATTCGTACCGGATGGAGTATCGAAACCAATGGCAGATTCGAAGTCGAAAGGCCCCTGGTTTTGACTGGGCCACCTTCGGGTGGGCAAGCTGTAAGACTGACACCTTTGTCCTTTATGTATAGCACTAGACATTGCTGTTTAGTTTAAGCTATTACCTGACATCCATGCCTGGACCCAGATTTGGGTCCAAGAAACAGCTTGGCTCATTAGGCCCACATCACACTCAACGGGTCAATGCGCTGTACAAACCAGCAGAGTTCGAGTCTCGGCTCGTGTCCGACCTTTCCCTCCCCTAAATCCCCACTATAATTGGACTTCGGTTCATTGACCTTGTGTCGAGTCCTGTCTGGTGGGAGGCAGTGATAAATATCATATCTAAGACACTCGGTTTGGTTTGGTTTGGTTTGGTTTGTTGGGTTTTATTGCATATCAACCTTTGTAGGTTATTTAACGCCAAATCCATTTTTATGTAAATAATCCGCTCTATTTAAAACAATTCAGTTTAGCATAAGTACACAGTTTAATGGTCAAAAACATTTCCATTTCTAACTATTCAAGCAGTTGTATGTAACAATTTGGTTAAGTGTAAATATAGTTTTAATGTCGAAAAACAGTTCAATTTCAAATAATTCAGTTAAGCATAAAGACGCAGTTTAAATGTAAGTACGGTTTAATTGTAAAAGTCATTTCTATTTCAAACTATTCAGTTTTACTCAAACAATTCATTTTAGCATAAGTATGCTGTTAATTCTATTTAACCCATAGATAGGACCCTTATCAGGTGCTACCACTCCTGGCCAGAGTGGACCTGGGAGCGATGGCAATGAAGGGGTACTCCGCATTCCCCAAAGCTCCAGCACTGCTGGAACCTCACCACCAGATTGTTTAGTGTCATATCCAGGACACTCATTAGTGGGGGGGATCTTACCCCTCAGCAGAGGTGCAGTCAGTGTATTCTACAGCCCCAGCTGACTGGGCAATCTAAGACACTCGTTGGGTAGGATATTACTCTAAAGCTGAAATGCAGTTGGCTTTTTGTAAAGTTCGAACGGACACAAAAAATATGCAAATAATCATCAGAATTTGTATTTGATACGACATAACGGATTGTAATAAAAAAAAACCGAAAAACTCTCTCGCTAATAAAATAAACCAACAGGAGTCGACATGTTTAAAAAAAACAATCAATCAACCAAACATTGCATGATTATATTGTTTATTATCTTCTTTCAGATATGCCCAGCTACTGCGTCCCTGTTTTAGACATTGATGGCCAGAACAAGATGCCTGAAACCATGGCCATTGCCAGGTATTTGTCCAGGGAACATGGTAAGTGTCAATCATTGCAATAAACGCCTCTTTTAAAGAATTGCTAAAAGACAATTTAATTACGAAACGGTTTTTTTTCTTTAATTTTTTCTTTTTTCTTCTTTTTTTTTTTTTCTTTGATTTTTTTTTCTTTTTTGCTAATCTCTTAAACCTGCGGTTCTCAACAGTGAATTAATGAACAATCGTCTACCCAGAAATTATTCCGGACGGTGAAGTTGGGAGTGGGGGAGTCTGCGAGAGGAAAAAAAATTATCATTTGAAAAAGATATACCGCAGAGCTTGTTTCGGTCTGCAAGAACAGTCTTTTAGATGAAAACCAATTTTCATACCAAGCATTTTTGCTTGTATGTGTTTTAGGAATTCAAATTCAGACCATTCTACAAGTTTTGCAATAGTTTGGTGATGTGAGGAACAATTGGGAGCTTGGATGCTTTTGCCAAGATCATGAATGTGACGAATCACACAGAGCTTGCCTGATACTCTCACAATGTAACTCACCAGATTTGTCTCCTTGACTTCAAGCACGGCCTCTAAATCTATCCTTTTGGACTACCTGATCTTACCCGATCATTGCTGTTCTTTTAACCCGAGCAAAATTTCTTGAATCATTTGTTACTCGCCGCACCTGACTTTTCAGCAGGGCTGTCCAGCATTCATGCTGAATAGGGCTTCAAGATCAATGACAGATTCGAATGGCCCTCTGCTCCTGCCGGTCCACCTTCAAGTTAGCGATGAAATCAATGACAAGCATTCCACGGCACGACACTTTCTGGTCTAGTTTCAGCTATGAGCAGGTATACGTGGCTGACTCACGTTATATCTAGATGGTCCAAGTCCAGCAGACTCGGTGGGGGGGGAGTTCTCGAGGTGTAATGGTTAAAGCATTGGACTTCAGAATCGTAGTATGTGAGTTTGAAATCCAGTCACGCTATTACGTCCACTTTCAGACAATTACCCTAGGGAAAAGTATGAACCGCCTTATCCTCACAGATATGGGTTAGATAGTACCACTACTTACCTTCAAGAAGAATGGATGAGAAGGTTGATGTGCCATTGAAACAACCGACAAATAATCCTACAGGTTCATCTGGATCACATTGCACTATGTTGAGACAATAACTTGCCTAGACCAGCAGGATGCGAGTATCAGCTCGTGCACGACCTCCCTCTTTCCTAAATCCCCCAATAAAAAATACCTTGTGTTAAATCTTGTCTGCTGAGAGGCAGAGATAAACATGAACATTTTTCATAACAAATTATTTTTTGTTTTTTCAGCAGCTTTAGAGATTGATAACCGGGCCGGAGTAGAGTTTTCGCCAAACGTCCAAGATACCGGGGTTCAATCCCTGTTCGAGTAATACCAAAGACTCAAAATATCGTACATGATTAACACTCAGCATTATAAGGTAAGGATCGATGGTAGAGTGGAGCAATCCAGGGAATGTAGTAACACCTTACCCTCGATGTCGTAGCTATTGAAAAGGGAGCCTTCGGATGACCCACGACTAAGGTCGCCAACTTTACTTTTATTAGTAAATGATAAGTTCTTCTGTGAGAGTTTCAAATCACACAGAGAATGACGCAATACACAACGTGTCAGCTTACTACCAACCACAACACTACCGTCCACGTAAGAGTTCTCCCACGTCTTGAAATACTTCGATCACGGAACACATAAAAAGTGGGCCACGTTAGCTGAGTGTGACCCGAAGGCTCCTTTTCAATTGCTAATACACTGAGATGTAGAGGATTGCTCCACTTTACCTTTCTCCTGACCTTATAATGCTGAGTGTTAAGCAAGGAGGCATCAATTACTATTTTTTGAATTTTTGGTATGATTGGACCTGGTATTGAACTCCAGTTTCCCGGACCTTTGGCGAACATAAGTACTAAAATATCACTTAACTCTTGGCTCACTCTATTTATTTATTCTGGTTTAGTAAAGGAACATTTTAAAAATGTTCAGCTATTAAAAAATATATTTGTCGTTTTATACGTCATAAGTATATTTATTGCTCGGTAAAAATCCCAAGGGGAGTCACCTCGGCGTAATGGCTAATGGACGTAAATTCAGTTTATTTATACACAAAAATATGAAATAAAAAATACTGCTCCTCTTCGGAAAAGGAGGCAGGATTTTTGATGCGGTACAAAAATGGAAAAGCAAGAACGCTATTGTATCAAGGATGTATACCGACATAAATAATAATGCAAGTTCGTAGGAAAAGCAAAAACAAATACGTTTATTGAGAGGAAATGAGAATATGAATAATTATCTGATCTAATTTACTCACCTTTCTGAAAATATCTCGAACATTGTCTAAAGAAAATAGAAGATTTGTAATTAAGTGAATTTGCTAATTTACAAAAAAAAATTTCAAAACCAAGAGAGAGATGAATTATTGATAGATTTTAATTTTTATATACGACGAAAGCTATGAAGCATAGAGTTGAAAGAGATTTGTGATATTTCGTACAGGTCAGGGTTTATTTATTTATTTATTGTGTTTAAGGTTTCTATGGCAAGAATAACATGGATATGTTCAGAATTGATTACATCTGTGACTGTTTCTATGAAATCATGCACGATTACATGAGGTACTTCCATGCCAAGAATGGTCGCTTCTGGGTAAGTATCTATCTATCTATCTATCTATCTCTTTAAACGCCTGTCACCCGATATGTCACTGTTACAATTTGTTCATATCTATCTGCCTCTCGGTCTATCAAGCTCTGTATCTGATTTCTTATCTATCTTTCTTAGTTCGTTCCTATCTATCCACACACACACACACACACACATTTATATATATCTGTCTAGCTAGTTATCTAGCTGTCTACCTTTTTCTTATCTATCTTCCATATTTTTTTCCTTTCATATCTATCAACACACACACACACAC
>OY757942.1:13751407-13796407 GCA_963585895.1 Sepioteuthis lessoniana
GCATCGGCCGAAGAACATAATATAGAAATAATATGCATACAAGAACACAGATACACGCACACAGAAGATATCAAATATCACGAAACTGGCAATGGATGGTCGCTCGCCACTATATCCGCATGGAAAAACTCTGTCAACGCCGCAGTAGGAGGGGTAGGATTGCTTATAGGACCTAGAGCACTAAAAACGCTTAATAGCATAGAGAAAATACAACCTAGAATGATGGTAGCTACATTTAACGGAAACCCCAGAGCAACAATCGTCTCATGCTACAGCCCCACCAATGTTAGTGAAGAAAATGAAATAGTCACCTTCTACAATGAGTTATCCTCATTAGTGCGTAGCATCCCGAAACACAACATGTTAGTCATAGGCGGAGACATGAATGCACAAATCGGGAAAAACGGAAACAACAAATACAGCCTCCACAACACGACAAATAGAAATGGGCAACATCTAACGGATTTCATGATAGAAAATAGATTAGCATGCCTCAATACAAACTACCAAAAAAGAGAGGGCAAACTATGGACATACACGTACGCAAACAATACTAAAGCTCAGATAGACTACGTCCTTATAAACAAGAAATGGAAGAATAGTGCATTGAATTGCGAGGCATACTCCTCTTTTGAGGGTGTGTCAACCAATCACCGAATAGTCACGGCGAAAATACGGTTAAGCCTACGAAAAAACGACAAACGAACAGCGACCAGCAAACAATATGACTGGGCCCTATTAAACAACAAAGATGTAAGAGATAAATACGTATTAGAATTAAGAAACAGATTCGAAACACTACAAGAAAAGACGGAAAAAAGTACACCAAACGACGAATACGAAAATTTCGTCAATGCACACCTTGAGGCAGCAGCAAAATACATTCCAACAAAAATTAAAACGAAATATAGAGTCCCATGGGAAACTTTAGCGGTGAGAGAAAAACGTGCACTAGTGAAAACAGCCTCCAAAAACTATCGAAAAAACCCAACAAACACAAATGCCTTAAAACTAAAAACGGCACAATATCAATTAGCAGGCATATATATAAAGGAACAGACAGAATACATTCAAAATCAGATAGATAAGATTAGAGACTCGGTGGAAGATAGACAATCTAGAATTGCCTGGCAAACAATAAACGAAGTGAGCAGAAGAAAGAACACAGCCAAAGCAAAACTTAAAGCAGCAAACCAACAAGAAAGAATAAAACTGTGGAAACAGCACTTCGAAAACTTACTTGGAAACCCACCAAAAATAACGCATGAACCAATCACTAGAATAATTAGCAAACAATTAGACATTAAACTTGGACCGTTCACACAAGAAGAACTCGACTCGGTTCTCAGAAAAATTAAAAATAGGAAAGCTGCAGGACTGGACGAAATTCCCCCGGAAGTATGGAAGACCAGACAATTCGACGACATACTGCTCCGACACTGCAACGCAGTATACAATCAAAATCCGATAGATAGATGGACGAAGGGATGCATACTCCCCTTCCCTAAAAAGGGGGACCTCGGATTAGCCAAAAACTACCGAGGCATAACACTTACATCCATAGCTGCCAAAATCTACAATGCCCTACTACGAAACCGAATAGAACCTAAAATCGACAACATACTTAGAAAAAACCAAAATGGCTTCCGAAGAAATAGATCCACGACCTCACAAATATTAACCATCCGCAGAATCCTTGAAGGTGTACGGGCAAAGAACCTACAAGCGACATTAATATTTGTCGACTTTACCAAGGCTTTCGACTCCATTCACAGAGGAAAGATGGAACAAATCCTACTGGCGTACGGCATACCTAAAGAAACCGTAGCGGCAATAACGATTCTCTATAGAAACACTAAAGTAAAAGTACGATCACCAGATGGAGACACAGAATACTTCGACATAGAAGCAGGAATACTACAAGGAGACACGCTGGCTCCGTATCTCTTTATCATTTGTCTAGACTACGTACTTAGAACATCGACTGACAAAATCAAAGAGAATGGCTTCGAACTGACGAAGAAAAGAAGCAGAAGATACCCCGCAACAACAATTACCGACGCCGACTACGCCGATGACATAGCGATACTGGCAAATACACCTGACCAAGCCGAAACACTTCTGCATAGTTTGGAACGAGCAGCAGCAAGCATAGGCCTCCATGTTAATGCACACAAAACGGAATATATGTGCTATAACCAAACGGGGGACATCTCCACTCTAGAAGGAACCCCTCTTAAACTAGTAGACAAATTCACGTACCTAGGAAGCAGCGTCGAATCAACCGAAAAGGACATCGAAACGAGGTTAACGAAAGCATGGACAGCTATCAATAGGCTATCGACTATATGGAAATCAGACCTAACCGATAAAATGAAACGCAGTTTCCTCCAGGCAGCGGTCACATCGATACTGCTATATGGATGCACTACATGGACGCTAACAAAACGGCTGGAGAAGAAACTAGATGGCAATTACACAAGAATGCTGCGTGCAATCCTGAACAAGTCCTGGCAGCAACACCCCACAAGACACCAACTGTACGGCCACCTGCCCCCTATCACGAAAACTATTCAAGTTAGGCGAACCAGACATGCAGGACATTGCTGGAGAAGCAGAGATGAACTCATAAGAGATGTACTCTTATGGATCCCCACACACGGCCGCGCAAAAGCAGGACGACCAGCACGAACGTACATTCAGCAGCTATGTGAGGATACAGGTTGTTGTCCTGAAGACCTGCCTAGGGCGATGAACGATAGGGAGGAGTGGCGAGAGAGGGTCAGGGATATCCGTGCTGCCAGCACGATATGATGATGATGATGATGATATATATATATATATATCCCCACCTTCCCAACATGGCTTCGTCACTGGAAGTGTAAAACGTCATTTTTTTCTCTATTTTTAAAAGTACAGACATAAAAATGACAACTGACACTTTCCTACTTTTTTCCTACTTTTTTCTTTCAGTTTATGTTTATATATATATATATATATATATATATATATGTGTGTGTGTGTGTGTGTGTGCTAATTTCGACTTGAAAATTCACTAGATTTTTAAATTGTTTTGTTTTTGTTTTTTCTGTAAGTATAATTCTTTTTTCTTTTTTTTTCTAAAGGAAAACGGAAACGAGTCTGAAATGAACGCTTCTAATGCAACAGTAAGTATTGATACGGAATTAATTCGGGTTCGATAGGATTATTTGGTTCACTGGCATATCAACATTTGTGGGTAATATAATGCCAAATCTTATTTATACAAATGAAATAATTCTCAGCATAATAAGGTACGGATCAAGTGTAAAGTGGAGCAGTCCAGGGAAAGAAGTAGTGCCCTTTACTACACCTCAGTGCAGTAGCTTTTGAAAAGAGAGCCTTCAGGTCACCCTCGACGAAAGTCGTCAACCTTTTTTTGTATAATTCAAAATTATTATAAACATCTCAAACAAATGTCCAAAGAGTTCGACTAATCCAGGTCAGAATTAATCTGGTAGTAATTGCTCTGAAGGCACGCTCCATATTCCTTATAGCTCCGAAAATGGAGCCTCACCATCAGACGCAGTTTAGGGTCATGTCTATGACACCCTTTTTCCGTTTTAGATAATCTTACTTCCCTAAAGAAAAAAAAAACTTTTTTGATAAAAATCAACATATCAGAATAATGATATTATTTATCATATAAAATATTATTTATCATATAAAATGATATTATTTATCATAAAAAATATTATTTAGCTTATAAAATGATATAAGAACTTGCATCTCCAAAAATTGCTTCGTTTTTTTCTTTTTTTATTCATTTTGTTGTTATATGATTAAGGAATATTTTTTTTATATTAATCATTTTTCGCTAATTATATTTTATCATTCAGTTTGGTTGGGCTTTGAACTATTCGAGTCCCTTAGTCCAGGTCCATAGTCATTTGGTGCAGCTTTACGCTCACGCGGAAATGATATGACAATCACCATTTGTCATAATAAACCCCAAGAGAGGAAATGGGGCTGGAGTGGGGATGACGGCATCCCCACAAGAGATGGTCCTGAGAATTGAGAATTTTGAAAAGGCATTAGTTGAGTTTTTGACCGTTGAGCCATGCTGTTGAGTTTTTTGGGTCTCTACCGACAGAGATCTTAAACACCACGAGATATGCCGCTCGTTGGGGGTGGGGTCAGCATAGAATGGTTAGCAAAGACTTTTAAGAATGTAGTCTCTTTCCTGGTGTCGCCATGCACTGAAACCAGAAATTAATAAACCTGTTCGTATCTAAAACGAAAGAGTTCGCCTCTATTTGTATTTGTATCACGGCTATACAACATTGTAATTATATCCTTTTTTTTAATATTTCTATTTCCCCTTCTTTTAATTAAAACTCCATATACAGACCTCAAACAAATACTCCATATACTGACCTCAAACAAATAGTCATTATTTTTTATTCTGTCCTTAAAAGAAGGGGAAAAAGAAATATTCTCTTCTTAAAAGAAGGGGAAATAGAAATATTAAAGAAATAATATTCCTATTTCCCCTTCTTTAAATTAAAACTCCATATACTGACCTCAAACCAACTCCATATACTGACCTCAAACAAATAGTTACCGAAAATGGCAACAATTATGGGATGATGATCCCCACAATAAGCTCTTTCAAATACAACCAATTTTAAAAGAAAGGAAGCTGGATCCTAATAATACCAGAAGAGAAGAAACTACCCTTACTCGATTACGCATTGGACACACTTAACTGACTCACTCCTTCATTCTTAAAGAAGAACCCCCCCCCAAAAAAAAACGTGAAAACCAATACTCAATCAAGCACATTTTGATAGAATGCACAAAACCCAACCACACCAGGAAAAAGTTTTATAAGGCGAACAGCATGAAGAAAGTATTTTTTAAAAAATGCTCTCAAAAACATAATCTTCTGAAAAACAATTGGCCTCCTATTAAAGATATCGACTATGATACCAACACCTTTGACCATCAAGTTTATACAAACAAAAAGCTTTGACATTTATATATACACACACATACATATCAGAATTTGACACTCAATGACCCTTAAGAGGTTAAATTTGCCATAAAACCCAACCATCACCAACCTAAAAATATGCGTTTACAAATCATATATATATGTGTAAAAATTCTCTGGCATTTAATAATGGAGGTTGATACGCCATTAAATCCAAAAAAACAACCAACCTTCTTTTCTTCTTTTTTTATTTTCTTTCTTATTCTTTCCTTTTTATTCCTTTTTTTTTAATCCTTTTTATTATTTTTTTATTTTCTGTCGTATTGTATTCTTTTTTTTTTTCATTTCTTTTTTCTTTTCTTTTTATTCTTCATTTTTATTTTTTATATTCTTTTTTATTCTTTTCTTTTTTCATTCTTTCCTTTTTTTATTACTTCATCTTTTTATTTTTTATTTTTTTCCTATTTTTATGCTTTCCTTTCTTATTTCTTTTTTCTTTCTTTTCATCTTTTTATTTTCTTTTTTTTTCTGTCCTTTCCTTTTTTATTCTTTTTTTTTTTCAATTATATTTATTATCCCTTTTTTTCTATTCTTTTGTATTTGTTGTTATTCTTTTCCTTTTTATTTTCATTTTTTAGATTTATTTATTTCTATGTTTTCCTTTTTTTCATTCTCTTCTTTTTATTTTACCAGCCTTATATGGAGGGTCGATTCATGGAAACCTGCCGTAGAGTTCTTCCTTTCTTGGAGAAAACATTGGAAATGAAAAATAGTGGAAACCAGTTCTTCATGGGAGACCAGGTACACAACGTTTACATACTTTAAATATAGTCTTATATATATATATATATATATGCAAATTTCATTAAACATAATAGACATTTTATGCCTACATATTCTCTTTTGGATCCGTTCGAATTCCCGTATTACATTTATCGTATTCGGGAGGAAGTGATTAAGGTATTGTCCATAGTTGTATGTATCCCTAGTACTTTCTGCCCGACTTTGGGCCATCATCGGGGGAGAATCTGTTACAAAAGTGATGTAACTTTTGTTTTAGCAAATTACTACTGTGTAAGGACGTCTTTGCTGTTGGAGATTATGGCGCTTGCTTTTAAATGTAATTCTGTAAATAGTGCCAGTAGCTAAAGACATTTAAGTACGTTAGCACTGGTTTGAAAATTAATTCTATTAAGTGCTGGTTGCAGGTTTCTAATATATAATGCTTCGAGAATCTGAAGTTTTTGTTTATTATTTTGATGTTCGAGTATTGTTGTGTTGTCGGTGAGAAAGTACTAGGGATACATACAACTATGGACAATACCTTAATCAGTTCCCCCCGAATACGATAAAAGTAATACGGGAATTCGAACGGATCCAAAAGAGAATATGTAGGCATAAAATGTCTATTATGTTTAATGAAATTTGCATTAACGAAGAAATGCTGCCTAAATATACGCATATATATATATATATACTATCGCGTTTCCACACCGAGTATCGATCCCAGGTAAAGAAAAAGCTTGGAAACTGCAAAAAAGTTGCTGTGTGCTAGGACATATTTGTATAAATTTAGTGGGTACAGTGTTCGTTAATGGCCCAGAACACCGAGGTCCAATCCCTGGTCGAGTCATACTAAAGACTCAAAAAATGGTACTTGATACCCCCTTGCTTGACACTCAGCATTACAAGGTATGTATCAAGGCTAATGTGACGCAACCCAGGGAAATGAATGGCTTCTACCTCTATACCTCGGTATAGTAGATATTGAAAAGGGAGACTACGGACCGCCCTCGACTACGGTCGTCAAATTTACTTATTTTACCTGCTTCTAAAAATTTCACTAGGTTATTGGCTTATTCATATAAAAAGGTAAGTGTTTTTCTCAAATAATTCAAATATTACACATAATAAGCTATCCCCAAAACGATACTGATGCAACTATATTACCTCAAAAAAGCTGAACTTTTCATAGCGTTTCCGGAAAGAATCGGAATATGCCGAAACGCCTAGCTAATCACATTAAAGATAAAATAATTCAACCAATTTTGTTTACGAAGTTACAAAAAAGCGAAAATCTACAATGTGCAGAAATGGTGATCCAATTCTGCCAAGAAAAAAACCTAATTGGCAATATTAAAAGTTGCCGGGCATGTGAGCATTCTTGCCACCTAAAAGAAATGAGGAAAATTATGCCTGGAGATGCAGTAACACCAAATGCAGGACCTGGATTATTATTAGATTGTGAGGTGAAAGTACAGAATAGTTACAAAACACCACCCCCTACGGTAAGAATGGATTTCTAAATTAACACGTTTTTACTTCTGCACGGTACAATAAGTGCATAAATACGAAAAAAATATTTAAAAAGACAAAAAAATTATACACAATCACCACCCCACTCCAAAAAAAGATAAAATAAAAATTCAAACTATTTTTTCATATTGAAAATCACCATACACTGACTGTTGATTTATTCTTTTCCTCCGGAAAAGTTTGGTAACATTATCCATTAAAAAATGTCTTTTTCTCTTTCTTTTTTTTTTCTTTTGGTCTTTATGCGTTTTGTCAAAAAATTGGTTGACTTATTTTATCGTCTGCTTGTTTAAATTTCGTTCCAGAATATTCCGATTCTTTCCGTTATCGGCCTGGAAACATTCAGGAAAGTTCGGCTTTTCATAAGTACCAACAAAAACAAATTCTCGCTAGAAGTTAATTTTCTTCTAAACCGAAGATACTAAGATTGAATGATGCAAATCTACTGTACACCTCACACACACACACACACACACACATATATATATATATATATATATATATATACATATATAAAGTTAAATAATGAAAATTAATCTGATAGTAGGGAGAAAAATTTTAAAAACAACATTATCCAATAGGTGAAGAATTCACCGCAAAGGAAAGTCAACGTTCAACCTTTTGGTTTTAATGGACCTTCATCAGGACTTTATGATTAGTGTTGATAAAACACAAAATACAAGTATATAATGGAGAATAATCTGACAATATAAAAAGAAAAATTGAGGTGCTCTTGGTGTAATGGTGTAATGGTTATCGTCGTAGGAAAAGGACACGGCGACACGAGTTCAAATCCTGTACGAGACTGATTGCATTTCACATAGCAATAATACCCTTAGGAAAGGTATGAATCCAATTATTCTCCCTCCGGCTATGGGTAAATAGTAGGACAGACTAGGTTTTTCAGCCTTGGTGAGGCAACTAGTCTAGGAGAAGGAAAAATCTGAATTCAAACCCGTTAAACTCCGCTTAAAAATTGACCTTGTGTCATATAAAAAAAGGAAGTGCCCGCGGTGTAATGGTTATCGTCGTAGGAAATGGACACGGTGACACGAGTTCAAATCCTGGACGGGACTGATTGCATATCACATAGCACTAATACCCTCGGGAAAGGTATGAATCTAATTATTCTCCCTCCAGCTATGGATAGATAGTAGGACAGACTAGGTTCTTCAGCCTTGGTGAAGCAACTAGTCTAGAAGGAAAACTGGGAATTCAAACCTGTTAAACTCCGCTTAAAGGTTGACCTTGTGTCATATCCTGCCCGAGCAGAGAGGTCTGTAAATATGATAAAGAAAAATTGATAACAAGGTAATCCAAGTGGAAGGAGATATTTATTGAGAAGCAATGTCGACACTATAGCGTTTTGGTTCTAGTAAACCATCATCAGGACTGTGAGGGAGGATAATAGTGATGTTAAATCAACGATGGATGTTTAAAAATACAAAATTCTAAAAGCCTGGAAAAATTCTGCATATCAAGAAAAGGTTTGCCGCTTAGTTAGAGAATCAGCGTTTTTTTTTAATTGCGTCATTATATATATTAGGATACAGAAGGGATTTCAGCAGGAATGAAATGCACACGGAACCACCATTCCCGTGTATTTATGCAACATCAAGAAATGCTTGCTATGACATCAACGGCCGAAAGTAAACGTGTTTATAAAAAAATTCACAAACTGCACAAAAAATGAAGATGAACGAACATCAAATGTCATCATCATCATGTCGTGCCGCTTGCACGGATATCCCTGACCCTCTCTAGCCACTTCTCCCTATCGTTCATCGCCTCTAGCAGGTCTTCAGGGCTACATACCGTATCCTCACATAGCTGCTGTATGTATGTTCGAGCTGGTCGTCCTGCTTTTGCCCGGCCATATGTGGGGGTCCATAGGAGTATATCACTTATGAGCTCGTCCCTGCTTCTCCAGCCGTGTCCTGCATGTCTTGTTCGTCTAACTTGGATAGTTTTCGTGATGGGAGGTAGGTGGCCGTATAGTTGGTGCTTTGTGGGATGTTGCCGCCAGGACTTGTTCAGTATTACTCGCAGCATTCTTGTGTAATTGCCGTCTAGCTTCTTCTCCAGCCGTTTTGTTAGCATCCAATTAGTGCATCCATACAGCAGTATCGATACGACAGCTGCCTGGAAGAAACTGCGTTTCATTTTATCAGTCAGGTATTATTTTCATATGATCGATAGCCTATTGATAGCTGTCTGTGCCTTCGTTACCCGCATGTCGATGTCCTTTTCGGTTGATGAGACGCTGCTTCCAAGGTTGGTGAATTTGTCTACCAGGTTAAGAGGGGTTCCGTCTCGTGTGACGATAAATAAAATTGCCTATATATATATATATATATATATATATATATATATATATATATATCAGCACTATAGTATTTATTAAATATATACGTTGATCAACACAATAGTATTTTTTACGTTGATTCAACATTTACGTTGATTCAACGTTTAAGTAGATTCAACACAATTGTATTTATTTACGTTGATTCAACAATTACCTTGATTCAACACAATTTTATTTATTTACGTAGATTCAACATTTACACTGATTCAACACAATAGTATTTATTTAGGTTGATTCCACATTTTCCTTGATTCAACATTTACCTTGATTCAACACAATACTATTTATTCAAGATTTACGTTGATCCTAAGAAGTAAAATCATTTTAGTTTGTTTCTTGATATCTTTTTATATTTAGTTTCATCCTTTTTTGATTTTTCATTGTTTTTTTGTTTTTTTAATTTTCTTTCTTTGTTATTTCCCTCTCGATGTTGAGGGATGGCTGAATTGAGATTTCGAGGAATTTAGTATTATCAGTCCTTTATATATATATATATATATATATATATATATATATATATATATATAATGTGCTTTTTCCACTCTTTTCCTCAGATGATGCTGTGTGATATGATGTGCTATTGTTGCTTGGAGAACCCGATGATGGAGAACCAGGCCATGTTCAACAACTACCCCAAACTGATGGCCCTGTGGAAGCGTGTTGCTGCCCACCCCAAGATCAGCGGCTACCTCAAGAAACGTTCCAATACCAACTGGTAAATAATTATACAAGAGAAAACCATTGTTTCTTTTTATCCCGGATTGTTTCCCCTATTTGGGTGCCTATAATATGGCGACAATAAGAGCCTTACGACGTTGAAATGTCATTTTTTAAGTAAATAAAAATATTTTAAACAGCCTATATCCATTTTGTGACTATTCTTTGAATCGAATTTTATTTCCTATTTCATTTTTCCGTTTCGAGGCCTTTGTTTGATTGCATACACAATTTTGTGGGTTATGTAATGCCAAATTCAACCGCCTAGAATTATAGCAATGCACAATTTTAACGCATTGTTATGGGGGTGTGTTGGTTCATATCTTTCCATCAGTTGTTTTGTTTGGTTTGGCTTCTTTGTTTAATGGCATGTCAACTTTCGTGGGTTATTTAATGCCAAAGCCATCCATATAGAAGAACAGCAGTGATGCTTCGTATCCGATAACTGGGAGGATAAAAGGGTTTCATACCTTTCCCGAGGATATTTGTCCGAAAGTGAACGTTATAGCACTAATGGAGCTTGAACTCACTTACTACGATGTCACAGTCCAGCACATTAGCCACTACACAACGGGGATTCTTTTCTTTCATTTCTATTCATTTTTTTTTATATATCAGTTTTATCGATTCATTGATCAATGACAATGAGTAAATTGTGTGAATTGAAAATAAAATCTAAGTTTCCTGGAATATAACCTTCGCACTTTAAATTAACCAAGTGAGAGTTGGTTTGACTGACAACAAGAGGTAAATCACTGGAACTCTCACGTTCAGTGCGAGAAACGGTTACTGGAGAATAGGAGATATTTAAAGAACCTGTCTGTGAGTACATGGAAGATAGAGGAGAAGTAAGGACCTTAAAATTCAGAGCAAGTTTACTCCAATTATTGAGGTGAGCTTTACCGGACATTGGCCTAGGGGTTAGAGTGTTCGCCAATGGCCCGGGAGACCTGGGTTCAATCCCAGGTCGCGTCATACCAAAGACTCAAAAAATGGTACTTGATGCTTCCTTGCTTAACACTCAACATTATAAGGTACGGTTCAAGGGTAAAGTAGAGCAATCCAGGGAAGGAGTAGCGCCCTCCCCTACACCTTGGTGTAGTAGCTATCGAAAAGGGAGCCTTCGGGTTACCCTCGACTATGGTCGCCAACTTTACTTTTACTTATTGAGGTGAGCTACCATACATCAAAGAAGATAATCGTTCCTTCGTCGACCTGAATGAAACCTGTAAGGACAAATTAAGTGAGTGGTATGTTTTTTTTTAACACAGGCCTGAATTTTTCTAGTTCTATGAACTCCTTGTCACCTTTCCATCTTATCATTGTCTCCGGTAAATTTCTCAAGACACTTGACAGCTTAGTCGGCTGGGGCTATAGAATACACCGACGGCATTTCAGCATAAGGGAAAGAACCACACATCGCACCGAGTGTCATGGTCATGATAGTAAACCATCTGATGGCAAGGCTCCAGCTGTGGAGATTTAGGGAATGTGGAGTACTCTTTCATTTCCATTGCTCCCAGGTCCACTCTGACCCAGAGTAGTAGCACCTGATAGGGTCTTATCAATGGGTCAAATAGAACAAACTGTGTGAGCAAACAAATGACTGTTGTTGAACTCTGACTGTTATATAACAATACTTGAAACCGTTTATCTGTGTATAAGAAGGAGCTTAGGCTAAATCGAGAATGTTATCAAAAAAGTTTCTTTACGAGTCATATGTATATTTGACAAACATGTATAAAGAAAGTTTGGCCTTAGATAACTTAAAATAGTTCATATGCCATAAAGCTTATCAAACCAAATTATAAATAATTAGCATATTTGAATAAAGAGGATTTGGTATTAGATAATCTACAATAGTTGATATGCCATAAAACCAAACCAAACCAAATAATATATATGTAGTCATATATACGTATATAGAAGATTTGGCATTAAATAACCTACAACAGTTGATATGCCATAAAACCAAACTAAACTAAATCATATATATTTAATATATATATGTATAAAAAGGATTTGGCATTTAATTACCTACAATGGCTGATATGCCATAAAACCAAACTAAACCAAATCATATATATTTAATATGTATGTATACAGAGGATTTGGCATTTAATAACCTACAATGGTTGATATGCCATAAAACCAAACTAAATCAAATCATATATATTTAATATATATGTACAAAGAAGATTTGGGATTAAATAACATACAATGATTGATATGCCATAAAAGCCAACCCAATTCAAAACATCGGCAATGCGACAGAGACAATACCTTGTAAAACTGATTTTGTCATAAAATAACGCAATAAGGATTAACACGTCGAAAAGCCAATAACAAAAAAACAACATATCATTAACAGAGATAACAATTTTCAACAATCTTTCCACAACACATTGTACTGCGATTGTCAATAACTTATAAAGTTTTTAAATGAATTATAGTATCGATCTATTTTTTGTAGACATTTCAAAATCGTTTCTTTTTCCAATCTTTCATTCCGTGTTATGACATATTATTTCCCTCTTGAGACGGTTATATATCGTTAATATAACAGTTCTTACTAATAGACGTATTCATAGAATAAATAATTATTTCATTGCAGTGTAAAATTTGTCATATTTACATGTCAAATGGCCATTGTCTCACGCATTATTTTCTCCTCGGCCATTTGCAAAAAATGGAGTTAACCACTGAGGAAATCTTAAAGAGAAAATATTAAAAATTATCATTTGTATATTATCATAATAATATCATTTTGAAATCATCAAGTGGAAATAAATATGTAACCTACTCAATATATAATACAGTAATTGTATCAAGACCAGCTATAAATAAAAGAATAAAAATTTTCAACCAAACAAAGAAAGAAAAAGCATAGCTGAAGATTTTTGTGTCAATTCACGAATCCCTCTTATAAACATGGAAATACTAATTCAGATTTCTATATTAATTTCTGTTTAGGTGAGGCTCATGCAATGGTAAGAATAGTGAGACAAATAAAAATATTGGTGAGGCTTGGAACTTTTCGAAAAACATTTGTATGTATGGAAGAATCATAGAGAAATGCGCCGAGAACCAACACAGAGATTCAAAATCACCTTTTCGTCTCAAGAAGGACTGTTAAAGTCTCAGGTACACTTATCAGTCAAAATAGGAGAGATTGAGGGTTCTGCATTTGCACAGTCCTGTGTTTCACAGTATTTTTTTTCGTTCGAAATGTATCAGGCTTGCTGATCAAGAAACACACACACATTCACAATATATATATATATATATATATATATATATATATATATATATATGTGTGTGTGTGTGTGTGTGTGTGTGTGTGTGTGTTCGAAAATGTGGATGTATATATGTCGGCAAGAAAATGTACAAAGATGAAAAAAACGTAAGGTTTTCAGAGAATGATTTTATATGATGAAATATTTTAAAAATTTACCCGCCCTTATAAAGATTTAAAAACCGAAACGAATAACGTCGATGAATATTTCTACCAAGAATATTAGTCTCTGAATACATTGCTTTTCATCTCTATACATTTTTATATTTGTGATATTACCCCCTCGGTCCTAGTTACATCAACTTCTTCTAACCATTTCTCTTCTTGGTAAGCCGGTAATC
This sequence comes from Sepioteuthis lessoniana, assembly GCA_963585895.1. Classification (NCBI taxonomy): domain Eukaryota; kingdom Metazoa; phylum Mollusca; class Cephalopoda; order Myopsida; family Loliginidae; genus Sepioteuthis; species Sepioteuthis lessoniana. The sequence continues at coordinate 13,765,417 of OY757942.1, forward strand.
AACTAGTGGTTCCGATAGGGGTAACGCACATTTCTTTACCGCTACAAGAATACAATCGAGGGAGTGGGAGGAAAGAGAGCAAACGAACAAACGCTTGGGGTTAACTCAAGTGCAGAAGGAGAGTTATGTAACATTATGCATGTGCAGACTAACGCTAGTGTGGATTCTAGCGAAACTTCTACAAAGCTACTGGAATGCCAACTCAATCTTCCTTCACTGGTCTGGACCCTATATCCTTCCGACTGGTCTCTCTGCCCCGGTGTCCGGTGTCTACTGCCTCTGTCAGTGGTCCCTCGCCAACTGCCTTCTCTAGCTTCTTTTCCAACTAACTCTCTTCTCGCGTCCCCTTCCACTTCCGGTCACGGTGAGATTTCAAGTCCAAAACCCTTTGTCTTGTTTCGCGCCAAAAAAGACAAAGGAATCGTCTGCTTGGCGGGCCACCTACATAGTGTTAGGGGTGTCCTCGTGGTGTAATGGTTAAAGCGATGAACTGCGGAATCGTAGTACGCGAGTTCGTACTCCAGTCGCACTATTACGTTCACTTTCGGGCAAATACCCTTGGGAAAGGTATGAACCCCCTTATTCTCCCTCCAGCTATGGGTAAATAGTAGGACGGACTAGGTTCTTCAGCCTTGGTGAGGCAACTAGTCTAGGAGAAGGAAAACTCTGAATTCAAACCTGTTAAACTCCGCTTAAAAATTGACCTTGTGTCATATCCTGCCCGAGAGGAGGGGTTGGTAAATAGTACCTACATAGTGTTACATATTGTCAAATTTATTTTGACTTTTCCTATACATATGTATTGTGTGCCGCTAGCAAGGATTTCCTGACACTCTTACACCACTCGTTCTTAACGTCGATGGCTCTCGGCAGGTCTTCTATGCTACATCCTGTATCAGTACATAGTTGTTGTAGATAAGTTCTAGCTGGTCGCCTTACCCTTGCTCATCAATGTGAAGGGGCCCAAAGCAGCACATCGCTTATGAACTCGCTCCTACTTTTCCCTGCATGTGTTCTTGTCTAAATGGGTTAGTTCTCGAGATTAGTAATAGGTGGCCGTACGGCTGCTGCTTTGTGAGATGTTACTTTCAGGACTTGTTATTATATATATATATATATATATATAAGCGACATATCCACTCTAAAGGCTGGACTTTTAAAACTAGTAGACAAGTTCACCTACCTCGGAAGCAGTGTCTCATCAACCGAGACAGACATCAACACGCGACTAGCAAAGCATGGGCAGCTATCAATAGTCTATCGGTCATATGGGAGTCAGAGCTGACCGATAAAATAAAACACTGTTTATTATTAGCAGCAGTCGTGTCGATACTGATATATAGATAAACAACATGGGCGCTAACTAAATGTATGGAGAAAAAGCTTGACTGCAGTTACACAAGAATTTTGGGAGCAATATTGAACAAGTCCAGGCAACACCCCACCAAGCAGCAGCTGTACGGTCATCTACCACCCATCTCGAAAACTATCCAAATTAGACGAACCAGACATGCGGGTCACTGCTGAAGATGTAAGGACGAACTCAAAAGCGATATACTCCTGTTGACCCCTTCACATGGACGAGGAGAGACAGCACGACCAGCTAGAACCTATATACAACAGCTCTGTGCCGATAGAGGATATAGCCTTGAAGACCACTCGGGAGCAATGGACGATAGGAAGGGGTGGCGAGAGAAGATCATGGAGATCTGTGTTAGCAGTGTGGCATGATGATGATGGTGAAAACCATCCTTGTAGGAGAACTATTTCCTCCACAGCTTGGAGTCAAAGGAAGTGCACATCTTTCTCAAGATTATTTTCACGAAAGTGAACATAATAGCCCGACTAGTATTCGAACTCGTTTACTACAATATCGCACTCTTGCATGTTAGCCACTGCACAACGCACACCGCCATCACTACCACTAATTAGGAGATGTGTTTTTTTTGGGGGGGAGGGCAAGAATCATCATCATCATATCGCGCTGGTAGCACGGATATCTCTGACCCTCTCTCGCCACTACTCCCTATCGTTCATCGCCCTAGGTAGGTCTTCAGGACAACATCCTGTATCCTCACATAGCTGCTGAATGTACGTTCGAGCTGGTCGTCCTGATTTTGCGCGGCCATGTGTGGGCATCCATAAGAGTACATCTCTTATGAGTTCATCTCTGCTTCTCCAGCAGTGTCCTGCATGTCTGGTTCGTCTAACTTGAATAGTTTTCGTGATAGGGGGCAGGTGGCCGTACAGTTGGTGTCTTGTGGGGTGTTGCTGCCAGGACTTGTTCAGGATTGCACGCAGCATTCTTGTATAAATGCCATCAAGCTTCTTCTCCAGCCGTTTTGTTAGCGTCCATGTAGTGCATCCATATAGCAGTATCGATGTGACCGCTGCCTGGAAGAAACTGCGTTTCATTTATTCGGTTAGGTCTGATTTCCATATAATCGATAGCCTATTGATAGCTGTCCATGCTTTCGTTAGCCTCGTTTCGATGTCCTTTTCGGTTGATTCGACGCTGCTTCCTAGGTACGTGAATTTGTCTACTAGTTAAATGGGGTTCCTTCTAGAGTGGAGATGTCCCCCGTTTGGTTATAGCACATATATTCCGTTTTGTGTGCATTAACATAGAGGCCTATGCTTGCTGCTGCTCGTTCCAAACTATGCAGAAGTGTTTCGGCTTGGTCAGGTGTATTTGCCAGTATCGCTATGTCATCGGCGTAGTCGGCGTCGGTAATTGTTGTTGCGGGATATCTTCTGCTTCTTTTCTTCGTCAGTTCGAAGCCATTCTCTTTGATTTTGTCAATCGATGTTCTAAGTACGTAGTCTAGACAAATGATAAAGAGGTACGGGGCCAGCGTGTCCCCTTGTAGTACTCCTGCTACAATGTCAAAGTATTCTGTGTCTCCATCCGGTGATCGTACTTTTACTTTAGTGTTTCTATAGAGAATCGTTATTGCCGCTACGGTTTCTTTTGTTATGCCGTACGCTACTAGGATTTGTTCCATCTTTCCTCTGTGAATGGAGTCGAAAGCCTTGGTAAAGTCGACAAATATTAATGTCGCTTGTAGGTTCTTTGCCCGTACACCTTCAAGGATTCTGCGGATGGTTAATATTTGTGAGGTCATGGATCTATTTATTCGGAAGCCATTTTGGTTTTTTCTAAGTATGTTGTCGATTTTGGGTTCTATTCGGTTTCGTAGTAGGGCATTGTAGATTTTGGCAGCTATGGATGTAAGTGTTATGCCTCGGTAGTTTTTGGCTAATCCGAGGTCCCCCTTTTTAGGGAAGGGGAGTATGCATCCCTTCATCCATCTATCTATCGGATTTTGATTGTATACTGCGTTGCAGTGTCGGAGCAGTATGTCGTCGAATTGTCTGGTCTTTCATACTTCCGGGGGAATTTCGTCCAGCCCTGCAGCTTTCCTATTTTTAATTTTTCTGAGAACCGAGTCGAGTTCTTCTTGTGTGAACGGTCCTAGTTTAATGTCTAATTGTTTGCTAATTATTCTGGTGATTGGTTCATGTGTTATTTTTGGTGGGTTTCAAAGTAAGTTTTCGAAGTGCTGTTTCCACAGTTTTATTCTTTCTTGTTGGTTTGCTGCTTTAAGTTTTGCTTTGGCTGTGTTGTTTCTTCTGCTCACTTCGTTTATTGTTTGCCAGGCTATTCTAGATTGTCTATCTTCCACCGAGTCTCTAATCTTATCTATCTGATTTTGAATGTATTCAGTCTGTTCCTTTATATATATGCCTGCTAATTGATATTGTGCCGTTTTTAGTTTTAAGGCATTTGTGTTTGTTGGGTTTTTTCGATAGTTTTTGGAGGCTGTTTTCACTAGTGCACGTTTTTCTCTCACCGCTAAAGTTTCCCATGGGACTCTATATTTAGTTTTAATTTTTGTTGGAATGTATTTTGCTGCTGCCTCGAGGTGTGCATTGACAAATAACCAAATAAGGAAAAAAGTTATTGTCATGTTGAGAAAGAGAGAGAGGAGAGAGAGAGAAAAAAAGGAGAAAAAGAGTCAGAAAAGGAGAGGAAGAGTTAAAAAAGGAGAGAGTGATAGAGAATGAGAGAAAGCGAAAGAGAAAAGAAGTGAGAGAAAGAGAGAGAGAGGGGGGAGAGAGAAGGAGGGAGCGAGCAAAAGAAAAAGTGACAGAGAACTAGAGAAGGAGAGAGAGTGAGAGGGGGAAGGAAAGAGAGAGAGAGTGAGAGAGGGAGAGTGAACGAGAGAGGGAGAAAGAGATAGAGAAGGAGAGAAAGAGAGAGCCAGATAAAGTGAGAGCAAGTGGAAGATAGAGAAAGGGAGACAGACCGAGAGAACCAGAGAGAGAGAGAGAGAGAGAGAGAGAGAGAGAGAAGAGCGTTTTGCAGAGGCAAGTAAAAGGATAAGAAGACTTGAAAGAAAAGTAAAGAAAGAGGAAAGAAAGAAAAAGGAGGAGGATTAGGAAAAGAAAAGAGAAAAGCAACGAAAAAACACAGAAAGAAAAACAAAAGAAAGAAACCAAAAATAAAAAGAATAAAAACAAAATGAACCCTCTTTTTGATTTCTTCTAGACAAGTATATTTTTAACTTAAAAAAACCTATTACTTTCCATCAGAATATTTAAAATAGTTGAGTTAAGCGTCTTCATACGGTATGGGTCTAAAAGGTAAAGTCAGCGACCTTAGTCAAGGGTAACCCGAAGGCTCCCATTTCAATGGCTACAACACCGAGTTACAGAGGATGGTACACCTCCATTCCCTGAATTGTCCCACTTTACCCTTGATCCTTACCTTATAATGTTGAGTACTAAGCACGGTGGCATCAAGTACCATTTTTTGAGTCTTCGGTATGACTTGACCTGGGATTGAACCCTGGTCTTCCAGACCATTGGCGAACACTCTACTCATTAGGCTAAAGGCGCGATCAAGGGGCCGCAATATTCGGCATATTTTGTAGAGAAAGTTAATTTGGTATTTGTTAAATGGCATATCAACTTTTGTGGGTTATTCAATATCCAGTTCATAGTTATAAGACAGTAGAGTGGCTATTTGATTCAGAGTTAGGGAGATAAAAGGATTCATATCTTTCCTGAGGGTATTAGTCTAAACGTTAACGTGAGATCTGGTCTGGAGTTCGAACTCGCTCATGACGATGTTGCAGTCCAATGCATTCGCCAGAGGGCAATATGGACTCTCCTACCCACAAGCCAGAATGGTAATCCAATATAAGCGTTAATGTTATGCAATTATTTCATATCTTGAGCTCACAAAATTAACATAATGACGATGATTTTTTAATAATAAAACGCAAACACAGTCAAGTGTGTGGATCACAAGAGGGATTATGTTGAATAATACATCTCCATTTTTCACAGATCATGAAAGTAACTTGGTCAGGTTATAAACTTTTCAGACGAATCTCATGTTTCGATATATATACGAGGTTCCTTCAATAAGTTTCCAGAGTTTTTTTGTAAAATTGTCGAAGAAAATTCAGCGTATTATTGCTATACATCTTATGAGATGATTGACCAATTTTTATGATTTCGGGTTCAAATGAACAGCTATAGCAGCAAAGCCTGTTTGTCAAAGCTGGTGAATTTCAAAAATGCAATCTGGACGTGAGGGCACATTAGAAGAACGATATGCAATAAAATTCTGTTTTAAACTTGGAAAAAATGCCACAGAAATGTATGGAGTGCTTCAGACAGCTTTTCGACCATCTTGCATGAATTGAGCATCAGTTTTTGAGTGGCATAAGAGATTCAAGGAAGGCAGGGAGTCTGTGAGGGATGATGAGAGGTGTGGGAGGAGTAAGGAAGTCAGAACACCAGAATTGATTGGCCAAATAAAGAATTTCATGGATAAGGACCGTCGTATGTCAATAAGTACAATAAGTGCACTGTTTGATGTCAGAATAGCAACTGTTCACAAAATTATTCACGAAGAACTGAAGATGCGGAAGAACTGCGCGAAGGGTGCTCAGAGAAGATAAGAAAGAAAGACGTTGTCATGACTGCAGGGATATGGTCGAGCTGATCAATTCAGATCCCGCAGTTCTTGATGCTCTGGTGTCCTGCAATGAAAGCTGGATCTACTGCTATGACCCAGAGACCAAGAGACTGGGTTCCTAGTAGGAGTATGCTGGCTCTCCCAGACCAAAGAAGGCCAGACAGAGCAAATCCACCCACAAACTTTTGATGATCCCTTTTTTGACAGCACTGGCATGATCTACATGCACTGGGTTCCTTCTGGACAGACAGTCAACTAGGAATAATATGCTGAGGTTTTAAGGGAGTTCGGAAAGAGATTGCGTCGGAAGAGGTTAGCACAATCGGGTCAGTGGTATTTCCACCGGGATAATGCACAAGTCCACAACTCCATCCTTGTCACAGACTATTTGAGCAAGATGGGCATCAAGACAGTTCCTCACCCTCCCTATAGTCCAGACCTTGCTCCCTGTGACTTTTGGTTATTCCCTAAGCTCAAGGAAAATCTTAGAGGATGTCGTTATGAGACAATTGAGGATAGCAAAGAGGCTGTGACGAAGGTCATTAGCATGGACACACAAGAGGACTTCCATGGGGTCTTCCAGAAGTTGTTGGAACGGTACAAGTTCATTGCAGCTGGGGGAGATTACTTCGAAGGAGACTAGAGTTTCATATATGTACTATCAATAAAAGTGCTCATACGAAAAAAGTCTGGAACCTTATTGAAGACACCTCGTATATAAATATATAGCGATCCACGGACAGACTTTTTCGTTGTATCACAACTCCTCAGTGTGGCTAGACACGTGAGATTCTTGAAGCTGGGATCCAAACCAAGGTGATTCAAACGCCAGTCCAAGATTCTAACACACAGCCATATATATATATATATATATATATATATATATAATGTCGCTGGCAGAAAAGATTTGAGTTTTTTTCAGTTACAGAGAGGTAAGACTATCCCAACGAGTGTGCCGATATGACAATAAACAATCTGATGGTGAGGCTCCTGTAATGCTGGAGCTTTGGGGAATGCAGATCACTCCTTCATTGCCATCGCTCCCAGGTCCACTCTAATCCGGAGTGGTAGCACCTGAAAGGGTCTTATCTATGGTTCAAATAGAACTAAACTCCGTACCTATGCTAAACCAAATTGCTTGAAATGAAACAAATTTTTTATGCTAAACTGAATTGGTTGAAATAGAACTTTTTGAGATTTAACTGTGTAAACACAAACTATTTTACTAAACTGAATTGTTTGAATTTGAACTGTTTGACTTAAATGAATAACTTTAAATAGAAATGTTTTTTTACAATTAAAATGTTTACTTTCAGTTAAACTGGTTTAGCTTTGTTTTGTTTATTTGCTTAACGGCATATCAACTTTTATGGGTTATTTAATGCAAAACTAAGTATTTGATTGCAATCATAATCATCTATATTTGGTTTAGTTTGATTTTATTTACTTTTTTAACGAGGAATAAACTCTGTATGGGTCATCTAATGTTTGGCAGTAATCATAACTATTTATAATTTGTTTGGTTTATCCTTTGGGTTATACCGGCATATCAACATTTTAAGGGTTATTTAATTCCGAAATCTGGTTTTCTTGTAAATTTCTTATTTACTTTTGTTTAATTTGCTTTGGTTTATTTGTTTAACAGCATATCAACTGATAATGGGTGATTTAATACCAACATTTGATTCAAATACAAATGTTTTATAATCATAGTTTTATATTTCCATGTTCCATTGCAACTATTTTTACTTGCAATATTCATCTGACAATAATGATTATTAATTTGTAAAAAAGATTAATATATTGTCAAGTATTCCTATAAAATAAAAATACATTACATTCAGGAAAAGAGTTTCATTTATTTCTATCCAATATAAATAATTTCTTCGCGATTGGTCACGTCATACTTTAGAAATGGTGCAAAGACAAAAAATGGTACTTGATACCTAATTGCTTAACACTCAGCAATATAAGGTACGTATCAAGGGTAAAGTAGAGCAATTAAGGGAAAGGAGTAGCGCCCTCCCCTATACCTTGGTATAGTAGCTATTGAAAAGGAGCCTTCTGGTCGCCCTCGACTACAGTCACCAACTTTACTTACTTACTAGATTTTAAGTAGCTATACTTATCAATCGATATAGGCTATTCGCACAAATGGTATATGCACAACCCAGCATCTGTCCGGTTGAATGATATATATTAACTCCTTTGGGACTTTGGCAAACAAACGGATCACCTAATCTGGGTCAGAAGACCAGAGCTTATGATAATCAACAACAAAAAAAAAGAGAATTTGCCAAATTGTCAACTTTGCTGTCCCGGCTGACTGCAGAATGAAACTGATAGAAAGTGACAAGAAGGATTCGTACCTCGACCTTGCTAGGGAATTTAAAAAACTATGAAACATGAAGGTGACGATTATACCAATCGTGATTGGTGCAGTCTATATAGTAACTGAAGAACTATTAAAGGGACTGGAGGACTTGAAAATTGTAGGACGAGTGGAGACCACCCAAACAACAGCCTTGATGAGAACAGTCAGAATACTAAGAAGAGTTTTGGAGACTTGAGGAGACTTGCTGTCATTCAAACTCTAGTGAAAGACCATTAGCTAAAACTGATGGGAAAAACTCTAAAGGAGTAAATAATAAAGGACTATATTAAAGCAAAAATTGATAGCAAGTAAGGGAATTGTTAGAGCGGGTTACGTGGAGAAAGAGATGAAACCATAAATTATATAATAATCAAATGCAGCAAACTTTCACAAAAGAAGAGCAAGTCTACGGGACAGAAAGGTGAGCTGCCGGGAATTGTACAGCAGATTAAAATTTGGCAATATTGCAAAATGATATATGCACAAAGCAGAATCTGTCCTAGTGAATTAGAGTCGCAAATTTCTCTGGGATTTTGAGATAAAAACGGATCATCCAATCCCGGCCAGACGACCAGACTTTGTGTTTTTTAACAAGAATAAAAGAACAGGTCATCTGGTAGATTTTACAGTTCTAGCTGACAAGAGAGTGAAATAAAAAGCAGGTTTTGTTTGTTTGTTTTGGTTTTATGGCACATCAACCCTGTAGGTTATTTAATGCCAATCTCATAAGATGTATAGCAATAACATACTGAATTTTCAAGAGTCTACAACAATTTCAAATGCCCATACGAAACAAGTCTGGAAACATTGTATGCCCCTCGTATATATATATATATATATATACTAATCTAATATCTACCAGTATTCACGGTACCAGAAAAAAAAAACCTGGCCAGGAACAAGAGATAAAAGTATCTCGAATCACCGCCCAGGGTAAAAAGATAAAAAATTGGGGGTCAAAAAGAAAGAAAAGGCCAACCTCGTCCGATCCCTTGAAAAAAATCAAGGGATACGCAGTCAGTGGTCAAAAGAAAACCAAAAAACCCTCTGCGAATGCTGCAATGCTACAATTACTAAAGTGCTCAACATTAAACAATGGAGCCAATTATAGAATTAACCAAAATCGCGAGTCGAAAATCTTCTACTAAAGTTTCACCTTAACGGATCATCAGGAAGCCTAAGTTCGACTGAATTCTAAAGGAGAAATCGCTTTCTTTTATTCACCAAAAACCCACCTAGCTTAGAATTTGCATCAAATAAATAAATAAATAAATGAAATGAAAAATATGAGGTGGAAAGCATATTTTTTTTCTCAATACAATTAACTGTACGGAAAAGGAGGAAAGGGAAAAATATGGGTTTAAAACTACGAACCCCCCCTATCAAAGAGATGGATAAATTTGAGGATGAAATGATAGGAATGGTTAAGGAGATAAAATTTAGGCAAATGCGCAATAATATTCAGCAAAAAATGTATGAGGATATGAGGAGATTTAAGGAGTCCAAAAACATATTTGTAAAGTCAGATAAGTCGGGCAATTTGTATGAAATAGAAAAGGGAAAATATAAGCAAATGATATTTAGGGAGGTGGTTAAGAATTATAAGAAAGCACCACCTGATCTCGTAAAAGAGTTAAATAACGAGGCAAAAATCTTGGCGCATAGACTAGGTATTGTTGATAGAGTGGAAAAATACAATACCAAGAATTGTTTTATTACTATAAAAGACCACAAAAGTGATTTCAAGACTAATTCGGAATGTAGGCTCATTAACCCGATCAAGACACAAATAGGTAGGATTTGCAAAATAATCGTCTGAGAAATATGTGATTCGCTTAGGCTGGCATTAAACATCAACCAGTGGAGGAGCACAAAAGACTGTATCAAGTGGTTTGAGGAGTACGAGAAGAATGATTGGTGCTCCTTTATTAAATATGATATAAAGGATTTTTATCCTTCGATAACCGAAAGGACATTGGATAGAGCGTTAGATATGGCTAAGGAATATATGGTTATACCTTTAGATAAGGTGGAGATAATTAAGCATTGTCGTAAAACATTGCTATACTATGAAGATAGTACATGGATAAAAAAAGGGGAGGGTGGAAATTTCGACGTTTCTATTGGGGCATATGATGGCGCAGAAATTTGTGAGCTCGTCGGGTGTGTCTTATTGTATAATATTTATAAGATTATAGACCCAAGTAGCTATGGGCTTTATCACGATGACGGACTGATTATCGTGGATAAAAGTACACCGAAGAAGTGTGATGGGATTAGAAAAAGATTGTATAAGCTGTTTGAGGAGTTTGGATTTAGGTTAGATGTAACAACCGACCTAAAAATAACCGATTATCTTGATGTTACTTTAAACTTATATAGTGGAACTGTATCTCCATTTAGAAAAAGGAACCAGGATCTGCGTTATGTGAACAGGGGATCTAATCACCCAATACAGGTGTTTAAATATGTACCTAAGGAAATAGAGCATAGATTATCAAATAACTCCTCCAACAAGGAAATTTTTGAACGAAGCAAGCAGGAATATGAGGAGGCTTTAAAGAATGACAGATATAGGGTCAATTTAGAATATAGGGATAGGGATGAAAGTAGAACGTAAGGAAGGAGAAACAGACCTAGGAAAATTTTATGGTTTAATCCCCTTTATTACATGGAGGTAGTTAATAACTTGGGAAAAGAATTCTTCACGTTATTAAAAGAAATTTCCCTAGTGGGAGCCAGTTACATAAGATATTTAATAAGAATTGTGTTAAATTAAGTTATAGTTCCATGCCAAACATTAATGGAATAATAAATAGGAGTAATATAGCTAAATTAAGTACGAAGAAAAATAAGGTGATTGATAAATGTAACTGTAGGGATAAGGTTAGATGTCCCCTCGAAGGCAAATGTAAGCAGGATTCGAATAATAAGAGAAATAAAAAGATATACTTTGGGTTGACGCAAGGGGATTTTAAGACTAGGTATAATAACCATAAAACAAGTTTCTCGCACGAGAAATATAGGCATAGCACTGCATTTTTTAGTTATGTGTGGGAGCTTAAGGAGAACACAAGGGTAGATCCTATAATGAAATGGGAATTAATAAAGAAATGCCGTAAATACAGGGCAGGCAATAGAGCTTGTAAGCTTTGTATGGAGGAAAAATTGGCGATAGCATCTTGTAAAAGTAAGAATATGTTAAACAAAAGATCGGAGGTGTTAAATAGTTGTAGACATAAAAGGGCGTTGTTATTCTATAATTAGGGATAGATTTTAGAGATTTTTTAAAAATAGAAAAAAGGGTATTGGGTGGGGGTTAAAATTTATTTTATTTATTTATTTTTTAACTTTTTTTTTAATGCAAATTCTAAGCTAGGTGGGTTTTTGGCGAATAAAAGAAAGCGATTTCTCCTTGAGAATTCAGTCGAACTTAGGCTTCCTGATGATCCGTTAAGGTGAAACTTTAGTAGAAGATTTTCGACTCGCGATTTAGGTTATATATATATATATATATATATGAATTTCTTAAAAATAGAACAGTTTATATGAATAAACTTTGTAGCAGTTGCACTGCAAGGAGATACATTAGCCCCATACCTCTTTATCTTCTGTCTAGACTACGTGTTAAGAACATGTATTGATAAAATCAAAGAAAACTGTTTCAAGCTAACAAAAGAAAGAAACAGAATGTGCTCCGCAAAAAACAATTACCTATGCCGACTACGCCGAAGACATAGCGCTTCTGGCAAATCCACCCGCCCAAGCCCAAACCTTGCTACATTATCTGGAACGAGCCACTGCAGTCATAGGCCTCCATGTCAATGCAGACAAGACGAAATATATGTGCTTTAATCAAACAGGTGACATCTCCACGCTAAACGGTAGCTCTCTGAAACTAGTAGACAAGTCCACCTACCTAGGAAGCAGTGTCTCATCGACCGAAACAGACATCAACACCCGACTAGCAACGGCATGGACAGCTAACGATAGTCTATCGGTCATATGGAAGTTAGACCTGACCGATAAAATGAAACGCAGTTTATTTACATGGTGAAGCAAAGGCAGGACGACCAGTTCGAACCTACATACAGCAGCTTTGTTCCGATACGGGATGTAGCCTGGAGACCTCCCGAAAGCAATGGACGATAGGAAGTGGTGACGAGAGAGGGTCAGGGATATCCGTGTGATATAATGAGGATGAATATGTATAAAAATGTATTTGGCATTGTTGGGTATCACCCACCTCTTTCCACACAATCACGTAGTCCATCTGCCATATATAGCAGTAGCTACTAATACCATGGCAGACTAAAAGGGGAAGAGCAGCTTCTTATAGGAATAGTATTAGAGCGTTGGAAACTGGAGATCGAACTAGATCACCTTACTTGCAACCGTAATAACGGAAGCCAATACTATCGTTGGACTATATCTTTACTCTGTATTCACTAATCCTGTGTTCTACTAATATTCTCTCAATCGTATATACTTTTTCCTGAGAATATATCTCTATTTCCTCTCATATCGTGGTTTTTCCTTTATTTAATATTACAAGCGTTCACTAATCCTATGTTCTTGTCTACTAATAGTTTCTCTATTGTACATACTTTTTCCTGAGAATATATCTCTATTTCCTCTCATATTGTAGTTTGTCCTTTATTTAATATTACAAGCGTTCACTAATCCTATGTTCTTGTCTACTAATAGTTTCTCTATTGTACATACTTTTTCCTGAGAATATATCTCTATTTCCTCTCATATCGTGGTTTGTCCTTTGTTTAATATTACAAGCGTTCGTTAACCACAACGCAACAATATCGAATATTGGCTTTAAAGTATTAAAATAATGTTTTTAAGTATCATAAATATGTCTTCGTTTGATTCTATTTCAAGAAAATAGGATTTAAGATAATATGCCTCTCAGACTATGCAGACTGTTACTCGCATTACAAACACTGGCAACTGATGACGCTGAGAGCCAGATTGTGGAACCAATACAAGAGACAACAAAAATTATCATTGAAGATATTTTACGATTTATATTATACAAACTAGTGATTTTACAAAAGAAAGCCTTTTATATTTGCCTATATTTCTTAGATGAGGTATTATGTACATTATTTACATTTTTCGGACCACTGCCCTCATCCTTGTCGCCATGTTTATCACAACGTTTCGGCCGTTGTACGCTCCGGCCTTCTTCAGTTGGTTGGAATGTCGAATATAGCCCTTTATTTCGCTCACCAGGGTAGACTTTTCTTATTCCAAAAGCCCTGTTTAATGGTTATATCCATTGACATACCCAAAAAGAGTGTGAGTTCAATACCCGGTGAAGGCAGTGGAGAACTTTCAGAGGAGAAATTAATATCTATGATTAAAGAGAATTTGGAATTAAATATTCAACAAAAAAAAAAAACAAAACCCATAAAACCAAGCTAAACCAAGCCAAACTAAAATTGATTTATTTTTTAACGTCACGTCAACCTGTTGTGGGTTATTTAATGATAAAATGTTATTGATTTTTAATTTTTTTATGACAATCATATTTATTTTTTAATTGCCCTTTTTTATGTTTTGTTTTCTTTGTTTTAAAAGCATATCGACCATCGTGAGTTATTCAATCCTATAATTGTTTAATAAAGATTTTTTATTTTTAGTTCTTCAAACCCTGTAACTGTGTGCAAATAAATTATTAAGATACTTTTGTGAATTTTTTTTCACTTGTGTTAACTGATTTTATTTTGAATCACAGCAAGTCTCCTCAATGACTTGCCTCAGTATTCTTGCCGATTTTAGCAACACAGTAGACTGGATGGTCTCGATTCTTCTGATTTCCCACTCTTCCAGTCCATTTTTTAAAACTTTTGCGCGCCGGTTACAACTCGTATCACAGTCACCCTCATGTTGCACAGCTTTCCTAGTTCTCAGGCAAGGTCTGAGTACTTCCGTCTCTTTTCGCTTTCTTTGATTTTCAGTCTGAGGTCCAATTTGACCTCAAAATCTTCTAGAGAGTACTTACAATAATATAACTGTATGTAAACCAATTAGTATTTACAGTTTTTTAATGAATACAAAGAACCTTGGAAATAATTATGATTGTAATCAAACATTTATAAAATGAATCAGATTTTGATATAAATATCCTATGAAGAGTTGATATGCCATGATCATAATCAAGTTTGTAAGAATTATGGATTTGAGTTAAACTCTTACAGGAATTTATTTTTTTTATTTCTGATCCAGGTTGGTTACTTAGAAGATACAAAATAACAATTGAAGACTTTTAATGAAAAAAAAAATGATCAAGCCAGTTTTGATTCTGTTGAAATGTTTTTTAGTGAAACACAAGATTTTGAAAATGCAGCTGCTTCTATTCTTACCAGATGTAGCATCATGTAACTTTCTTTTGTTTTCTAAACAGAAGATTCCACTCAAAGAAAAAATAAAGTCAAACAAAAAAATATAAGTACTTCTATTTAGAAAAAAAAACAACACATTTATTTACCTAAGCCCACCGCAGTTGACTTTCAATGTTTATCTTCCCCAAGACCGGTAGCCATTCGTGCCGGACGAGGCTCAAGACAAAGATCAATTCTTAGATTCGAGGCCGAATGAACTTCGGGTTAGAGTGAACCACCTTCGGGTGGGTAAACTGCTTTGATAACACAGCATAGCATTAGACTAGTTGGTCTAGTTTAAGCTATGAACAGGCATATTTGCCGGACTCACGTTACATCTAGTGAGTTCAGGGTCATCTGGATCACATTGCACCTCCTGAGCCTGTGACCAGTATAGTCCGACAGGGCACGAGACTCGGCTCCTGCCCGACCTTCTTCTTCTTTAAAACCCACCCTGTAAAAAAGACCAAGTCTTGTCTGGTGGGAGGCAGACACAAACATCACCATAAAGCGCCCAGTCAGTCAAACTGAATTTTATCTCCTTGACCAGCGATGTACTAGTGGGTGTTGACAGATACGTCAAGCCATACATAAAATTAACAAAGTGATTCCAGGAAAACGATCAATGTAAGCTATGCTGTGATCAATGGAGAACAAGTATTGCATTGGTGTAAATCCTGGTTTAAGGAAAACAAGCAATGTGCAAGAGTGTAAGCTGTGACCAATGAAAAACAAGCAATGCATGGGTGTAAGCTGTAATTAATGAAAAAACAAACATTGCGTGTTGGTCACGTGAGAATGTTAAGACTATATCATCATCATCATCATGTCGTGCCGCTAGCACGGATAACCCTGACCCTCTCTCGCCACTTCTCCCTATTGTTTATCACCTCTAGCAGGTCTTCAGAGCTACATCCCGTATCCTCACATAGCTGCTGTATGTATGTTCGAGCTGGTCGTCCTACTTTTGCTCGGCCATATGTGGGGGTCCATAGGAGTACATCACTTATGATCTCGTCCCTGCTTTTTCAGCAGTGTCCTGCGTGCCTGGTTCGTCTAACTTGGATAGTTTTCGTGATGGAAGCAGGTGGCCGTATAGTTGGTTCCTTGTGAGGTGTTGCCGCCAGGACTTATTCAATCTCGCTCACAGCATTCTTGTGTCATTGCCGTCTAGCTTCTTCTCCAGCCGTTTAGTTAGCGTCGAAGTAGTGCATCTATTCAGCAGTATCAAGGTCTATAATTTTGGTTGAAGTCAGTTTCTCGCTGGCAGTTCCTAGTCGCGATATCTCTTTTGTGCGCATGATCTCTCTCCAATTGCTCTCCTGCTCCCCACAAGTGTCATCGTCGAAGAATAAAAATATAAGATTATATTTATATATATACACGTTTCTCGTTGTTTGTTAAGTATACTACTATTTACCTATAGTTGGAGGGAGAATAGTTGGATTTATATTTTTCCAAAGGGAATTAATATTAAATGAAATATAAGCAGCTTCAACAGGCATAAGAACTCAGGTTAGGAAATTAGTTCCTACGATCATATTGATAACGCCCAGAGCTCAGCTCATTAAAATACAACATTTCGAACGTTGAATAAGCTTGTAGATGTGTTTTGTTTGAATAAACTTACAAGACAGTGTGATAAACATCAAATTTTACTTATATTATTCTAAATCAAAATCTATCAAAAATCTTATAAAACCTTTTTTCTTTTTCGGATAAGAAAAACTTATTTTAACCTTTTTTCTTTTTCGGATAAGAAAAACTTATTTTAACCTTTTTTCTTTTTCGGATAAGAAAATCTTATAAAACCTTTTTTCTTTTTCGGATAAGAAAAACTTATTTTAACCTTTTTTCTTTTTCGGATAAGAAAAACTTATTTTAACCTTTTTTCTTTTTCGGATAAGAAAAACTTATTTTAACTTTTTTCTTTTTCGGATGAGAAAATCTTATTTTAACCTTTTTTCTTTTTCGGATAAGAAAAACTTATTTTAACCTTTTATTTCTAATTTTAATAAAAATTCTTACATCGGTAGCAGCTATTGTCCACGAAGAAAATTACAGGGAGATGATATTTTAGAAAATGAATTATGCATATTTACTATTGTAAAGTAAAGTCGTCGACCTCAGTCAAGGAGAACCCGAAGGCTCCCTTTTCAATAACTACTACACCATTCCCGGGATTGCTCAACTTCACCCTTGATCTACACTTTATAATGCTGAGTGTTAAGCAAGGCGGCATCGAGTACCATTTTTTGAGTCTTTCGTATGACTCGACCTAAGATGGAACTCCGGCCTCCTTGACCATTGGCGAACGCTCAAATCAATAAGCTAATGACTTGGTTTACTATAAGGTAGTAATTATAATTTTTTTCATATTTTTATACTTAAAATAATTTTCTATAGAATAACTTGTAGTGTAGGAAAGTTTTTTGGTTGAAACATATAATAATGAAGTTTTGGGAATAAACTATCACATGAATCAATTGGTGTGTGTGTATGTAGATATACAATGTAACCCTGATATAAGAGAGATTTTCTCTGCTCCCAAATAGAGCCTGTATAAATGTATAAGAAAAAGACTAAACCCGGATATAAGAGACTTACTATCCTATCCCGACAACTCTCTTATATCAGGGTTACACTGTATATGTACATATGGTGTTATGTGTTTATACAGTGTATGTGTGTATATATATATATATATATATATAGTGGCATGCGTATATATGAAGTGAATGTATGTATATATATGTGTGTATGTATATATGCATGTATACAATAAGATAGTAAGATAACCACACTTCAAATGCCAGATTGGGATTGATGTTTCTCTCAACCTATCTCAGTGGATGACTTTATATATTTGCTACCTTGCCCGTGAATTGAACATTCTAGTGGAAAAATTTGCCAGTAGTCACTTACGCTGAAATGCAATTGCTCTTCTCAAGAATTGAGTTCTCCTGGTAGACGATAACGTATATGTAAAAAGGTACATATGTAAAAAAATTCCTTCACTTACTCTGTGAATGACAATGAGTCTAGGGTAAGTCAGCTCGGTTGCAATCCTAGCTTGAAGAATCTCGCTGATCTAGCCTCACTGAAGAGTTGTGATGCAACGAAACAATCTGTCCGTGGATTACAATATATATATATATATATATATATATATATGTGTGTGTGTGTGTGTGTGTGTGTGTGTAACGAGAAAAAAAAGAAAGAGAAAGAGAAAAATGTATAGGTACAAAGAAGAAGAAGAAGAAAGAGAAAAATGCCAAACGAATGTACATATTAAAACACAAGAAGACTCTACTGGTTAAAAATAAATAAATAAATAGATAAATTTGAATTCAAACGTGTCAAACCCTAGTCAAAACAAGGACTTAATTATTCTCTTATAAAGAACTACGACATCCGAAATACGTATCAAGTAAATAAAACCCTAAAATACCGCTCTGAAATTCATTTTCAGATATATATATATGAAAATGAATTTCAGTTTGGTATTTTAGGGTTTCATATATATATATATATATATATATATATATGTATATATATTTATAAACTGTTACTCTTACTCTTCTAAAACAATAAAGTATTTAACCCGCAATAAATCTAAAAAAAAACAATAACCACATTAAATCTGTGCATGTCTGGATTATTCCATGTCTGGATTATCATAAAAAAACGTAAATGAAACATCCCGTAATCTTCAAAAACAAATTGACGAACACAAAAGAGATTTGACAAAAGGAAACACAAATAACGGTATGATCAGACATAATTTAGAAACTAATCACAACTTAAATTTCAGAATTGTCTTTTAATTGGAATCATTTTGAGATGAGGCTTCTTAATCTGAAAATTAATTTTTTCAATTATTGTGGACTTTTTGTCCTTATCTTGGTAGTTTTTGTGTTGTTTCTTCTTTCACCACGTTTCGGCCAAATTTCACCTCTGACCTCCTTCAGGTGATTTACCGCGACCTCGGATAGGAATGCTGACTCTTGTGACCGTAACCCCTGTAATTACTGCCTTCCATAGTTGTTGTCTATCGAACAATTAAAAGACAATTACAAATTCGGTACGGACCCGACTATGGAAGACCAGATAAGGAGAACAAATAATTGGATTTATAAGACCAAAAAATCCATCCTTGATCGCTCTTCGGGGCCCGTGACGCAGCGGATAGAGGCGTTGAGTCTCTATGGTTCCAGGTGAGCATTTTCAGAAGATAGCGGTTTCAAATCCTACCCAAGCCGACCAGAGGTTTACTTGGTCAAAAACGTAGTGCGATAGGCCACAATCTATCGAAGACAGTAATTACTGGGGATACGGTTACAAGACTCATCATTCCTATCCGAGGTCGCGGTTAATCACCTGAAGAAGGCCAGAGGTGAAATTTGGCCGAAACGTAGTGAAAGAAGAAACAACACAAATACTACCAAGATGAGGACAAAAAGTCCGCAATAAATAAAAATATTAATTCTCAAATTTCAAAATGTTTGTTACAAAAAACGCCGGTAGATTTTTTAATCTAGTATCATTTCTTGCAAATACACGGCTTTCGCAACTTATCTACTTATTTAGACAAATTTGAGCTAAAAGGTTACAAAATTCCTTATTTTGAATATTTTGTTTTCATAGATTATATATATATATATATATATATATATATATATACGTATGCGGTACCCAAGTGGAAGAACAAGGACGAACTCATATGGGACGATCTATCTAAGGACCCTTACACATGGACCAATAATAACTTATTTGCATCAGGTTTGTGGACACACGATTGTTTTTTGGAACACCTACCGGGAGCGATGGATGATTGGAGCGGATGGAGAGAGAGATAGAGTGAGAGAGAGAGAGAGAGAGGGAGAGCGTGAGTCAGGGAAATCCGTGCTTGTAATGCGACATGATGATATATATATATATATGTAATGAAAGGCATTACATTTTTATAATAAATTTCAAACATCATTTTTATGGATGGCGAAAGAGAGAGAGAGAGAGCGAGAGAGAGAGAGAGTCAGGGAAATCCGTGCTATTAGTGTGACATGATGGTATATCTATATAAGGAAAGGCGTTAAATTTTTGCAATAAATTTCAAACATTATTTTGATCATATATTTATATATCGATATATATATCGATATATGTATATATGTGATATATTCATACATCGAGAGACAGACAGACAGAGACACACACACACATAGGTATGAATAGAGATAGAGAGAGAGAGAGAGAGCGTGAGTCAGGGAAATCCGTGCTTATAACGCAACATGATATATATATATATATATATATATATATATATATAATGAAAGGCGTTACATTTTTACAATAAATTTCAAACATCATTTTTATGGATGGAGAGAGAGAGCGAAAGAGAGAGAGAGAGAGAGAGAGGGAGTGAGAGTCAGGGAAATCCGTGCTATTAGTGTGACATAATGATATATCTATATAAGGAAAGGCGTTATATTTTTGCAATAATTTTCAAATATTATTTTGATCATATATTCATATATCGATATATATATCGATATATCTATATATGTGATATATTCATACATCGAGAGACAGACAGACAGAGACACACACACACATAGGTATGAAGAGAGAGAGAGAGAGAGAGAAAGAGAGAGAGAGAGGGAGATAGAGTGAGAGAGAGAGAGAGAGAGGGAGAGCGTGAGTCAGGGAAATCCGTGCTTGTAACGCAACATGATGATATATATATATATATATATATATATAATGAAAGGCGTTACATTTTTACAATAAATTTCAAACATCATTTTTATGGATGGCGAAAGAGAGAGAGATAGAGAGAGAGGGAGGGAGAGAAAGTCAGGGAAATCCGTGCTATTAGTGTGACATGATGATATATCTATATAAGGAAAGGCGTTATATTTTTGCAATAAATTTCAAACATTATTTTGATCATATATTTATATATCGATATATATATCGATATATCTATGTATGTGATATATTCATATATCACACACACACATAGGTATGAAGAGAGAGAGAGAGAGAGAGAGAGAGAGAGAGAGAGAGAAATTGGGATTTATTTACTTACTTATCAATTCCGCCAATTCAATCGTAGATGATTTAATTTCTTTCTTATAACATTATAACATTTGCTTTCTTTTTTCTCTGAGGGAAAGCAAGAAGCTGTTATTCCCCTAATTTTTTTTTCAAAATCAAAATGGAAATGTTCATTATTTTTTTAATATTCTTTTTTCTTTTTCTTTTCTTTTTTTCTTACTTCATGTGATAGTTTATTCCCAAAACTTCATCAACATTATCATCATTATCTGTTTCGACAAAAGATTTTCTTTCACTACATTGTATTCTATGTAAAATTATTCTAAGAATAAAAATATGAATAAAATTACAATATTTTCAGCTTAACTATTTCGTAATCCTGAATTAGGTTTGTTAAACTTCTCCGCGCAAAATTCTATATGGATTACGGATGCCTTTTCTCGATCGATAAAAATGTATGTATCTGATATAATCTGAAAGCGTTAATTAAGATAAAGAACAATTACCGTCCTCAATGAAACTGGAAAGCCATAACGAGCCTACTCTTTACTATGAAAGGACCTACCTTAGTGTTTGGTTTGGCTTCTTTGTTTAATGGCATATTAATCTTTGTAGGTTATTTAATGCCAAAGCTATTCTAGAAGAACAGTATGGGAGGATAAGGGGGTTCATACCTTTCCCAAGGGTATTTGCCCGAAAGTGAATATAATAGCGTGACTGGAGTTCGAACTTGCTTACTACGATTCTGCAGTCCATCGCTTTAACCATTACACCTGGATGAACACCCTCTGCCTTAGTGGAAAGAAAATCTCAAAATAAAGCAGTAAATATAAAACCAAAAAGGTGATACAGGAAAGTAGCTCAGGAACTTATTTTAAGAGGTAAGGTATAAAAATAGCAGAATTATGGAATTTAACTAAGTTAAAACTTAAGAATTTACCCATTTCTTTTTTTTTTCTTGAAACCCGCTGTTCATGAACAGTTACCGTAACTGTTCTCGGTCACATCTATGTCAGGCGCGCAGACAATAAACAAACCCTGGGTCCGATATAGCCGCAATATACAACCCATGAAAATGACAAGTCGAAACCTAAACAATCATGGGGCCCAGACGACAGGTATGGGTGTCAATATCGACAGGTGCTCCCTTGAGAGACAACATGGGGGATCTAATCAGCATCCTGCGAATGTTGGCTGTTCTTTTTCCAGGCACACAAATAATTCTTCTTTCAGATACACAAACGATGACCAAATTGACCACTCCCCCCATAGACCACAGCGTAGAAAATGGACAAAGGAAGATAACAAACTAGCATTATCCAATTTACCAACCTCTCCGCTCAGGCAGGATATGACAAATGTCAATTTTTAAGTGGAGTTTAACAGGTTTAAATTCTGAGTTTTCCATCTCCTAGATTAGTTGCCTCACCAAGGTTGAAGAACCCATTCTGCCCTACTATTTACCCATAGCTGGTGGGAGAATAATTGGATTCATACTTTTCCCAAGGGTATTAGTGCTATGTTAAATGTAATCAGACTGGCCCAGGATTTGAACTCGTGTCGCCGTGTCCATTTCCTAACAACAAACTAGCTTTATACAGTTATATTAGAAGCCAACCCTGCATAAAGAGGGTATCTAAAAAGAATAATAGAAATCTGGACAACATTCGGTAGACTTGAGGCAACAAACCAAAGGCACGCTGACCAGGTTAGAACAATAACAAAGAATGGTTGTTTTTTTAACCGAGAAATACTAGAAATCCATCAAAATATATATTGGTGAACACATCAGCAAACACCAACCACAACAACTGAGACAATAAATTCAGGAAAGCCAGAGACTCCCAACCACACACTACATGACAATGACCCATGTGTTGTATATTGACCTTCGACCCGGCCAAACATGCCATTCCAAAGTGATGCACCGGAAGGAAGTGACACATTCCGAATGCAGTTATGGGAAGAAATCGCGTAGGCGGGCTTGAATGACAATATGGGACACAAGTTAAAATCCCAATGTACATTCATAGACTGATGCAGCGGGAGAGAGTGACCTGTTAACTGCATGACAGTTATTTCCGCTTGATGACGATCAAACATGCCATTCCAAAGATATTGAGTGGGCGATTGAACTATTATATAACTCGGTGAAGACAGGAAGTCAGCGAGTTTGGAGACCAGATCCGAGTTTGGAGACCCGTTGGTGACAAGATGTGGTAGAGGAAGCCAGCATCAAGCAGAGTGGACCCCCGGGCCTCCGGTTGAGCCGCCCAGGAGAGGGAGAAAGACACAACGCTGATGGCCATAGGAGTGGGGGTCAATATATTGCAGTCTTTGTTCGGTCTCCAACTCCTCTCATACACACAACCCTTTCAATAAAGTGAGAGGTATATTTTTTAAGAAGTCTTCGCACGTCTTTATTATTGTGTCAATATGTATTCTGCATGTATATGTGTATATATGCATATTTATTATATGAGTATACAACATATGCATCGCAAACACTAACTCAAACACTGACCTAAGAGGGAAAAAACTAATATAAATACTTTTAAAAAAATCATGTCTGAAAAGAAAACTACATGGGCTTTTCTCAGGAACAAAGACTAGATGACAGTCAAGTCCGAAACCGAGAAAGTGAACGTCTTATTGACAAATATCCCGACAAACGACATCACGGAGTTAAACTATTTGATATACGCAAGAGCAAAATTAATCTGTGTAAAAATCGGGGTCCCCTTGAAGACCACAGACAGAAAGTCAAAACCCGAGTGGGAACTTCGACTTGAATCGCAGATGAAAAGACTACAATAAGCAAGAATACCAAAATAATATTTGGACAAAACTGAAAAAGCACGGCAACTGGAACGAAAAATAAAATTTGAGAAGTCTAACAAAAAATACTGGCGAAAGAAGGAAGACGAAAAAAGATACTGGGGTAAGAACAAAGAATATGGACAAAACAGGATGTTCCAAAACAAAATTCTACCAACAAATAGGGGGAGAATGGGTGAAGCCATATCAACAACCAGATGCGAGAGAGGAAAGAAGATTTTTGAGCAAAAATATGGACCTTGAAAGGGAATTGAAAAAACATTTTTGGATTTTTATTCTTTGTTTAATGGCATATCAACCTTTGTAGGTTATTTAATGCCAAAGCCATTCTCCTAGAAGAACAGTAGTGGTGCTATTTAACCCATAGCTGGGAGGATAAGGGAGTTCATACCTCTCCTAAGGGTATTTGCCCGAAACTGAACGTAATAGCGCGACTGGAGTACGAACTCGCTTACTACGATTCCACAGCCCATCGCTTTTACCATTACACCACGAGGACACTCCCAAAAAACTTTGGAACATCAAAGTGACGATTATACTATCGTGACTGGTGATTTGGTACAGTCATTAAAGAATTATTAAAGGAACTGGAGGACTTGGAAATAAGAGGACGAGTAGAGAACATCCAAACTACTACATTGTTGAGAATACTGGGAAGAGTCCTGGAGACTTAAGGAGACTTGTTGTCGCTCAAACTCCAGTGAGAAACCCTCAGCCAACGTTGGTGGGAAAAACTCTCGAAAGAGTAAAATAATAATAGAAGGAAATATGTAAAGTATGCCAGCTGAAAAGTCGTCTTCAGAGCAAATGTTTTCTATTTTAGAAAAACGAGTAACACAGGAGAAAATATATTTCAAATTCTTTAAAATATTTTCTCCTGTATTACTCGTTTTATAAAAGATGGACAAAAAGGAGACTATTTTTTATGGTTACTGCATATTGAATAAATTATTATTTACCCCTTAAGAGTTTTTCACATCAGTGTTAGCTGATGGTTTTTCACTGGAGTTTGAGTGACAGCAAGTCTCCTCAAGTCTCCGGGACTCGTCTCAGTATTCTGGCCGTTCTTAGTAATGCTGTCGTTTGCATAGTCTCTACTCGTCCGCCAACTTCCAAGTCTTCTAGGCCTTTTAATAATCCTTTAGTTATTGTGCCTAACGTACCAATCACTATTGGCACAATCGTTACTTTCATGTTCCACAGCTTTTTCAATTCTCTAGCAAGGTCGAAGTACTTATCCTTCTTTTCACTTTCCTTCATATTTATTCTGTGGTCCGCCAGGACAGCAAAGTCTACAATTTTGCAGATTCTCTTTTTTTTTTTTTTTTTTTGTTGATTATTATGAGGTCTGGTCTTCTGGCCGGGATTAGGTGATCCGTTTGTATGTTAAAGTACCATAGGACTTTATGCGAGTCATTTTCTTGGACAAGTGCCGGGTTGTGCATATACTATTTGTTTGTATGGTAGAATTGAAATTTCCTGCACATTTCTCTATGGATCCCCTTCCCGACCCAGTCGTGTCCCGCCTTATATCTTTCTGTGCTAATTTGCTGCATTCGCTTATTTTGTGATTGATCGTTTCGTCTCTGTCACCGCATAGCCTACATTTACTGTTTTGTTGCGTCTTATCTATTCTCGCTGGTAGCACATGATAGGGTCCTATCAGTGGGTCAAATAGAACTAAACTGTGTACTTATGCTAAGTTGAATTACTTGAAAAATAACTGTTTTTGACATTGAAACCGTGTACTAATACTAAACTAATCTGTTTGAAATAGAACTGTCAGAACTTTTGCTAAAAGGAATTGCTTGAAATAGGACAGTTTCTGACATAAAAGCTATATACTTATACGAAACGGAATTGTTTGAAATAGAACGTTTCCCTCATTTAACCGTTTGTAAACAAAAACTATATTACGACAAAACTGAATTGTTTGAAATTTAATTCGGCGTTAAATGACCCGAAAAAGTAGATATGCCAAAAAAAAAAAAACAAAAAAAAAAAAAAACAACCAAACAACGAACAAGAAATGCAGGACACTGCTAAAGGAGCAAGGATGACCTCATAAGTGACGTTCTTCCATCAATCCCTTTACATGGACGTGCTGGCTGACCAATTCGAACTTACCTACAACAGTTCTGAGCGGACACAGGATAGAATCTAGAAGACCTGCCGAGGGTTATTGATGATAGGGATAGATGGAGAGAGTCTGGAAAATCCATTCGAGCAGTACTACTTGATGATGGTGATGATATATATATATATATATATAGGGGGTGAGTGTTCACCAAGTACAGGAGCAGGATGTTATCCAAGATTATTTTTAAACGAAATTTTAACAGGTTTGAATTTAGAGTTTTCATTCTTCTACTCTGGTTGCCATTCCAAGGTTAAAGAATCCACTCTGCCTATTTACCCAGAGCTGGAGGAGAGTAGTTGGAACCATGTCTTCCTCAACGAAGCGTTATATGAAATACAAACAACCTCGTCTAAAATTTGAACCATTTCCAACGACTGTAAGTTTTACATCAGCACCTCTATCATATATATATATATATATATATATACATATATATATATATATATATATATATATATATATATATATATATATATTTCTTTAAGAAAAAACAAAACCGGTCACATTAGGATTATAAATTTATTCCCATCCTTTTATGTGTTTTTTATATAAATCAAAAGCACCAAAAAAAATTAACAGGACTTCTTGAGATCTTGTGGATAAAATAATTCAGAATAGACACAGGAAAGAAGGGTGGGAGGGAATAGAAGTGGGGTGAAGAGTTATCTCCTCAATTAGCCCACTTCCGTTTTTTTATAATTTTTGCGGTTGGAATAATAGTAAATTAATTAAAATCTAAATACTTTTCAACTGAAAAAACTCCAGACTTAATACTAATTTAGATAAAATAACTTATTTTAATAATTTTACGTAAGGATACAATAATACTCATATTAAATTAAATTCAAAATCTAAAATTAAAATTAAATTTTTTAAATTTATATATATATCAGATATTTTACTAGTTTCCCTAACCTATTTATCGACTGTTTGAGAAGAAAACAACACGATAGCGTTATCTTTCTCCTAAACTTATTGTTAACGAAGGTCGTGGATTAAGCGGACAAAAATATGAGGTAATCAAAAAACTTGTAAAAGCTATCCTGAAAGAATCAATAGTTAGGATTCGTTTGTTTAAAGAACAAAATGGAGCAAGTCTGTTCAAAAATGCAAGATTTAAGTCATGGCCCTTAAACAGAACTCCAACTGTAACATATTGGCCCTCAACCGAGCTGTCAATTAAGAGATGCACCTGTGTAAATAACTGGTGCATCCAGTCGAAGATATCGGGGTATCACCTTGACATGTGGACGGGTTGAATTTGGTGCAATTGCGATGCCCACGGGACGCAGGTGGACAGCGAACAATTATATAACCAGGTGCCACAGACGGCTTAAGTCAGTTGGATTTTGAATTGGAGTTCGAGGCAGTGAGAACCAGCCCCTCGGGACCCCGATTGAGCAGCCCAGCAAAATGAGGAAGAAGTGCTGCTATAGTCAGAGGAACTTGGGGTCAATACGTTGCAGTCTCTCTCCGTCTTCAACTCACCTCTCACACATAATCAATATCAACCCTGTCGTAACACTTTCGTGAATGAAGTCTAAGAGGTATATTTTTTCTAAAGAAGTGTGTTCGTTAGTCATTATTATTGACTATATTTCCGTGTATAGTTGTATCTGTATTATGTAGCTACTACACAACATCGACAATCAACATTGCTAGTATCCTGCCGAATTCACGCCTAATTTTTGTGCTTGCGCCTGCATGTATAAATGAATCATCATCATCATCTTGTCGTGACGCTAGCACGGATATCCCTGACCCTCTGTCGCCACTTCTCCCTATTGTTCATCGCCTCTAGGAGGTCTTCAGGCTATTTCCCGTATCCTCACATAGCTGCTATATGTATGTTCGAGCTGGTCGTCCCGCTTTTGCTCGGCCATAAGTGGGGGGGTCCATAGGAGTACATCACTTATGAGCTCGTCCCTGCTTCTCCATCAGTATCCTGCATGTCTGGTTCGTCTAGCTTGGATAGTTTTCGTGATAGGAGGCAGGTGTCCATATATTGTGGGGTGTTGCCGCCAGGACTTATTCAATATTGCTCGCAACATTCTTGTGTAATTGCCGTCAAGATTCTTTTGCAGCCGTTTTTTTAGAGTCCAAGTGGTGCATCCATACAGCAGTATCGGCACGACCGCTGCTTGGAAGAAACTGCGTTTCATTTTATCGGTCATGTCTGATTTCTATATGATCGATAGCTTATCGATAGCTGTCCATGCCTTCGTTAGCCGCGTGTCGATGTCCTTTTCGGTTGATGAGACACTGCTTCCTAGGTAGGTGAATTTTTCTACCAGTTTCAGAAAGGTTCCCTCTCGTGTGGAAATGTCGCCAGCTTCATTAAAGCACATATATTCCATTTTGTGTGCATTGACATGGAGGCCAATGCCTACGGTGGCTCGTTCCAAACTATGCAGTAGTGTTTCGGCTTGGTTGGGTGTATTTGCCAGTATCGCTATGTCATCGGCGTAGTCGGCGTCGGTAATTGTTTTTGCGGAGTTATACAATTTGGCTAATTATCTGCAAATGACTCAGCCAACAGCTAACAGGCTTCAAATTACAGGTAAACATTGGGACAGTATTTTATTGTGTCAATGCACATTGAATTTGCTCTCAAAATTGAAATGTCACTACTAATGCACTACTTATAAAGTTGCAAAGACAACCTTAACTGTCATTATTTAATTAAAAAACAAACGCAGACCCCACACACAATTCAAAGCAGACCGAAGAAAAAAATTACGCTTGCAGTGAGTGCAGTCTAACAAAATTATTTCTTTGATGTAAGCATAATTTGCAAATGCATCGTTCATCTTATTAACCTTCTTTATACCACGTATTTGTTTGTTTGGTTTTGTCTTATTTATTTTATTTTATTTTTATTTTTCTCCATTTTGTCAATTTATTCTGTTGTTATTGTTGATAAACGAATCATCCACACTGACTCAGAACTTTTCTTTTGGCTATAAAAGCCAATGAAGATCTTGGAGCCGCACCATCTGAAGAAACGCTTCGTTGCTACTATAGCCTTTTCTGTTGAAAGTTCTCTTCACACGAAAAAAATTCGCCATGCCTTCTTACACCCTGTACTACTTCAATGGCCGTGGACGTGCCGAGATCTGTCGTATGTTGATGGCCGCTGCCGGTGTCCAATATACCGATAAGAGGTTCGAATTCAACGAATGGGATAAATACAGGAATGGTAAGTTCTTTTCCTTTTTTTTTTCTTTTATTGGGGGATCGAATAATTGTTGATATTTTTTTTCGGTCGTTACCGTTTTTATTAATATTTTTTAAAGATAGACAATAGACTAACAGTGTTTTATTGGAACAACTCCTGAGTTCTGATTCGTTGTATTTTGACGGAAAAGCCCTTCTCTTGAATTTCAAAGTTCTGGCTGGGTCTGTATGGATATTACAGCAGTTTTATTGGGGACTCTAATGAAGAAGTAAGGACGAACTCATAAGCGATGTGCTCCTGTGGACCCCTTCACATGGACGAGCAAAGGTAGGACATCCAGCTAGAACCTATATACAACAGCTCTGTGCTAATACAGGATGTAGCCTGGAAGACCTCCCGGGATCGATGGATGATAGGGAAGGGTGGCGAGAGAGTAACAGGAAGATCCGTGCAAGCAGCATGACATGATGATAACAATCATGATGATGATGCTCTATTTAAATCAAGAATTTTGGTTGGTTTATTTGTAAAGTTTTGCAGTTTTCCTTTGACTTATTCCAAGGTTACACAATCACAATAGTTCAATTTCTGCCTTTGCAACATCACAACAGTAATAACTCTTGATCTCGCTCTCCTTTCACGTTTTCAATGGCAATCGATAACCTAAAGCCTATTGATTAACAAGATGCTTGATTGATTAGTATCAATTCCCTCTGAATCAAGTGATCAAATCTTGATATCGATCTTAGTTATTTTCTCTAAACCCAAATACACTATACAAATATCAAATATAATGACTACAGGCTTGAATTCAAAGAATACCGGATTTGTAATTGCTTTTCTTCTCTGGATATATAGTTTAATTTTTTCCCCTTTAATTAAATTTTCCGAAAATAGATTCAAAGTTAACTCGTTAATTGTTAGTGATGAAAATATTTCGTCTCCCCAAATTTTTGCATATCAAAAATTAGGAAATTCTGGAATTAAAGGTATTTTAAACTATGGGCTTAGTTACCTTTCTTGGTTGGTGGCTTTCTTTGATTAATGGCATATAAACTCTTTGTAGGTTATTTAATACCAAAGCCATTCTCCTAGAAGAACAGTAGTGGTACTATTTAACCCATAGATGGGAGGATAAGGCGATTCATACCTTTCCCCAGAGTATTTGTCCGAAAGTGAACGTAATAGCGCAACTGGAGTACGAACTCGCTTACTACGATTCTGCTGTCCATCGCTTTAACCATTACACCACGAGGACACCCCATGACACTTTTAGTATAAACTACCTATTTCTAATTTTTCCGTCCTGTACCACATATGCTTACATTTAATTAAGGGTTTAAAGGTACATTCAATTAAGGGTTTAAAGATACACTCCATTATGGGCATAAAGGTACACTCAAAGTAGAAGAAAAATTGGTGACCCGAGTCGAAGTCGACCCGAAAGCTCCCTTTTCATTAGCTACTACACCTATGTGTAGAATAGGGTACTACTCATTTCCCTGGTTTGCGCAACTTTTTCCTTGACCCCTACTTTATAATGCTGAATATTAAACAATTAGGCATCGCGTACCAATTTTTTAATCTTTGGTATGACTCGACCTGTGATTGAACCCCAGTATCCTGGGTCATTTGTGAACACTCTGAGCACTGGATCAATGAGCTGGTATAAAGTTACATTCAATTATGAGTTCAAAGCCACACTCAATTATGAGCTGAAAGGTATATCTCTTTATGGGCTTAAAGGTCCACTCAATTATGTGTTCAAATGTACACTTAATTTTGTGTTCAAAGGTCCACTCAATTACGGGTTCAAAGCTGTACCCAATTACGGGTTTAAAGGTGCACTCAATTATGAGTTAAAAGGTACACTCAATTGTGGGTTCAAAGGTGCACTTAATTATAGAACTAATGTTTCACTCAACTTAGGTTTTCACATTTGTAGCACGAAAACAGTTCTGCTATTTGATCTTGATTTCATCCCAAGCTTTGGATGATAATCGATTATCTA
>OY757942.1:13801407-13833907 GCA_963585895.1 Sepioteuthis lessoniana
ACTATTTTCAACGGCTCCACAGGCATAATAGCATAAAAAAGATGTTTTACATTAACGTTTGACAGTATGTTATTTTCGGATATCAAAACAGCTTAAGGTAAACAAAGGACAGCGTAAATGAATCATGTGAATTGTGCCGGAATAAAAATGTGTAGGCGTCCAGGAAATAAATACAATGACGGAATTTTTCACTTCAGGGTCAGTCAGTGTTTGTCGTACATCCCACCAGCTGGGTGAGTGTGGCGCTAGGCCTTTTAAGTTGGGTCCGGGCACAGGGCTGTAGCCCAGACACGCCCGGGGGTTCCCAAAATGCCTCGGGCCCCGTCGGCATTCTCCTAAAAAGGGGCACTTCAAGCCTCTGGTAATAAACTAAGCCTTTCCAAGGAGGGTTAGAGCTAAGGGGAACAACCCCCTGAAGTTCGAGGATGCCAGTCTAAGTGCGCCCGACATGAATGCCGGCTTCCCGGAATCCATGTCAGACGGCCTCAACCGACCACCACTGGAACCAGAACACACCCGACCAGATCAGTGTGTCCTGATAAAGGGTGTGCACTACCAGGGTCAGTCAGGTGGTCAATCAGCGCAGTTAATCGGAGAGCAGTCTGCGAGTAGACAGTTAGCCCAGAGGGGTGCTAGGAGGCCCCCGTTTTTCAAACCTCCCGTGAAAGTAGCAAGACTCTGAAAATGTGTATCCAAACGGGGGTTAAGAAGATATTGTGTCAATCACAGCAGTCCGACACACTCTCTCTCTCTCTCTCTCTCTCTCTCACACACACACACATACAACGATTTCGACGTTTCGTAATGAAGGAATGTATATTTTTATAAACAAGTGATATTGTCGTTTCTTTCATTCTGGCTATGAAGAGAAGGTTTTCAAAGAGTTGGATAAGGATATACATCTACTTAAACTCCTCAGGACTAGCGACATGGTTTTAACCAGAAAAAGATATATTGCTAAGTGGTGCCTTCAATAAGTTTCCAGACTTTTTGAACAGGCATTTAGAATTGTCGTAGACTCTTGATAATTCAGTATGTTATTGCTATACATCTTATGAGATGACTGACCAATTTTTATGATTTCAGGTCCAAACGAACACCTACAGCAGCAATTGGAATACATCCTACTAAAGCCTGGTTGTCACTGCTGGTGAATTTCAAAAATGAAATCTAACACTTTAGAAGAACGATATCCAATAAAATTGTGTTTTAAACTTGGAAAAATGCCACAAAAACGTATGGAATGCTTTTCGAGCATCTTGCATGAATCGAGCATCAGTGTTTGAGTGGCATAAGAGATTCAAGGAAAGCAGAGAATCTATGAGGGATGATGAGAGGTGTGGGAGGAACAAGGAAGTCAATACACCAGAGTTAATTGGCCAAAGGGTTAGCGTTAGGGTTACTATGTTGGGGTTTTAAGCGAGTTCATGAAGAGATTCCCAGGGAAGAGGACAGCACTCTTCAAATCGGGTCAGTGGCATTTCTACCAGGACAATGTACAACTCCATCCATCTCACAGACTATTTGACCAAGATGGGCATCAACACAGTTCGTTAGGCTCCCTATAGTCCAGACCTTGCTCCCTATGACTTTTGGTTATTCCATACACTCACACAAGAGGACTTCCATTGGGCCTTCCAGAAGTTGTTGGAACGGTACAACAAGTGCATTTCAGCCGGAGGAGATTTCTTCGAAAGGGACTAGAGTTTCATGTGTGTACTATCAATAAAATCACGTATTCAAGGACATGGTCTTAATTTCTACATTGGGCTATTCTTAATCTCGTCGCAAAAAAACTAGAAAAATTTCTCCCAGATTTAAACGAATATTTAAAAAAAAAACTCCAAAAGGAAGTTAAAATCCATGAAAAATTTCCAAGCATTTATAGTAGTAGTAGTAGTTGGCGACTGCAGTCGAGGGCAACCTGAAGGCTCCCCTTTTCAATAGCTACTACACCAAGGTGTAGGGGAGGGCGCTACTCCTTTCCCTGGATTGCTCCACTTTACCCTTGATACGTACCTTATAATGCTGAGTGTTAAGCAAGGAAGTATCAAGTACCATTTTTAAGTCTTTGGTATGACTTGACCTAGGATTGAACCCAGATCTCCCGGGCCATTGGCGAACACTCTAACCGCTAGGCCAAAATCTTTTTATTAATTGACTATCGAATGGAGAGTCCAAGACGAGGTACTTTGGTGAACCAAATATTCTAGTGTCCTTTGGTTAACGGGATTCCGTCAATCATAACTCCTGCTTAAATTGTATTCTTGGTGATACATCTTATACATGACTTGTCACATTAATTTGTATTACATCTTCTATAACCAACAGCGTAATTATGAGTTGTTTTTTTTTTTGTTTTTTGTTTTTTCTTGGTTTGGTTTAGTTGGGTTTAAGGGATATCAACCATTGTAGGTTATTTATTGCCAATTCCTTTTTATACCTACATATTAGATATACGATTTCTTAACACATTTTGTAGATACCATTTTTAAACATGCCTGAGCTCATTCTTTTTCAAACAGTTAAATGGTTTCATTTTTTCAATCTAATACGAATAATTCTATTTAATATTAATCAATTGTTTGCACACAGTTTAATGTTTATAAGTATTGCTATATATCACTAATAATTCAATTAAACATCTTGCCCAGTCAGCTGGGGCTGTAGAATACACTGACCCCCCCCTAACGAGTGTCCTCGATATGACACTAAACAATCTGATGGTGAGGTTCCAGCGATACTGGAGCTTTGGGGAACATGGAGTACTCCCTCATTGCCATTGCTCCTAGATCCACTCTAGCCCGGCGTGGTAGCACCTGATAGGGCCTTATCTATGGGTTAAATAGAACTAACAGCATATTTATGCTAAACTGACTTGTTCGATTAAACTGAATAGCTTGAAACAGAAATGTTTTTTGACAATTAACTGTACTTACATTTAAATAAGTGCTTATGCTTAATTGAATTATTTGAAATAGAACTGTTTTTCGCTATTAACTGTATTTACACTTAACTGAATTGTTACATATAACTGCTTGAATAGTTTGAAATAGAAATGTTTTTGACCATTAAATTGTGTACTTGTGCTAAACTGAATTGTTTTAAATAGAACAGATTATTTACATAAAAATGGATTTGGCGTTAAATAACCTACAAAGGTTGATATGCCATAAAACCCAATAAACCAATAAACCATAAAATATTTTATACAGTAACAGATAAATATCCACAGAAAAGTGATTTTGTTTGTGATTTTTTTTTAATCCTTATGTGAAGCTAATTTTCGCCACAAAGCTGGATGTATTTTTGTGTGAACACGTCCGTCTGTTTGCTTTAAACTATTTTTCAATTTTAGGATTCTATGGCAAGAACAACATGGATATGTTCAGGATTGATTACATCTGTGACTGTTTCTATGAAATCATGCACGATTACATGAGGTATTTCCATGCCAAGAACGGTCGCTTCTGGGTAAGTCGATCTATCTATCTATCTATCTATCTATCTATCTTTCAAACTTTTGCTGGTTTATATATCTGTCTTTTTAGTTGTCTCTGTTTTTCTGTGTTTCAATCTATCTATCTATCTAGCTATGTATCTATTTCTTATCTATCTGACTTTCTTTCTAAGCTTGTTCCGATCAACACACACACACACACACACACACACACACACACACACACTCTGGCGCGCACACATATTTATATCTATCAATATATGTACCTATCTATTTCTTATGTATCTTTCTTAGTCTCTTCAGATCTATCCACACACACATATACTCACACACACAGACACACACAAATATTTATATCTATCTATCTATTCTTTCTTTTTTTCTTTCAAACTTAGTCTGTCTCTGTCTGTCTTTTTGGTAGCCTGTCGGTTTTTCTGAATTTCTATCTATCTATCTATCTCAGATTATCCATATCAGCCTTTTTTTTTTGTTTGTGTGTCTGCCTTTCTTTCTGTTTCATATCTATCTATCTATCTATCTCAGTGTCTTCTTATCTATCTATCTATCTATCTATCTATCTATCTATCTATCTATCTATCTAATTAACTGTCTTTCCATATCTGTCTGTCTATCATAGTTTGTTCATACCTATCGATCTATTTAATTATCAATCTATCAAACTGTTTGCCTGTCTCAATCAGATCAAATATATCGATCTATCCATCTATTTATATATCTCACTCTATCGATGTCTATCAATCTATATATCTATCTACATCAATTTGCCCATGTCTTTACCAGTGTATTTTTATCTGTATTTGTCCGTTTGTATATCTTTTTAAGTCTGTCCATTATCTATCTATCTATCTATCTATCTCACTTTGCCCATATCTATTAGTCTGTCATTTTACCTATTTGTGTCTGTTAGTCATTTAAGTCTGCTCATATCTATCTATCTATCTATCTATCTATCTATCTATCTATCTATCTCAATTTGCCCATATCTATTTGTCTGTCTTTTTACCTATTTGTGTCTGTTAGTCTTTTAAGTCTGCTCATATCTATCTATCTATCTATCTATCTATCTATCTATCTATCTCAATTTGCCCATATCTATTTGTCTGTCTTTTTACCTATTTGTGTCTGTTAGTCTTTTAAGTCTGCTCATATCTATCTATCTATCTATCTATCTCACTTTGCCCATATATATTAGTCTGTCTTTTTACCTATTTGTGTCTGTTAGTCTTTTAAGTCTGCTCATATCTATCTATCTATCTATCTATCTATCTATCTATCTATCTATCTATCTATCTCAATTTGCCCATATATATTTGTCTGTCTGTTTACCTATTTGTGTCTGTTAGTCTTTTAAGTCTGCTCATATCTATCTATCTATCTATCTATCTCAATTTGCCCATATCTATTTGTCTGTCTTTTTACCTATTTGTGTCTGTTAGTCTTTTAAGTCTGCTCATATCTATCTATCTATCTATCTATCTCAATTTGCCCATATATATTAGTCTGTCTTTTTACCTATTTGTGTCTGTTAGTCTTTTAAGTCTGCTCATATCTATCTATCTATCTATCTATCTCAATTTGCCCATATCTATTTGTCTGTCTTTTTACCTATTTGTGTCTGTTAGTCTTTTAAGTCTGCTCATATCTATCTATCTATCTATCTATCTATCTATCTATCTCAATTTGCCCATATATATTAGTCTGTCTTTTTACCTATTTGTGTCTGTTAGTTTTTTAAGTCTGCTTATATCTATCTATCTATCTATCTATCTCACTTTGCCCATATCTATTTGTCTGTCTTTTTACCTATTTGTGTCTGTTAGTTTTTTAAGTCTGCTCATATCTATCTATCTATCTATCTATCTATCTATCTATCTATCTCAATTTGCCCATATCTATTTGTCTGTCTTTTTACCTATTTGTGTCTGTTAGTCTTTTAAGTCTGCTCATATCTATCTATCTATCTATCTATCTATCTATCTCAATTTGCCCATATCTATTTGTCTGTCTTTTTACCTATTTGTGTCAGTTAGTCTTTTAAGTCTGCTCATATCTATCTATCTATCTATCTATCTCAATTTGCCCATATCTATTTGTCTGTCTTTTTACCTATTTGTGTCTGTTAGTCTTTTAAGTCTGCTCATATCTATCTATCTATCTATCTATCTATCTATCTCAATTTGCCCATATCTATTTGTCTGTCTTTTTACCTATTTGTGTCTGTTAGTCTTTTAAGTCTGCTCATATCTATCTATCTATCTATCTATCTATCTCAATTTGCCCATATCTATTTGTCTGTCTTTTTACCTATTTGTGTCTGTTAGTCTTTTAAGTCTGCTCATATCTATCTATCTATCTATCTATCTATCTATCTATCTATCTCAATTTGCCCATATCTATTTGTCTGTCTTTTTACCTATTTGTGTCTTTTAATCTTTTAAGTCTGCTCATATCTATCTATCTATCTATCTATCTATCTATCTATCTATCTATCTCAATTTGCCCATATCTATTTGTCTGTCTTTTTACCTATTTGTGTCTGTTAGTCTTTTAAGTCTGCTCATATCTATCTATCTATCTATCTATCTATCTATCTATCTCACTTTGCCCATATCTATTTGTCTGTCTTTTTACCTATTTGTGTCTGTTAGTCTTTTAAGTCTGTTCATATCTATCTGTCTATCTATCTATCTATCTATCTATCTCACTTTGCCCATATCTATTTGTCTGTCTTTTTACCTATTTGTGTCTGTTAGTCTTTTAAGTCTGCTCATATCTATCTATCTATCTATGTATCTATCTATCTCAATTTGCCCATATCTATTTGTCTGTCTTTTTACCTATTTGTGTCTGTTAGTCTTTTAAGTCTGCTCATATCTATCTATCAATCTCAATTTGACCATATCTATTTGTCTGTCTTTTTACCTATTTGTGTCTGTTAGTCTTTTTAGTCTGCCCATATCTACCTATCTATCTATCTCTCCAGTTCCGTTTGAAAAATGTTTGCTTTTTTTGTAAGTCGTTTATTTCGAATTTGAACAAAATTTTCCATGAAGAGCATTCACCATTCCATCTACGCAAATGGACCAGTGAAAAGCCATCAGTAAAATAATCATTAATGCTAAAAACCATTAGATACCATGTGTGTAAAGAACTTTGGAAATAATGAATTTTACGAAATCATTCACGATTAAATCAGACTCTTCCACACCGAAAAAATAGGTTTTTAGGTGATTGGATCTACATCAACCTGTCGATATTTTTCTACCGATGTCTGTCTGTTCCGATCTATGTATCTATCTATCAACGTGCCCTGTCGGCTTGGTCAGTAAAATACACCAACTGCTTCTCTGCATCGCTGTAAGACTCCGAGAACGTGTGTATTAGATATAACACTAAAAGTGGAGGTGTCCGTGGTGTAATGGTTATCGTCATAGGAAATGGACACGGTGACACGAGTTCAAATCCTGGACGAGACTGATTGCATTTCACATAGCACTAATACCCTTGGGAAAGGTATGAATCCAATTATTCTCCTTCTAGCTATGGGTAAATAGTAGGGCGGACTAGGTTCTTCAGCCTTGGTGAGGCAACTAGTCTATGGGAAGGAAAACTCTGAATTCAAACCTGTTAAACTCCGCTTAAAAAATTGACCTAGTGTCATATCCTGCCCGAGCGGAGGGGGTTGGGTAAATATGATAACACTAAAAATCTGATGGCGAGGTTACGGTAATGCTGGTGGGGAATACGGAGTGCCCCTTCATTGCCATCGCCTCCAGCTCCATTCTGGCTCGGAGTGGTAGTAGCTGCTAGGCCTTATCTATGTGTCAAATAGGACTGTTTTAATATTTGAACATTGTGCAAAGAAATGACTTACACAAAAATGATTTG
The DNA here is from genome assembly GCA_963585895.1 of Sepioteuthis lessoniana. Lineage (NCBI taxonomy): Eukaryota > Metazoa > Mollusca > Cephalopoda > Myopsida > Loliginidae > Sepioteuthis > Sepioteuthis lessoniana. The sequence continues at coordinate 13,808,777 of OY757942.1, forward strand.
TTACAAATAGAACTGTTTGATCATTTAACAGTGAGTAAACAAATGACTGATGTTTAATTGAATTGTTAGTGTTTCATAGCAATACCTGAAAACGTTTATCTTTGACTTATGCTAAGTTGAATTTTAGAAATATAACTGTGGACCACTTAATTGTGTGTAAACAAATAACTGATATTTAATTGAATTGTTAGTGATACAAGCAATACTTGCAACTCAGTTTAAATGTAAAACAGTTATATTTGACCCATAGATAGGGCCCAACCATTCAGGGTCAGAGTGGACTTGGGGGCAGTGGCAATGAAGATGTACTCCGTGTTTCTTAAAGCTCCAGCATTACAGGAACTTCACCATCAAATTCTTTAGCGTCATATCTAGGACACTCGTTGAGGGAATCTTACCTTTCTGTCGAGATGCAGTCGGTGAGTTTTGCAACCCCAGCTGAGTGGGCCACAGGACAATCGTTAGCGTAGTCTTACCCTCTGCAGAGATGTAGTCAGTGTATTTTACAGCCCCAGCCAAACGGGCACCATTATATTGAGTAAAATTAGGAACAGAATTATACAAATCAAGTGTGATTGAAAAGCAGGAACTCTTGATATGCATATTTCTATAAATTATTAGAATTATCTAGGTTAGGCTAAGTTTGAGTTTTGTTTAACGGCATATCAACCTCGGTGGGTCATTTAATGCCAGACGGGTTAAATTGCTTTTATCTTTTGTGCATGTTTTAGGTTTTAAGGTATGAGTTTTAATTATGTTTTATTATATTTGACTAGATTTTAATGAAGAGATTGATTTATTTTAGAAAGCTTAAGATTTCCTCTGGTTTGGAGTTTTTGAAGAGGTTGTTTAAATTGTTTGTTAGTTAATGTTTGTCTAATTTGTCTAAATCCGTCACAGTTTATGGGAATGCGTTTGACTTTGAGAGGTACTTTGAATGTTGGACATAGTGGAGAATCTTCCTCTTTTAGGGGGTGTGAATGGGTAATGTGGGTGTGGCCAATGCAAAGTCTGGAGATTATCACTTCTTTTCTATTTCTTCTATGACCCGCTAGACATTCACCTATGGTATCTTGAATATTGTAGAACTTGTTCTGTGTTTGATCATCCAAAGATTTTTGCCATTTCTTGAGTATAAATTTGTTAATAAGTGGTTTTAGGTCGGTGTATGGAATTTTTTTTATTGGATATACGTGTCTGGAGTGCTTTTTTTTCAGCTCTGTCTGTCCTTTCATTTCCCTGTATGGCAATGTGGCTGGGTATCCCAGTAAGAATGATGCTATTGTTTTTAGAAAAAGTGTTCATTTTATCTAGTAGTCTTGTGATGAGAGGAGTTGATGAGGACTTGGAGGATTGATTTGGAGTCTGAATAGATGATGAATTTAGAGGATTTGTGATTTGTTACAATGTTCATGGCTAGGTCAATAGCTATGACTTCTGCACTATAGATTGAGGATTCATTTGGGAGACGTTTTAACACTTCTTGGTTTTGGAAGACAGCAGCGCAACCAACATTCGTTCCTTGTTTGGATCCATCTGTATAGGTGCGGTGGTGGTCTGGGAAGTTGTTTTGGATGTGGAGGAAGTTCTCTTGGAAGGTGATGGGGTGTGTTTTGGTTTTGGAAATGCAAAATCATTAGTGTTAGTTTGACATTTTATAAACCATATATTTGTGTGCAAATTACAAAGTAGTTGGGCATACTTGAAAACATGTATCTGTTAGCAAATTGTTGGTATTGATTAGGCATTCTTGAAACCATACAACAGTGTAAAATAAACTATCCAAACAAGTTTTCAAAATGAACATTCTTCATTTCTTGTTTCACGTTATCTATATATCTTTCTATCTGTCTTGCATTTTCCGCTATGTTCGCTTTATTTCTTTCATCCCTCCTTTTTTTCTTCTTTTTTGAAGCAGACGATAAGCGGCTGATGTATACCCTTTTCCTTTCCTCTTTCATTCCTTATTTATTTTTTTATTTATCTACTTATTCATTTGTTTCTCTCTGTCTCTCTCTCTCTCTCTGTCTCTCTCTGTGTCTCTCTGTGTCTCTCTGTCTCTCTCTCTCTCTCTGTGTCTCTCTCTCTATCTATCTTCGCTTACCTTTTTTTTAAATTATATTTGCTTTCATTTTGTGCCTGACATTTAGCGTGTTCTTTTTGAAAAAATATTCCATTTTTTATCTTTCCCAGGGTAATGAATCTGAAATGAAATCCAGCAACCTCACTGTAAGTATTCTGTATGGTCCTTTGCGAAGTCAGGGTGGCTGGCGACTGTTACTCCTTATCTCTTGTTCCCCCGATTAAAAAAAACAAAAACAAACAAAGGCAGTCATAAAAGCATAATGATAAATAAGCTAGTCATGCAGACCTATTACAAATCTAAAGTGAGTAGGATCCTCACTGGTTGCCCCCTTTATTTCTTGTTTCATGAAAAACAAATCTCAGTTTAAATCACTGTAAACCTTCGTCGCAGTTGAATCTTTTGCAAGTAATAATCGAAGTGAATAAGATTTTGTCAAACCTGAGCGACGATTATAATTTAAAGTTTAGACGCATCCCGTGTTATAGGGGTTAGATTTCTAGTGTAACGTAAAGGGTCGAAGGGCAGTCATTACATTATCAGACTGCGAAGTCACTCGTTGCAGAGTCGGTGATACGAGGGAATTGGAAACTTAAATATGAAAATTAAATTGTGATTTGAAAGTTATATTTTTCCTTTAAGGATATAGGACGGGACAAATAAAGTCAAAACACAAGAATAACAACTGTGTAGAACGAATGAAATTTTAATGACGAACTCATAGTGTCCATAAATTACCTATTTTACACATAGATTGAGCACACCTTATGCTAAAAACCTTCTAATTTATAGTTTGTCTATCATTATATATCTCTCTCACACACACACTCTCTCTCTCTCTCTCTCTCTCTCTATATATATATATATATATATATATATTTACTAATCTAATATCTACCAGCATTCACGGTTACCAGAAAAAAGAAAAAAAAAAAACCTGCCAGGAACAAGAGATAAAAATATCTCGAATCACCGCCTGGGGAAAAAAGAAAAAATATCATAGGACAAAAAGAAAGAAAAGGCCAACCCCGTCACACCAGTTGAAAAAAATCAAGAGATATGCAGTCAGTTGGTCAAAAGAAAAATAAAACCCACCGTCAACGCTGCAATGCTACAATTACAAGAGTGCTCAACACGAGTGGAGACAATTACAAAATTAACTTAAATCGCGAGTCGTGATAAGCTTAGAGAAGGAACATATATATATATATATATATATATACGTGTGTGTGTGTGTGTGTGTGTGTTCCTCCTCTAAGCTTATTAGATAAAACATCTACGATATATATATGTGTGTGTGTGTGTGTGTGTGTGTGTGTGTGTGTTTGGTTTATTGGTTTGGTTTGGTTTGATGGCATATCAACCATTGTAGGTTATTTAATGCTAAATCCCTTTTTATTCATATAAACAGTTCTATTTCAAATATTTCAGTTTAGCATAAGTACGCAGTTTAAATGTAAAATCCGCTCCATTTCAAACAATTCGGTTTAGCATAAGTACTCTGTTTAGTTCTATTTAACCCATAGATAGGACCCTATCCGGTGCTAACAGTCCGGACCAGGGTTGACAAGGGAGCGATGGCAATAAAGGAGTTTTCTGCATTCCCCAAAGCTCTAGCATTACTGGAGCCTCACCATCAAATTGTTGTGTCATATCCAAGACACTCATTGTGGGGGGAGTCTGCAGAGATGCAATCGGTATATTTTGAAATAGACAGTTAAAAAAGATGAACCATATTTTATTATTGGAACGAATTTGAATGAAACTTCGATGGCTAATACTCACAGAGAAAGTGATTATTTTCCTTGATTATTGTTGTCAAATGTTTCTTTAGTTGTAGCGAAATGACATAATTTTCTTGGAAGAAAATCCTTAGAAATACCAAAAAGTTGGAAATTCCTCAGAATTTTCTTTTTTTTTATTTGATATCCTAATCTTATATATATATATATATATATATATATATATATATATATATATATATATATATATAGTGTATGATGATATCTGAGGAAAATAATCACTTTCTATGAGTGTCTAAGCCGTTGAAGTTTCATTTAAATTTGTGGCAGCGATAAACAATTGCTTCAGTTTTTTCAATATTTTTGTCCACAACTATACAGATATATATATATATATATAGCACACGAGAGAGAGAGAGAGAGAGAGAGAGAGAGAGAGAGAGAGAGAGAGAAGATGCCTTCTTAATGAGACCATATACTCGGATACATATATGTGTGGGGGGTACTAATAACAAAAAGTATGTATATTTTCGTAGCATTTCTTTATTATTTCGTATTTGATTGAACATAATAGACATTTTTTGTCTGCACATTTTTTTGTTAATCCTTTCGAATTGCCGTATTGATCTTATGATGTTCGGCGGGAATGGTTATAACCCTACTATCACTATATATATATATATATAAGTGTGTGCGGGGGTGGATAATATCTGCATTCTGTTGTGTGTGATCGTATGTGATAGTTCGTGTGTGTGTGTGTGTGTGTGAGTGGATAAGATCTGCGTATATAGACAGTAAATAGACAGAAACTGGGGTATGTCTTTGTTGTGTGTGATCGTATGTGATCGTGTGTGATCGTGTGTGATATATAATGATAGACAAACTATAAATTAGAAGGTTTTTAGCATAAGGTGTGCTCAATTTATGTGTAAAATAGGTAATTTATGGACACTATGAGTTCGTCATTAAAATTTCATTCGTTCTATGTTGTGTTTGTTGTTGTATATGTGATTGTTAGTTTGTGTATTTGTGTGCATTAGGACACATGCGCTGCGTGGCAGATTTGAGGTTGTCACATGAATATATTTGTAGTGATGTGTAGCGGAAGTCACAAAATGGTTATAACCCTGCAATCACCATATATATATATATACATATATATATATATATATATATATATGGGGTGGGTACTATATCTAATACTAAAAATACATCAATGAACTCCAATCTTATTATTTAAACCATAGCTGGGTAATAAGAGGATCAATATGAGAGAGAAAGAGAGAGAGAGAGAGAGAGAGAGAGAGAGAGAGAGATTGATCGATCTCTTAGATACAGAGTCAAGGGTACTTAATGAGTTTTTTTTTCTATCCACTGCCTTCCTCAGAATATTTGGTGTGACGAACGCTTTCACCTGGAACTACCGTACTTGACGGCATTTAAGACGCGCGGGTCCAAAGACATACCCCAGTTTCTGCAGGGCAAATCAAGAAAAAAATAACAACTAATATTAAACATGATGAAATTAATATAACGAATATAATCAATGATAACACTTTTGATTGGCATAACAGCCTTTTAAATAATGACTATTGGTATACAAAAGTTACTCCTAAGTCTAAGCTAATAGGAGTTGCTCGGTAGTTAATTTCGATCGACTATCTGAAATTTTAAACCTCCATATGGCATATAAGATGCAGGGGAAATTTAAAAGATATTATGGTTAAAAAAGTTTGCCTTATATACCGTCAAATACGGTATATAGGCTCAATCAGAGATATTTAGCATTCTTTATTCATAATATAACTACGGAGACTATATATATATATATATATATATATATATATATATATATATGTGCGTGTGTGTGATATTATATTAGATGGTACAGTCTGTGACTCGGGGTTTCATGTATTGGGCAATCGTGGGATAGATTGCTGAATTCATGAAACCCAGGGTCACAGACAGTACTATCTAATATATATATATATATATATATACAATTGATAATGAGCTCTATTTAACAATGCTGCAGCATTTGGTCGTCCATTAACTCAATAAGTTTAATTGTAAGAACCAGAAACCTCTTATATATATATATATATATATATATATATATATATTAATCATGTGCTTTATATTTTCATACGTATATTATATTTTATTTTTCCAGCCTCAAATGCAAGCCAGGTACATGGAAACCTGCCGTAGAGTTCTTCCTTTCTTGGAGAAAAATCTGGAAATGAAAAATAGCGGAAACCAATTCTTCATGGGAGAACAGGTACATAAACGTTCCTCTTTTAAGAAAATCTAGTTTCACTATATCTTGAACAAATTAGTTTTTTTTGTTTTTTTTTTAAAAAGAGAAAAACGTAAAAGCACAATATGTTAGTATATGTGAAAAATCTCATTCAAAAAACAAAATAAAACACGGAAAAAGATTAGTTTTTATATAAAAAGACAAAAAATAATTATTAGGGAGAACGTTGTTCTTGTTTAATAGGATTGTAAGATGTTATCATTATATTTTTCTCAAACGGTTAACAATTTGTTCTGGGGCATTTAAAAACAGTTTTTAGGATGTCTGTTATTAAGAATAAAGAACATTAAGTGGGTTTTATTTAAGTTTTACTAAAATTATACGTAAACGGAAATTACCTATTTTAGTATATAATATGAGTAACTTTTTCTTATTATAATTATGGTCATCATCATGTCGAACCATCAGCACGAATATCCCTGACCCTCTCTCGCCACCCTTCCCTATCGTCCATTGCTTCCGGCAGGTCTTCAGGGCTACATCCTGTATCGGCACAGAGCTACTGTATGTAGGTTCAAGCTGGTCGTCCTGCCTTTGCTCGTCCATGTGAAGGAGTCCACAGGAGTACATCATTTATGAGCTCGACCCTACTTCTTCAGCAGTGTCCCGCGTGTCTGGTTTGTTTAACTTGGATAATTTTCGTGATGGGTGGTAGGTGGCCGTACAGCAGCTGCCTTGTGCCCCCAGGACTTGTTAAATATTGCTCTCAGCATTCTTGTGTAGTTGCCGTCAAGCTTTTTCTTCGTATGTTTAGTTAGCGTCCATATAGTGAATCCATATAGCAGTATCGACACGACTGCTGGTTGGAAGATCATGCGCTTCATTTTATTATTATTAGGTCTGACTTCCATATGCCCGATAGCCTATCGATAGTAGTCCATGCCTTTGCTAGTCGCTTGTCAACTAGTTTCAGAGAGCTACCGTTTAGTGTGCAGATGTCGCCTATTTGATTAAAGCACATATATTCACTCTTGTGTGCATTGACATGGGAGCCAATGCCTGCATCGACTCGTTCCAGACTATGTAGCAGGGTTTCGGCTTGGTGGGGGTTGCATTTTCCTGAATCGCTATGTCATCGGCATTGTCGGCGTAGGTAATTGTTTTTGCGGAGTACCTTCTGCTTTTTTCCTTTGTTAGCTTGAAACTGTTCTTTTTTTGTTTTCGGTAAAGGATGCAAAAAGGTCATTATTAAAAATAAAGGATGTAGATCCGTGGAAATCAGACCTAACCGATAAAATGAAACGCAGTTTCTTCCAGGCAGCGGTCACATCGATACTGCTATATGGATGCACTACATGGACGCTAACAAAACGGCTCGAGAAGAAACTAGATGGCAATTACACAAGAATGCTGCGTGCAATCCTCAACAAGTCCTGGCAGCGGCACCCCACAAGACACCAACTGTACGGCCACCTGCCCCCTATCACGAAATCTATTCAAGTTAGGCGAACCAGACATGCAGGACATTGCTGGAGAAGCAGAGATGAACTCATAAGAGATGTACTCTTATGGATCCCCACACACGGCCGCGCAAAAGCAGGACGACCAGCACGAACGTACATTCAGCAGCTGTGTGAGGATACAGGATGTTGTCCTGAAGACCTGCCTAGGGCGATGAACGATAAGGAGGAGTGGCGAGAGAGGGTCAGGGATATCCGTGCTGCCAGCACGATATGATGATGATGATGATGATGATTAATGAGCAGTATTTACCAATATTATATACAGATTTGTAAGAGGGTCCTTATTAAAAATAGAGGATGAAAAATCACTTTTATAAAAGTTTACGTTAATCATTAATAACTAGGACTTGCTCGTACCAGATACGGGTTTCGTAAGCTTATTTGTATTAAGAATTAAGGACGTAGAATTGCTTTTATTAAAGTTTAGGATTCTTATTTGTAAGTATTTGTTTATTCTAATGGCATATCAACCTTCTTAAGTTATCTAATGCCAAATCCATCCTTCTAGAAGCACAGTTGTGGTACAATTTAACCCAGAGCTGGGTGGATAAGGGGGTTCATACCTTTCCCAAGGGTATTTATCTTAAAGTGAACGAAAGAGTTCGATCTCGCTTCAAAACAATTCTGAAGTCTAGCAATTTAAACATTACGCCATAGGACATCCCCTATTTGTCAGAAGTATTTACCCATATTACATAAGGATGGTAAGATGGTTTATATAAAAAATAAAGGTCAAAGAATCGTTTTTATAAAAGATTAGGAAAATATTCAAAAGCATTACTTACTCTTATTAAATACGGTTTGAAAAATGGTCATTATTAAAAATAAAGAATGGAGAATCGCTGAACTCTTTCATAGGTGACTACTTTTAATATTCAGACTTTTTTGTTTAGATGCATATATTTTCTACATAATAAAACGCCATATATACATATATATATATATATATATATTGGCATAATGCTAAGAATGTTCACCAATGGTCCGGGGGAAAGATTTTCAATTCTAAGTCGACTCAAAAAATTGTACTTGATACCTCCTTGCTTAACACTCAGCGTAAGGTACCTATCAAGGACAAGAGGAGCGATCCAAGAAAAAGCGATCCAAGAAAAAGTGTTACGCCTTTCCCTTTACTTCCATGTAGTAGCAATTGAAAAGGTAGCTTTCTGGTTGCCCTCAACTATGGTTGGTAAACTTACTGTTTTATATATATATATATATATATATAAACATCTGTTTATACACTGTTTAAGGTATCTTTTCATTTTTATCAGATGATGCTGTGTGATATGATGTGCTATTGTTGCTTGGAGAACCCGATGATGGAGAACCAGGCCATGTTCAATAATTACCCCAAACTGATGGCCCTGTGGAAACGTGTTGCTGCCCATCCCAAGATCACTGGCTACCTGAAGAAGCGTTGCAATACCAACTGGTAGATTGCTTCCATGGAATGACCCCTAAGACAGAGACGAATGCAATAATGTACAATGACGGCTGAATACGCTGTAATGTCCAATGCTTGAAGATTTTTGTGATGGGGGTCGTGATCACAGCTTGGAAAATTCAACTTATTCAACCGTATAAAAAACGTATTTTCCCAACCTCAATTTTAAACCGAATGTGGATATTTTAATAAATCTAAAAAAATTGTCTTCTTAAAACCGTGTCATTATTTATATTTGAATTTTTATTTCACTAGGAAATTTGACTATCTATCAACTAGATTTTTTTTCAATCAATGTTTTACAATTTGTCTGTCTTTCTTTCTCTCATTCCTAACTATCTTTCAAGTTTGTTTATATCTATCTATCTATCTATCTATCTATCTATCTATCTATCAACTTACTCTGTCCTTTTCTGTCGTTTTTTTCTGTATATTCTTTCTTTCTTTCCTTCTTTCTTTCCTTCTAATCTAATCTTTTCTATCTATCTTTCCAGTAAGTTCATATCTATCTATCTCTCTATCTATCTATTAACCCTGTTCTTTTTTATCAATCTCTCCAGTCTATTCTTTCTTTTTTTCTTTTTTCTTTCTTTTTTCTTTCCTTCTTTGTTTCCATTTTGTTCACTTCTATCTTTCCTCTCTATTAAAATCTATCTATCTATCTATTTATCTATCTGGCTTTTCAGTTTCTCACTTTTTTTGTTTCTCCCTTTCCAGTTTGTTCTTTTCTACCTATCTTTCAAGCCTGTTCATATATATATATATATATATATACATATATATATGTGTGTGTGTGTGTGTGTGTGTGTGTGTGTGTGTGTTGGCAGCATTTCTTCGTTCATACAAATTTCATTGAACATAATAGACATTTTCTGTCTACATATTTTCTTCTGGATCCGTTCGTATTGCCGTATTGTTTTTATCGTATTCGGCGAGAATTGATATATCAGTCTGTTGATATCAGCCAACTTGTCTTTGAAAACTAAGCAGTCAATGAACTTATTGTAATTCTCTGACAGCAACAGCCCATCAGGATATCAATGTCTCTATTTTGGAAGATATGAAGCATAGGCAAATTCGCTACAGAATTTCTTGTTATATCAAGATTTTAGATGATAAAAAAAGGACACAAACTGCAACATATTTACTAATACCATACACTTGCAAATATACATTTATGATGTGTTTTTTTTCCTGGTATACAATTTAATAAAAATAGGAAAGTAAAAAATATTACCAGTCGTCCTATATACAGAAGTCATTTAACAAATATGGTAAAATATTGCCAATTGGTCGTAAGGGTCCTTTTTTATATCAAGATTTTATACCATTTTTCCTGGCATATTGTCTTCAGATTATTTATGTTTGCTCTTTATCGGGTTTTAATTTTCAAAAATCGCTACAAGTTCACTAATAGGGACTGACCAGTCCTTTGCAAAACATTAACCTTATTTTCAACAGACTACTTCTTCGTAGATTGCAAAATCTGTTTATAATTTTAGGTATTTGTTTTACCGTTTATTTCTGATATTTTGCCCACACCTTTTGCTGAAAACCGTCCCCAAATTATACAGTCACCGCCAAATTTAAAACTTGGTACCGTGTTCTTTGGTGAGTAGGCTTCGCCATCGTTCCTCCACCCATGATTTCGATAATTATGACCAAACACCTCAATTTTAGTTTTATCTGTCCCTAATACTGTTTCCCAAAACGAATTTTCTTTTTCCTTATAAATTTCAACCTTTTAACTCCATGTCGTATCAATAGAAGAGGCGTTTTCTTTTATCTCCGTGACTTTAGAGCGTTCTTCGGCATTTGATTACTTATTGTTCGTTTGATTACACTTCATTTTGATAAACACAAATCTTCCTGCAGCTCTTCATAAATAACCTTAGGATTTTGCTTAATCAGCCGTCCTAATTTTCTTGATAATCTAGGAGAAATCTTCCTTGGAGTATTTTTTCTTTATTTGTTTTCAAATATGTTACGTCTTTTAAACATTGCAATGAATGAGCTTATCGTAGTAAAATGAATATTCAGGTTCTTGAGCTATTTCTCTAACTTTCTCCATTTTTTCCAATGTTTAACAATCAGAGTACCATAGCCCGATATGGATATGCGAAATGGACATATAATGTTCATATATATATATACATAGAATATAGGAATCTCGATACTCGAAAAACACTTACGACTTCTCACTTCAGGTACGAAACTTTTTATTATCTTTGAGTTTAAAGGTTTTTCGACATAAGGAGAGAGAGGCACAATCTTTCTATTCTGGCTTTTTCATCTGCACCCCCCCATCTCGTGCGACACCTGCCCAAGGCCTCCGCGAGCAAGCGAAAGTCAACCCTTCTTGTTCGTTGTCTAGTCTTAACTCTACTAACTTTCTTCAAATTCCCAAAATCCTCGACGCGCACTTCCGGTGCGTGACGTCATTCGCACTTGTTAGCCCCGTTTCCCATCTTGGGCTATTGTGACATCTCTGAGTGACACGTCTGCTCCGCCCGCGTCCGCGCTTGAACACCTGCGTTAATGTTGCACCTAAGTAGCCCATGTGCCGAGCCGAAAGGTTCTCAGCCTAACTAAACCCAAAGGCATAAAACGAAATCCATCGGCCATTATATTAGATCAGTTTTTTGGGGGTGGGGGGTTGAATTACTCAATTCTTTACCTCTTGCCATGATCAGAACCTTCACTTACGACAAGCAATGGCAGAAAGTTCTATTTAGGATTTTAAGTCAAGCAATACTTACTGATGACATTATTGAAACATTCTAGAAGGCTGACTATGGGTACTGAAGGAATTATTGAATCAATCGAGAAAAATGTTCCAACAATGTACTGTACGATTACTTTTTTCACTCATGAAAATAAATAAATGGCATTAATTTCTGTAAAATTAATTTTAACCTAAGTTTATATACACATATTTGTAGAGTATATCCTTATACAGTAAATGTATATAAAAAATTTGTTCAGGCTATGTGTGAAAGATAAAAAATATAACTAAGTTGCGGATGAATTTTAAAAAAACAGAACACTATCAACGGAAATAGAATATTATCAAGAAATAAGGAAAATCAAAAAAAAGTTTAGGCATTTCAAAACATTGTCGCTATTTTCAAAATTAATTCTATTGATTTTGGGTTTTGTTGTTTTGATATAATTTGGGCTTCTAGGATTTGTAGTCGTAGCTTATTCCTTAATCTAAGTTTCGAAAAATTCCATTTGAAAACACCGCTATAATTGCACAGGAAATTGATAAGCTAATTCTTCCACCAATTCCAACCTGAAACCAAGACATTTATCAGAAAACTCGAAAGGATCTTAATTAAATTATACAGACAAAACGTGTCATTACTATTTAATGAAACAGGCTTATATATATATATATTTATATATGAAAAAAGAGATAATATAAATAGGAATATTTCTTTCGTGTCTTTCTTTTTTTTCTTTTTTTTTTTCATTATTTGATAGTTCTCACCTATTCTGGCCTTAACCTACTGTCAGGAGAAAGACTTTTTTTTTTAAGAAGTTTTTGAGAAAGTTTTAAAAATAGTTTTTGTAAGAGTTAATATGCTATAAGAAAGACCACAAAAAATGAGCTAATGACAAAGCATATGCATTCTTTCAATAAACATTAATTTTTAGAATTTAAGTGTGTTCAGCTGCTATAATAACTTTTACTGTGTTCAAAACCAAAGTTGAATAAAATTTTATATTTTATGCTGAGTGCAAAATAATCAAATTTTCTAATATACGAATATTTTTTCACACCTCTCTCTCTCTATATATACACACACACACACACACACATATATATATATATATATATATATATATGTATGGAAGGTTGTTGTTCATGTCTTTTAGTATCACACATTTGATTAGTATTAAATTAGAGAGAGAGAGAGAGAGAGAGAGAGAAAGAGAGAGCATGTGTTTGGAATAAGCTTTTGAGAAATTGTAAATCGTGCTTAGTGGAAAAGTTTCCCGAATTCAAATTTCAGTTTGCTACATAAAAGAATTTAGTTGGTACCTAAATGCCCCCATGAAAGAAAATAGCTACTTAATTTCGTTACACATGACTTAGTATGTCAACCTCGTAATTGTCACTTTACTCAAAGAGGGTAAAAAGTAGTCAGATATGTTGCATACTGGCTCATTCAAGAATCGACAGCGTGGAACTCAGAGTTGTGAGGCTTTATTCGTTTGTATTAGACGCAGTTATGCTTTCATCATTTTGGAAAGCCTTATATTGAGGAGATCATAGGCATAGAATCAACAGGAATTGGTGAATCACAGTTTCTGCATTGATCCGATGATTATATTAGCGAGAAACTGACTGTCACAAGGCACCGTTGACTCTATATCTGCACTAACCTAACAAACGTGGCCGTTTTGGACACTCTAAAGTGTCATCGTGTAATATAATGGCCGAGGGATTTCGTTTTATGTATCTTGCCTTTGGGTTTAGTGCTTTGGGTGCAGAGAACCTTTCGGCTCAGCACATGGGTTAGTTATGTGCAAAGTTGAGCACAGGTGTTGGCGCGTGCGTGGGGAGGATGTGTCGTTCACAGATGTCAAAATAAAAATCCCTTGGGGATGTGAATGACGTCATGCACCGGAAACGCGCAGGGAGGATTTTTGGAGATTTGAAAGAGTGAATCAGATTTGAGAACTAGACACCGAACGAGAAGGGTCGACTTTCGGGGCTCGCTGAGGCCAGACGAATTTGTGCACTACAGGCGCCGCACGTTATGGGGGGCAGATGGAAAAGTCATCATAGAAAGATTGTGCATCTCTCTTCCTTATGTCGAGACCTTTAACTCAGAGGTAATAAAAGGTTTCGTACCTGAACTAAGAAGTCGTAAGTGTTTTTCGTGTTTCGGGATTCTTATGTTCTATGTATATATATTATGAACATTCTATGTACGATTCACATATTCGTATTATGGGTGTGTTACATTACAACTAAGAGAAAACGCCAATAAAACATACCTGATCTCCCATGAAGAATTTACTGCCATCATTGCGCATGCTCAGAGTTCTCTCCATGAAAGGCATAATTCTGTTGAAGGTGTTCATGTATCTCCAGTACAGGTAGTTCTGAAAAAGGAATTAATGAAGATGATGCAGTTTGAAGATTAGTTAATCTCTGTAATAAGATATTATGAAATTATAAAATATGAAATAATAAAATATCCTTTCAGATAAAATGATCAGAAGAAAATATACTTATTCGAGCTGACTATTACTGACTGTGCGTTAGAAGAAGGGTGACTTTCGCGAGCTCGCAATGGCCTTGTGGCGCGTGCCACACGTGTTGGGTGGGGGTCAGATGGAAAAGCCAGCATAGAAAGATTGTACCTCTCTCTTCCTTATGTCGAAAAACCTTTAAACTCAAAGGTAATAAAAGGTTTTGTACCTGGACTAAGAAGTAAGTCTTTTTCGTGTTTCGGGATTCTTATGTTCTATGTATATATGTTATGAACATGTATGAACGTATTTGGCTGTGTTATAATCGTACAAAATTGTTTTCGTTTCTACTTTTGTTTATTTATTCATTGGTTTATTCTCTTTCATAAAAAACACATTCAACTCAAACTATATCTGTAACGCAATGGCCAAGGGATTTCGCTTAATGCCTTTGAGTTTAGTTAGGCTGAGAACCTTTCGGCTCAGCACATGGGTTAGTTAGGTGCAAAGATTGATACAGGTTTTAAAGCAGGAGCGTGCGGGCAGACGAAGGTGTCACTCAGATGTCACAATAGTCCGAGACGAAACGGGTGACGGAATGCGAGTGACGTCACACACCGGAAGCGCGCAGAGGTTTGTGGAGAATTGAAAGAAAGTTAGAGAGTTGAATACTAGACGCCAAACGAGGAGGATCGACTTTTGGACCTCGCAGACGCGAGGCGAACTTGCGCCCTATGGGGGCCGCTCGAGAGGGGGGCCAAATGAATAAGACGGCAAAGCGAGATTGTGTCTCTCCTCTTTATGTCGAAACCTTTAACTCAAAGTTAATAAAAAGGTTTCGTACCTGAACAAGAAGTCGTTACGTGTTTTCGAATTTCGAAATTCCTATGTTCTTTATGTGTTCTACGTTATGTATATATGTAATGAACGTCCTTTGTACATTTTGCAAATGGCCGTATTTACCTAAAGTACATTTCGATTTGATAATAAACTTTTTTTGCACAGATTTTATAGTTTAAAATTGTTTTTAATACTAATAGTTAGTAAAAAATATACAAAGGCGTTTTTAGTGTCATTGTTATTGTTGAAGTAAATACTCACAGCAATTCCTGGATGAGATATTAATCTTACTATTCTCCCTGCAGCTATTGGTTAATAGTAGGGCAAGCTGGGTTCTTTAACTTTGGTTAAAGTTTAAACTCCGCTTAAAAATAACATTGTGTGATATCTTACATTTATGGAAGGGTTGGGTATATACAAAAGGGCTTTTAGCGTAAGAGGTTATCGTCGTACGAAATGGAATCGGTGATCCGAGTTCAAATCCTTGACGAGGTTGTTTGTATTTCATTTTTGCACTAATGTCAGGGGAATAGGCATGAATCGATCTATTTCACATTCAACTCTGTTCTAATGGTGTATTCTAAAATATATGAACATCTATACATGTATATATACTTTCTTTAAGAAAAAAACAAAACCGGTCACATTAAGATTATAAATTTATTTCCATCTTGTTATGTGTTTTTGATATAAATCAACAACACGAAAAAAAAATTAACAGGATTTCTTCAGATCTTATGGATAAAATAATTCAGAATAGACATTTTACTGAATTATTTTATCCATAAGATCTGAAGAAGTCAAGTTGATTTATTTTTTCGTGTTTTTGATTTATTTCAAAAACACATAACAGGATGGAAATAAATTTATTATCCTAATATGAGCGGTTTTGTTTTTCTCTCTTTATCAGGAAAATTTAAATGTTCACTATTGAATGTTTTTTTTTTTTTGTACTGATGGAATAACTCCCAACTCCGGTTTAACTGGACCGAATAATACTTTATATATATATATATATATATATATATATATATACCTTTAAAAAAACAAAAAGCGGTCACATTAGGATAATGAATTTATTTCAATCCTGTTATGGGTATTGATATGAATCAATAACATAAAAAAAACAGGACTTCTTTAGATCTAGTGGGTAAAATAATTAGTCAGAATAGACACAGGAGGGAAGGGTGAGAGGGAGTAGATGAGGGGTGAAGAGTTACCTCCCCCATTTATCCACTTCCGGTTTTTCTTTTTATTATTACCGGTTGGAATCAAAATAAAGTAACTAGACGTATATTCTAAACTCACTTTCTACACTAAATTAAATTAAAATTTTTTAAGATTTAAATTCTAAATCCATTTCAACGTAATTCTCCAGATTTAACAATAATTTGAGGAATTACATTTCTTTTTAACCTTACATAAAGATTACAGTAATAGTTATCTTAAATTAAATTCAAAATTTAAAATTCAAATTTTAAATTCAAAATTTACATTCGTGCGCATTAATTCAGTTACCTTTCCATTGAAAACGTACGTTTACGTATATATATATATATATATATATATATATATATATATATATATATTAAATATCCAGTCAGTGTCCAAAGACAGTGGGTGTGGATTATTCTTTACATAGAATATATGAGGGAAATCATATAAATCTATGTGAGTGCTCCTTGAATGGCTATTGTTAGTTCCCTATTTATTCGCTGGGGTATAACAAAATTCACATTCAGAGCATTTGAGTCTCCATCAAATTGTAATATATATATATATATATATATATATATATATATATGTGTGTGTGTGTGTGTGTGTATGTATATATATATATATACGTGTGTGTGTGTGTCTTTTGTTTGTGTGTTTGTGTGTGTATATATATATATATATATGTGTGTGTTTGTGTCTGTGTATATATATATATATATATATATATATATATATATATATATATGTGTGTGTGTCTTTTGTTTGTGTGTGTGTGTGTGTGTGTGTGTGTCTTTTGTTTGTGTGTGTGTGTTTGTCTTTTGTGTGTGTGTGTGTGTGTGTGTGTGTGTGTGTGTGTGTGTGTGTGTGTCTTTTGTTTGAACAGATTTATATAGTTTAAAATTATTATTAATACTAATACTTAGTAAAAAATATACAAAGGCATTCTTGTGTAATTGTTACCGATGAAGAAAATAGGCACTGCCATTCTTGAACGAGATATTCATCTTGCTATTCTCCCTGTAACTATTGGTTTATAGTAAACCATATAAACTGGCATACAGAGAGAGTAAAGGAAAAAGCTCGACTGTTTGAGAAAGGTGTTACATATTGACCTTTGGCAAACCGAATGGGTTCCTGGATTTCAAAACAGAATGTGCACCTGTGTCTTAAGATAACAAGGACAGCAGAAATGCCACGTGAATTGCATAAAAGAGTATGTAGGTTGGTTGGTTGATTGGTTGTTAGTTGGATTTGATGGAATTTCAAACTATGTTGGTTATTTAATGCCAAATCAATTTTTATACAAATAATCAGATCTATTTAAAACAATTCAGTTCGGCATGAGTACACAGTTTAATTGTCTAAAACATTTCTATATCAAGCTATTCAGTTCCGTCAAACAGTTCTAATTCAAAATATTCAGTTTAGTATAAGTTTTGTCCACTCACTTACATGCCGAAACAATTCTATTTCAAGCAATTCAGTTTAGCATGAAAACGCAGTTTAACCCATAGATAGGGCCTGCTAGAGTGGATCAGGGAGCGATGGCAATTAAGGGCTAATCTGCATTCTCCAAAGCTCCAGCATCACCATCAGACTGTTTAATGTCATATCAAGGACACTCGTTAAAGGGATTCTCACCCCTCTGCAGAAGCGCTGTCGGTGTATTTTACTTTCCAACAGACTGCACAAAGTGCGAAGGCATCAGAAAAGTATATAATAATGGAGAAGGTCTGTGGTCAGTAGGTAATCCGTAAGCAGTGAAACCATTTCGCTGCCTTTCTTGATAAACAAGAGAGATTATCTTCCTATCATTCTTTTCTTTGCAATGAATTGTTCAAATGGCAAAAATTTGATCATACTCACAGAGGTTAAATGAAAAAAAGACACGCAGAATTTTCTGTCAATAAAAATCCGGTAAAATAACAAACAAAAAAACACAGATCTATGAGTAATATCAGCTGGTGGAGCTTATCATTCCATTATATCACCACGGATATAAAAAAAAATTAGCGAAAGTCTAAGAAACAGCTGGACTTAGCCGGCCATTTTAAAAAAGACAATTAATATGAAAGTGACTTTAGTTCCAATCATAGTCTGAGTACTCGGAACAATATCTAGAAAACAGAACGGACAAAATAGAAATTTAAGGAAGATTGAAGATTTCCCGATCACTGCACTGAAGGGTGTTTGTTTATTTGTTGTTTGGGTTTTATGGCATATCAACCTTTGTATAAAAATAGTTCTATTTCAAACAATTCAGTTTAGCATTAGTACGCAGTTTAAATGTAAGTACAGTTTGATTGGGAAAAACATTTCTATTTCCAGCTATCCAGTTTAGTCAAGCAGTTCTAATTCAGCTAATTCAGTTTAGTTTAAGTACAGATTTTGTTTACACACAGTTAAATGTCAAAGCAGTTCTATATTAAACAATTCAATTTAGTGTAAGTACAGTTTCAATGTCAAAAAACAGTTCCATTTCAAAGAATTCAATTTAGCATGAGCACGCAGTTAAAATGTAAGTACGGTTTAATCGTCAAAAACATTTCTATTTCAAGCTATTCAGTTTAGTCAAACAATTCAGTTGAAAATAAGTAAGCCATTAGTTCTATCTAAACCATAGATAGGACCCTTATCAGGTGCTACCACTCTGGACCAGAGTGGACCTGGGAGCGATGGCAATAAAGGGGAACTCAGCATTCCCCAAAGCTCCAGCATTACTGCAACCTCACTATCAAATTGTTTAGTGTCATATCCAGAACACTCGTTGGCGGGGGGGTTCTTACCTCTCAGCAGAGGAGCAGTCGGTGTATTCTACAGCCCCAACCGACTGGGCAAACTGCTAAGGTGTGAACATAATATTTGGAAGAGTCGTGAACAGCTGGGAAAAGATTTATTTTTATTAAGAAAAGCTACTTGAATCAGTACTCGTTTCCGGAGGATTATTATTAGTAGGTGCATTATTATTAATATTCACTTCAGAGTTTTGCACATCAGTGTAAGCTGATGGTTTTACACTGGAGTTTGAGTGACAGCAAGTCTCCTCAAGTCTCCAGGACTCGTCTCAGGATTCCGGCCGTTCGTAGCAATGCTGTCGTTTGGATAGTCTCTACCCGTCCGCCAACTTACAAGTCCTCCAGGCCTTTTAATAATCCTTTAGTTATTGTGCCTAACGTACCAATCACAATTGGCACAATCGTTACTTTCATGTTCCAGATTATTATTATTATTATTATAGAATTAAAGAAATAAAGAAACGAAGTGTGAGAGCGAACGTATGAAGAAAGAAAGAAACAAAGAAAGAAATTGAAAACGTGGAAAAAAGGGAAAAAGAATTAGTAAAAAAAACTGAAAAGTTGAAGTAATTAACGAGTAATTATTAGTTATTTGAAAATATATAATTGCTTGTAAATAATAACTGTTATAAAGGAATATTTCATATATAATTTCGCAACAAATAATTGGTGTAGTGGCTGAAGAGCTAGACTGCAATCTGGAAGTAAGCGAGTTCGAACTCCAGTCCCGCTATTACATTTCTTTTCGGATAAATACTCATGGGAAAAATATGACGCGCCTACCTGCCCCCCGGTATACATAAAATAGTACCATTACTGTGATTCTACGTAGATGGTTTTGACTGTGAATAACCCACAAAGATTGGTATGTCATTAAACAAAGAAACTAAAGCAAATGAATATTATAGTCGAATATAAAAATAGATCAGAAATCAATAAAATCACAGCATTAAATAACCCATCAGAAGTTGATATACCGTTAAAAAAATAATGAAATGAAATCAAGATGCTTTTATTCCGGTTGAGATACAACCTAGGCAAAATCTCAACCTTATCACTTTCACGGGAGATTTTTGACACATTTTCTGGTGTAACTGTGTTTTCACTGTGTTTTTCTTTAGAACTCCGATTTTACGACTTAAATTACCAGCTCTGACGGTATTTGTCCCACGCCCCACCAAACAGGAGAGTGTGGCACATGACCTTTTTAAAGGTTGGTCCGGGTGCAGGGCTGTAGCTCCCACACGCCCAGCATTACTCGTCGGTATTCCCCTAAAAAAGGGGTGCCTCAGACGCCGGGCGATAAACCTAGCCCCTCCGAGGAGGGTCAGAGCCTGGGGAGACGGACTCCTAAGACTCTAGGAATGTCAGTCTTGTGTGCATGACGCGAATGCTAGGCCTCAGAGGCATCAGCGCCAGGCAACCTCGGCTGACTACCGTATCCATAGACATAACACACCCGACCAGATCGGTGCCGCTGATACCACATCCAGCAAAAGTGTGTCCCATCTACTGGATTGGTACAATTGGGCAAAACAACAACAGCTATTTGTTACCAACACTAACTGACCGGTTCTGACCGACTAGCCAAAAAACATGGTTGCATATATAGCGAATTCCGACCGGAAAGAGCTTTTGTCTCCACCCACACAAACGGTTATTTTTCGAAAACCTCTAATTAAAATCAGAATTAAACACAATTACTCTGTATCGCTCAAATACGAAAAAAAGTATTTGTCATTCCTTGCCTACTTTCTAAAAAATCTGTCATTTATCACTTGTCTGCCTCGAAGCAGAATTTTTCTGTCACTCAACAATGCAATAAAAAAAGACGAAAAAAAGTGAAAGGGTGGAGGAAAGAGGAGAAGAATGCGTCAATAGTGAAAGCTAGAAAGGATAGAGAGAGATGGGTAAAGAGAGAAAAAGAAAGTGGGAGAAAAGTAAGAGGGGAAAGAGAAAGAAAATGGAAAGTGAGAGTAAAGAAAAATGAGGGAGGACATGGGAGAAAGTGGGAGTAAACAGATATGAGAAAGTAGGAGAGAGAGTAGAAAAAGGAAAACAAAATGTATAATAGAAGGGTCAATGTGAGAGAAAGAAGTATTGTAAAAGAAAATGAATCAAGTGAAAGAGAAGGAAAAGGAAGCATAGTTAAAAGAACAATGAGAGGAAAGAAAGAAACTGTAAGAGAAGAAAAGGGAGTGCGTGAGAAAAGACAGAGAGAAAAAGAGATAGTGACGACGAGGGAAAAGACGAAACGTGAAAGAAAAGGTGGAGAGATAAAAGAATGAATAGAATAACGTAAACGAAAGAAAGAAAGAAAGAAAGAAAGAGAGAAAGGGTAGAAAAGAAAGAGAGAAAGAAAGAAGAAAGAAACAAAGAAAGAAATGGAATAGGCAGAAGAAAGAGAAAAAAGAATGCGTTAACGATGGCGTAATCACAAACGATATTAAACACAAATACATTCTGTTATTAGAAAACAACAATAACTTTAAAATGTTATTGCCAATTTAGAAATATCTTGGGTATCACCCACCTTTTTCCACACAATGAAGTAGTCCATCTGTCATATATAGCAGTAGCTACTAATACCAGGGCAGACTAAAAGATGAAGAGCTGCTTCTTATTGGAGCAGCTTTTTGCTGGTTCAGTTGTCGGGTCGCATTTCGGCCGGCCGTCCTGACTGCGGCGCGGATCTGGCTGGGTGTGTCTCGATAGCTGGATTTTTCCTACGGCCTCAGGGGGCCTTCCCTCCAGGCTATTACCCGCTTCAGGGGTTGGGTTAATCACCCGGCGTCTGAGGCGCCCCTAATAAGGGGAATGCTGAGGGGACCGTAGGCATTTTTGGGAAATGCCGGGCGCGTGTGGGCTACGGCCCTGCGCCCGGACCCACCAAAAAAAAGGCCTTTTGCCACACTTTCACGTTTGGTAGAGCGTGGAACAAATACCGTAGCTTAAAATAAATAGAATTATAGGTGCGAGGTAGCAATACCTGAAACCATTTAACTCAGCAAATAAATACCCCCTGGCTTTTTAAAGAAATTGCTAACAACATACTATTTGTTTACAAAAATTATATATTTGATATATGTTTAATAAAAGGTTTTGGTATTAAGTAAGTGTAGGGTATCACCCACCTTTTTCCTCACAATGAACCTGTCCATCTGCCATATATAGCAGAAGCTACTAATACCAGGGCAGACTAAAAAGTGAAGAGCAGCTTCTTATAGGAATAGTATTAGAGCGTTGGAGACTGGAGGTTGCACTAGATAACCTTACTTGCTACCGTAATAACGGAAGACAATACTATCGTTGGAGTATATATTTATTCTGTATTCACTAATCCTATGTTCTTGTCTACTAACAATCTCCCTATTGTATATACTTTTTCCTGAGAAGATATCTCTATTTCCTCTCATATTGTGGTTAGTCCTTTATTTAATATTACGAGTATTTACTAATCCTATGTTACTGTCTACTAATAGTCTCTCTATTGTATATACCTTTTCGTTGAGCAACTAGCATGAATTCGTTTATCTACTTACTTGCCATGATTGTATAAATACAGCTAATCCTGGTTTGATTCTTAAATAAACCACGAAGTCATTGGGCTACTCAAATGAATTTTATTACCTATATTTTTGCCAATCCTACGACGTTATAAAAGACCGGGTGATCAAGTGTTGTTTCTTAATAAACCACTAAATAATTGAGCTACTTAAATGAATTTTATTACCAATTTATTCGCCCATACCATGATGGAGTAAAAACATATAGCTGACCAATCCTGGATTTTTTACTAAACCATTAATTAACTAAGTTACTTCCTTGAATTATATTACTTATTTGGCCATCAAGCTATGACATAAAAGAAACTAGTTAAATTCTCTTCTTGACATTTCATATAATTTATTAAATATCTGCCTCTAAGCATATAATCATGAATGCTAAATAATTTTGATATTACTTAATTAGTTGCTGTTGATTTAGTGTGACTTATTTGTCATTACTTTATAGAAAACTTTATGATGGAAAATAAGTTGATGTTCTACAGTTATCCAAAGTGTGTCCTCGTGGTGCAATGGTTAAAGCAATGGACTGTGGAATCATAATAAACGAGTTCGTATTTCAGTCGCGCTATTACGTTCAATTTCGGGAAAGGCATGAACCCCTTTATCCTCCGTCCTATGGGTTAAATAGTACCACAACTGTTCTTCTAGGAGAATGGCTTTGGTTTTAAATAACCTACAAAGGCTAATATGCCATTAAACAAAGAAACCAAATCAAAGATAATGCCCCTTTAGAGGGTACGAAAGGAAAATTAGGAATATTCTTGTATAATTATAAACAACTGTATTATAAAACAAGATTCATTTTAACTTTTAAAAATTAACTACAAAATAAAAAGATA
The DNA here is from genome assembly GCA_963585895.1 of Sepioteuthis lessoniana. Lineage (NCBI taxonomy): Eukaryota > Metazoa > Mollusca > Cephalopoda > Myopsida > Loliginidae > Sepioteuthis > Sepioteuthis lessoniana. The sequence continues at coordinate 13,832,301 of OY757942.1, forward strand.
GAGACAAAAAAGTAAATTTACTCAGCATTGGCCACCATTTTTTCCAATCATTTCAACACACCTTCGAAACATTTTGTGTAATTCAAAATAAAATCTTCAGACATTTTATTCCATTCCTCCTCAATAGTACTCATAAGCAAACCAATATTTGGACGGAAACTTGCGAACGTTGCATATAGCGTAATCAAAGGGGTTATAATCTGGGTTTGAATCTAGTTTTAATTTATGTCCTCACAGTTTTCGCGTGGACTTTCAATTCATTAGAGTGCTTTCTTAGTGACGTTGTGGGGGTCCATCATAATCGCCATAACGAGATAATTTAAAAAGCCTTTTGTTCGCTTTTATTCAACCCTCCTCTCCTCTTTTCCTTAAAAAGCTTTTTTCTGTAAAAATTTTTTCTTTGATTTGTATACGGTAGACGAAGAAAATTTAACTTGATTACGGCGTTAATCAAATCATAGATTCTTTATCGTTTCTTTTCTTGCTAACTCCTCTTGGGCTGAATTTCAATTTAAAAAATCGCTTGAATAATAAAGCTAATCATGAAAATTTCGATTTATTGCGTTTTTTTTTTAATTGGACTAATCAGACTATATAAGTAAAAAAAAAATAATTCCATATTTTTTCCGCACCCTACACTGTCACGTTGCCGCCCACTCCAAGTTCTGCACCTACCCGAGGACCAGTTCCAATGTTGTAAAGCCATATCAATCACAAACGTTATACATATGCAAAAACACAGACGGACTCAAATGCACAGGCGACTCCGTTGTTTACATACGAATATTTATTAACTTCTTGACTTTTGAGTTTGGTTCTTCGACACGAGGAGAGACACAACTCATTCTATAGTAACAAAACTCATTCTATAGTAACAAAACTCAAACGCTCGGCACATCTCGTAGTCTTCAAGATCTCTGTCGGTCGAGATCTGCTGAACTCCATGGTCAGACTTCAACTTCTCAACACTATGGTCTTAACTCAACTTCAACTCTCGACATGGTCAAAGTCAACTCCCAACTGGACTGGCCCCAGTCGAGTACCCAACTCGACCGGCCTACAGTAAAACTCAAATGGACTGGCCCCCAGTAAACTACCAACTCGACTCGCCTACAGTCGAGTACCCAATTGACGTGTTTTTCAAAATACCCAAATTCTCAGCTCATCGCTTCCGGGCATGACGTCATTCACACTCCAGTCCCATTTCCTAATTGGGGTTTATTATGACAATTGTGATTATCATATCCTCTGCGTGCGAGCGTAAACCTACCCAATGTCTGTGCACCTGAACTATGAGCCGAATAGTTCAAAGCTCAACCAAACTGAATGTTATTAACGAAAAAGGATTAACATAAAAAATTATTCCGTAATTATATAACATAACACAAAAATTGTAAAGACAAATGTACAACAACACTGTTCTAGAAACTCAAAGCATGAATAACCTTGGACGGGTTGACATGCCGTCAAAATCATCCAATCAATCATCTAAACTAACAACACCAAAAATCTATGTAATGATGTAGAATGAACACAAGTCTCTACACAAACTGCAGGGATGAACAAACAAAATGATCTGATGATGACGAGAATGAAGTACAAAGCAA
>OY757942.1:13836407-13968907 GCA_963585895.1 Sepioteuthis lessoniana
TCTTTCTTTTTTTCTTTCTTTCTTTTTTTTCTTAACATATATCTATCTCAGACTCTTTCTTTCTTTCTTAACATATATTTATCTCGGGCTCTTTCTTTCTTTCTTTCTTTCTTTCTTTCTTTTTTTCATTCTTTCTTTTTTTTTCTTAACATATATCTATCTCAGACTCTTTCTTTCTTTCTTGACATATATTTATCTCGGGCTCTTTCTTTCTTTCTTTCTTTCTTTTTTTCTTTCTTTCTTTTTTTCTTTCTTTCTTTTTTTTTTCTTAACATATATCTATCTCAGACTCTTTCTTTCTTTCTTGACATATATTTATCTCGGGCTCTTTCTTTCTTTCTTTCTTTCTTTCTTTCTTTTTTTCTTTCTTTCTTTTTTTTTCTTAACATATATCTATCTCAGACTCTTTCTTTCTTTCTTGACATATATTTATCTCGGGCTCTTTCTTTCTTTCTTTCTTTCTTTCTTTTTTTCTTTCTTTCTTTTTTTTTTCTTAACATATATCTATCTCAGACTCTTTCTTTCTTTCTTGACATATATTTATATCGGGCTCTTTCTTTCTTTCTTTCTTTCTTTCTTTATTTATTTATTTATTTATTTGTATCTATGTATCTCAGCCTCTTTCTTTCATTTTTAGTATCCGTCTATGGCTGTAATTTCAGATCTATCTATCTATCTATCTTCTTTTCGCTTTTTATATATACTTTACTCAGCTCCTTTCTTTCTTTCTTTCTTTCTTTCTCAGTATCTATCAATCAATCTCAGTTTCTGTCTACCTTCTTTTTTTCTTTCTTTTCTAGTATATATCTATCTAGCTATCTATCTAGCTCTCTTTCTTTCTTTCTTTCTTTTCTTTTCTTTTCTTTTTTAGCATCTATCTATCTATCTATCTATCTCACTTTCTTTCTTTCTTTTTCCCTTTATTTTTCCTTCTTTCTTTCTTTCTTTCTTTCTTTCTTTTTTTTCTTTCTTTCTTTCTCATCCGCTTTCTTTTTGAGTATCTCTCTATCTATCTCATTTTCTTTCTTTTTTTCTTTCTTTCTTTCTCAGTGTCGTTCTTTCTTAGTATCTATCAATCTATCAGATGTTTTCCTATTTTGTCTATCAATCAATCTATTTGCTTCTTTTTCAGTATCTATCTATCTATCTATCTATCTATCTATCTATCTATCTATCTATCTATCTATCTATCTATCTCAGCTTCTTTCTTTCTAAATATATATTAACCTCAACTTCTCTCCTTCTTTCTTTCTTTCTTTCAGAGTATCTATCTATCAATCTCAGTTTCTGTCTTTCTTTCTTTTTCTCTTTCTTTCTTAGTATCTATTTATCTATCTATCTGCTTCATTCAAAATATAAGGTGATGTTTTTTAAAAAAAGCAAAATATTTCTATCGATTTTTTTTCAAAAGTGTAGACTCATCACGTGTTTAAAATTGATTTATAGTGAACCAGGCTTAAACAGAGTTCTGTCAGTAAATTTATGGTTGCTGAGAATTGCGAACTATCTGAGATTTACAAGATTGATGGGTGATGTGTCGAGAGAAGCATGTTTTAGTTAAAAAGATTATTACAAATTGGTTAAACATGGGTTTCTTCCTAAAAGACTTAGACATAAAGATACTTCATGGAGTTGAAATACACTGTCTCTGTGTTCAGTAAAGGAGGTCCTGCTGACTATCTTGTTGGACGTGAAAGAATCGATGACAACTGATTTCTTTAAAATACGTACTACTGTGAATATTGCTTACTTTTGCCAATTTCTTTTGCAATATTCCATCTTATTTGTTGAATTACCCTTGTAAAAGACTTGAAGAGAAAATTATCTAAATAGAAATAATTACTCGAAACCATATAATTATTTGTATTAGATAGAAGTACTTGAAACCATACAACAGTCGATTATTATTAGATAGGAATATTAGACATCATATATCTGTTCAAAAACTCTGAAGAAACTATAAGTAAGAAAAGGTGGCGATAGTAGTTGAGGTTAACCCGAAGGCTCCCTTTTCAATAGCTACTACACCCGGGTTTTGGGGGCGGAACTCCACTCCCTGGAATGCTCCACGATACCCTCGATTCCTACTGAGGGTTAAGCAAAGCCGCACCAAGTACCATTTTTGTGTCTTTGGTATGACTCGACCTTCGATTAAACCTTGGTCTCCCGGACCATTGGTGAGCACTCTACTCATGAGACCACTGACCCAGATAAGAAACTATGCAAGAATGTAAATATGAACTAACATGAACGAAATTCCATGACCTCAAAACAAAACATAACTCTATATAGGTTTACATACTTTTAAAATCTACAAATTTTCCAATTATTCAATAATTTTATCAGAACAGATTTTATAAGTTTTTTAATTTACGAATTTTAAGAGGAGCGAAAGATTTCCAGAGAATTTTCCCAACTTGATGTTAGATTGGTAAGAAGTAAAAGATTGCACGAAACAAATCATTTAGATTTTGTTTCGACGTCTGAAAATGGCCGTTAACGTTTTACATACGATCAATTTTGCCACTGTTCTTAAAGCTTTTAATTGATTTTATTGCTGTCTTCATGGGGGTTTTCTGTATTTAGGTTAACCCGATGGTAGATAAGCGTAAAATTGAAAAACTGTCTGCAGAAAAACATACCTCACTAGCCTGGCCGACTGCCGAATGCTTCCTTTAATTAAGCACGAAGCCAAAATGGACAAAGAACTGCTCCGGCTTTCAGACACCAAAGACTATAATTGCCGGCTTGTCATGAAAAGATTGCCATAGGTAATGAATACTTAAAAAAAAAAAAGAAATCCTTTTGTTGTCTTTAGAACAAAACAAAATTATTTCAACTTATAAAATCGGATCAAGTCCTGAATTTTCAAAAAAAAAAATTATATACTTAAACACTAAATAGAGTCACGTAACTTAGCAGGTAATATAGTTTGTCTCAAACTAACAACGGAGAATATGGCATTGCGATAAAATTAGGGATATGCAATATAATTTAGAAGGTGCCCGTGGTGTAATGTTTATCGTCTTAGGAAATGGACACGGAGACACAAGTTCAAATCCAGAACGAGGCTGATTGTATTTCACATAGCACTAATACCCTTGGGAAAGATATGAATCTAATTATTCTCCCTCCAGCTATCGGTAAATAGTAGGACAGACTGGGTTCTTCAGCCTTGGTGAGGCAACTAATCTAGAAGAAAAACTCTGAATTTAAACCTGTTAAACTCCGCTTAAAATTTGACCTTGTGTCATATCCTGCCCGAGCGGAAGGGTTGGTAAATATTGCAATATAATGACGACGTTTGCAATAAGATCCAAGATATTGTATTTTCAGAAAACCAAAAATTATTCTTGCAAATATTATTTCATTACGTTGCAGACAATTTTTAACACATACAGACGACATGCACTATGCATGCACACGCTCAAATTCACACACACATGCATAAACACACACTTGCACAACCAGACGCACACTCACATATACTCTCACACGCATATACACAACCCCACACATACTCTCGTACACACACATGCACCCACACTCAATATGCAAACACACACGCATACACAAATACTCACAGTCACACGTATTCGCACGCACATGCACGCACCAACCACACACTCATACACATACATTCAAATAAATGCACACAAATATCATATATATATATATATATATATATATATATATATATATATATATGCAAATTTCATTAAACATAATAGACATTTTATGCCTACATATTCTCTTTTGGATCCGTTCGAATTCCCGTATTACTTTTATCGCACTCGGGGGGAATTGATTTAGGTATTGTCCATAGTTGTATGTATCCCTTAGTACTTTCTACCCGACTTTGGGCCATCATCAGAGGAGAATCTGTTACAAAAGTGATGTAACTTTTGTTTTAGCAAATTACTACTGTGTAAGGACGTCTTTGCTGCTGGAGATTATGGCGCCTGCTTTTAAATGTAATTCTGTAAATAGTGCCAGTAGCTAAAGACATTTAAGTACGTTCGCACTGGTTTAAAAATTAATTCTATTAAGTGCTGGTTGCAGGTTTCTAATATATAGTGATTTGAGAATCTGAAGTTTTTGTTTATTATTTTGATGTTCGAGTATTGTTGTGTTGTCGGTGAGAATTTTTCGTAGTTGTGTTGTTGGGCATGAATGTTTTTTTAAATGCTGTGCTATTGAACAGTAGTAATTTGCTAAAGCAAAAGTTACATCACTTTTGTAACAGATTCTCCCCTGATGATGGCCCAAAGTCGGGCAGAAAGTACTAGGGATACATACAACTATGGGCAATACCTAAATCAATTCCCCCCGTGTGCGATAAAAGTAATACGGGAATTCGAACGGATCCAAAAGAGAATATGTAGGCATAAAATGTCTATTATGCTTAATGAAATTTGCATTAACGAAGAAATGCTGCCTAAATATACATATATATATATATATATATATATATATATACACTTACATGGATACAAGTGCCCACGCTGACACACAAACACATACATTACAGAAAAGAAAAATAGTAAAAAAGCAACACCTGCAGAGACGATAATTTGTCATGGACAATTAACTCGAATCTGAAATTTCTCAGACACAAATCCTGGAATTAAAAAATAAAAATTTATCAAAACTATCATCCCTATATAAATGAAAGAGAACAATTTCATCAACCATAATCACTTCCTGAAGAAAGAGCAAAATACTAGAAACATGTGTTGAAGAAAAATAAAAAAAACATAAAAATAAATCCTCTAGCAGACCAATTCATTTTTAATATATATATATATATATATATATATATATATATATATATAAAAGTATATGGGTTTTGGTCCAGTGGGTAGAGTGTTCGCCAAAAATCTGGAAGACCTGTGTTCAATCCCAGGTCGCGTCATACCAAAGACTTGAAAAATGGTACTTGATACCAACTTGCTTAACACTCAGCAATATAAGGTACGTATCAAGGGTAAAGTGGAGCAATCCAGGGAAAGGAGTAGAGTCCTCCCCTACACCTCAGTGTAGTAGCTATTGAAAAAGGAGCCTTCTGGTCACCCTCGACTACGGTCGCCAACTACTTATATATTCATTATATTTTCCTAAGAAAATGAAATTAGCAGAGAAAAAACTCACGACCGAGTTTCAAATGGTGAATTAGTTTCGATATGTATTGTAGGCAGCGTAAAACACAGATCTTTGGGGTTTTTATCCGTTTTTTTTTTTTTTTTTTTTTTTTTCTAAATTTTACTTTATCGTTGAAAATAGGCATTAATCTGTGTCCAAAGAGTGTTTTCCTCATTCAAAACGCTTTTTTGCCCAGTCAACTGGAGCTGTAGAATAGATCGGCTGCTTCTCTATAGACCCCCACCTCAACGAGTGTCCTGGATATAACACTAAACAATCCAATGATACTATTTACCCAACCCCTCCGCTTGGGCAGGATATGACACAAGGTCAATTTTTAAGCGGAGTTTAACAGGTTTGAATTCAGAGTTTTCCTTCTCCTAGACTAGTTGCCTCAACAAGGCTGAAGAACCTAGTCTGTCCTACTATTTACCCATAGCTGGAGGGAGAATAAGGAGGTTCATACCTTTCCCAAGGGTATTTGCCCGAAAGTGAACGTAATAGCGCGACTGGAGTACGAACTCGCGTACTACGATTCCGCAGTTCATCGCTTTAACCATTACACCACGAGGACACCCCATAAACAATCCAATGATGAGTTTTCATTTATGCTGGATCTTTGTAGAATGCAGAGTATCTCTTCATTGCCATCGCTCCCAGGTCCATTCTTGCCCGGAGTGGTAGCACCTGATAGTAATTGAGAACCATTCAATGAATAATGAGGATCTATACATCTATCTCAACAAGTACCATTTTTTAAGTCTTTGGTATGACTCGACCTGGGATTGAACCCAGGTTTCCCAGGTGAACACTCTAACCATTGTGCCATTGTGGGCACCAATAAAGAAGGGATTCCATTTGATGCTACTAGAATTCACCAGACCACACAAAAAAAGTGTTTATATAACTTAAACAACCTTGAACGTGTATTTTTTTTTAATGGCATATCAACCTTTTGGGCTTATTTAATGCCAAATCAATCCTTGTAGAAAACATTTGTGGTATTATTTAACCCATAGCTAGGAGAATAAGGGTATTTGTCCGAAAGTGAGGTGCCCGTGGTGTAATGGTTATCGTCGTAGGAAATAGACACGGCGACACGAGTTCAAATTCTGGACGAGACTGATTGCATTTCACATAGCACTGATACCTTTGGGAAAGGTATGAATCCAATTATTCTCCCTCCAGCTATGGGTAAATAGTAGGGCAGACTGAGTTCTTCAGCCTTGGTAAAGCAATTAGTCTAGGAGAAGGAAAACTCTGAACTTAAACCTGTTAAACTCTGCTTAAAAATTGACCTTGTGTTATATCCTGCCCGAGGGGAGGGGTTTTAAATATGATTGGTCCGAAAGTGTGCGTAAAAGTGCAAATGGAGATCGAACTCGCTTACTAGGGCTCCGCAGTCCATCACCTTAACCACTACATAAGAAGAACACCCCCAATGAACTCGTAATGTTTGTGATTTTCTAAAACAAATAACAAAAAGAATTATTCATTTTAATTCTACTTTGAAAGTTTTTCCAACCACCGTCCACTGATGGTCTTCTACAGGAGTTTGAGTGACAGCAAGTCTCCTTAAGTCTCCAGGACTCTTTTCAGTATTCTAGCCGATCTTAATAAAGCCGTAATCTGGATGATATTTACTTGTCTTCAAATTTTAAAGTTTTCCAGGCTTTTACTAATCCTTTGAGGATTTCCCAAGTGCACTAAGTACAATTGGTGTCCCTGCCACCTTCATTTTCTAAAGTTTTTTTTTTTTAGTTATCTAGCACGGTCTTGGTATTTATTTCTGTTTTCGCTTTCTTTTAATTTTACTCTGTTGTCTGCTGGGACGGCAAAATTCACTATTTTAAAGGTACTCTTTTTTATCTTGTTGATGACTATCACAGGATCTGGTAGCCTAGTCGAGCTAAGGTGGTTTGTTTGTGTCTCAAAATCTCAGAGGACTTTTATTGTTATTATTATCGTCAAAGTTCCCTTAGTTGTACTGAAAAATCATAATTTTCTGAAACAAAAATTCTCAGAAATACCAAAAAAATAGAAAAGTCATCAGAAATTTCATTTTTTTTTTTTTTTTTTTGCTTATGACTAAAATAATTGTTCTTATTTGAGAAAATTCTAAATGCTGTATATAAGTCATATGGACTGCCACTTTGCGATATTGAAAGGAAATTGAATCGCTGTCTTTCACCAACTGCTGATTTCCTCAAAAAGACTTTTTTTTTAAAGATAGAAATTATCTTCAGAGAGAAGGCCGTTGCCAAAAAAAAAAAAAAGAAAAAAAAAAAAAAAAACACTGCATCTGAAAAATTCTTAGAGCAGCAAAGTGGCAGCACACCGAAAAAATTCAAAGATAAGTTGAAATTAATTTTTAAAAATTCTATCAACATTCCCTACTGTTTTGGTAGCTGTCTTTCACTTCAGCATTTTAATTTAAAAAAGAACAAAAAATATAGCCCCTTAAACGGGACTTAGAATACACAGACTGCATCCCTTGTTGAGAGGTATTTGGGAGATTGCTTTTAATGGTATATCAGCTTATCTAGAGATATTTCATATCAAGAGGTTAGGGAATTCCATTCATTAAACGTTCATATTGACGTTTTGTGTACTTGTTTCTTAAGTCGTTTATGATAAAAGAACTTAATTGTTTTGTAAGAAAATAGCTGAAGGAGTCAAATTATTTAAAACACTAAGACGGTTTAACAAGCCACGTGTAAAGACTATATTCCATCCTTTGGAAAGATTGGTTTGGTTTGGTTTGGTTTTATGGCATATCAACTATTGTAGGTTATTTAATGCCAAATCCTCTTTATACATATATATTAAATATATATGATTTGGTTAGGTTTGGTTTTATGGCATATCAGTGACTGTACGTTATTTAATGCCAAATCCTCTTTATTTATATATATTAAATATATATAATTTGTAATCATATTTTGTTGATAAGGTTTTTAAAAGCGCCTAAGCTCTTTTTCTACACATATTTAAATGATTCCAAGTATTGTTGTGCATTACGAACGATTCAATCAAACAGTCATTTGTTTACACCGATGTAAATGATCAAACAGTTCTATTTCCAACAATTCAATTTAACATGCATCATTTGTTTGTTCTCGGTTTACATGTCAAACAGTTCTATTTGATCTATAGATAGGACCCTATCAGGTGTTTCGACTCCAATCCGGAGTTAACCAGGGAGCAATGGCAATGAAGGGGTACTCCCTATTCCCCAAAGCTCCAGCATCATTAGAGCCTCACCATCAGATTGTTTAGTATAATATCCAGAACACTTACTGAGAGGAGTTTTCTACCCCTCTGCAGACATTGTCGTCGGTGTATTCTACAACCCCAGCCGAGAGGGCCACAAGACACTTGTTGGAAGTGGAATGTTTCCCATCTGTAAAAATGCAGTCGTTGTATTCTACAACCCCAGCGGAGTAGGCCACATGCATTCGTTGGAAGTGGAGGGTTTCCCAAATGCAGACATGCAGTCAGTATATTCTACAGCGCTATCACTTTGAAAAGAGTCATCTATTTTTTTCTTTATATGTTTGTAATTTGAATCACACAACACACTATTCTAATTTAGACACCTGCTCTATCACCAATATTGAGCGCCCTATATTCATATTTACAGCAAACTACATCATATATATATATATATATATATATATATATATATGGAACTACATCATATATATATATATGTGTGTGTGTGTGTGTGTGTGGAATGACATGTTTTTATACTCATTAGTCAAATACATTTGAACTCTGTTTTTCATTGAAAATTCCTGACATTCAATTCTATTCACTCTCATAGAAAGGGTGATAACTTTATTTGAATGTGAAATATCAGAATAATAAATGAAGCAATGACAACTTTCCGAGGTTCTCTACTTTATCCCATCGTTGAAATTATGTAGTGAGTTTAACTCATCTACGAAATGGAAACTTAACGCCAGCTATTGTTTGGTTTGGCTTCTTTGTTTAATGGCATATCAACCTTTGTATGTTATTTAATGCCAAATCCATTCTCCAAGAAGAACAGTAGTGGTACTATTTAACCCATAGCTGGGAGAATGAGGGGTTCATAACTTTCCCAAGGGTATTTGCCCGAAAGTGACCGTAATGACGCGACTGGAATACGAACTCGCTTACTACAATTCCACAGTCCATCACTTTAACCATTACACCACGAGGACACCCCCGCCAGCTATTGTGAAAAACCGAGTTTAATTATATTAGAAAAAGGTGTGTATGGCATCTAATTTCTCCTTTAATGGCAATACATATATATATGCTTAAATGAAAGACTGCTGTTCAGCTACCTATATATATATATATATATATATATATATATATATATATATATTATATTTTTTTTTTGTTTACAAGTTTTTTTGTTTACGCGGGTTTTTTTTGGGTTTTTTTTTTAAATCACAAACTGCACTCTGAAAATGAAGATTAACGTCTAATGTAGTCTCTGCTCTTAATTGATCTGGCTTATATAAATATATATATATATATATAAATCTCTTAATACCCTGTCCGGTGGCAAAAGCTGCTTGGTAGCGCCAGGAGTGGCAGTACCGCCTTGAGCTACCGAAACAGTTTTATCACCCCTGGTTGGCAGCTGGTGAGGACATGGTACGTGCTTTCACACATTGTATGATGAGAAATTTGAATACCAAGACTCTCTGGAAAGCAAGATGACTCTTTTTGGAAAGACAAAGTGACTCTCCAGAAAGTTGGAGTGACGTCCTGGAAAGACAGTGTTATCACCCCTAGTTGGCAGCTGATGAGAACATGGTATCGCACGTGCTTTCAGACGTTGTAGTATGAAAAAAATAGCATGTTTCCTGATAAGTGGCTTGGTTTCAAGTTGTAATTAGGGGATAGATTTACCAAAATTGTCCAAAGTGCTTTTGGACCTTTCATATGCCATCATCAGGGGTTGTTTGCATGTATAAAGAGTTTTTGAAAGAATTTTTATGATTCTTATGACATAAAAAATTAGGTAAACGCAGACTTGGATAAAACTGAGATGCTGATGAATTTATAAACATAATGCTATCAACGGAAATAGAATATTATCAAGATGGCCTATGAAAGATCCGAAAACACTCGGGACAATTTTGGTAAATTCCTCCACTAATTCCAACCAGAAACCAAGACACTTATCAGAAAACTTGAAAGAATCTTTAAAAAAATATAGACAAAATGTGTCTTCATCGTTTAATGAAACATATATATATATATATATATTAATTAAACATGCTTAATACATATATATATATATATATATATATATATATATATATATATATATATATATATATATATTAAACATGTTTGATTAATATATATGTATATATATATATGTTTCATTAAACGATGAAGACACATTTTGTCTATATTTTTTTTAAGATTCTTTCAAGTTTTCTGATAAGTGTCTTGGTTTCTGGTTGGAATTAGTGGAGGAATTTACCAAAATATATATATATATATATATTAAGCATGTTTGATTAATTAATAATGACACATTTTGTCAAGTTTCAGCTTGGAATTGGTGGATGAAATTACCAAAATTGGCCAGAGCGTTTTCGGACCTTATATAGGCCATCATCAGGGGGTGCTTGCATGTATAAAGAGTGTTTTATAAAGTGTTTTTTGAAGAGTTTTTTTAGGGTTTTACAGATTACGCAAAATTAGAGTTGGATAAAACTGAGACGCTGATGTATTAAAAAAAACAGAGTGATATCAACGAAAATATAAAAGTATATAGACAAAATGTGTCTTTATTATTTGATCAAATAAAAGCAAAAATACAGATAGAAAAATCTGAGACTCTGAAGCCTATTTTTACTCAAAATTAACACTTTTTTCTGTATGAAAATCAGTTGGTTCCCAATATATATATATATATATATATATATATATATATACATATATATATATATATATATATATATATATATACATATATATATATATATATATATATATTATTATTATTACTATTATCATTATTATTAATTTATTTATTTATTTATTATCCATAAGATCTGAAGAAGTCCTGTTAATTTTTTTCGTGTTTTTTGATTTTATCAAAAACCCATAAAAGGATGGAAATAAATTTATAAATCCTAATGTGACTGGTTTGTGTTTTTTCTTGATGAAATTATTGCTCTGTAATGTCTGTTACATTTAGCTCTTTACCAGGAAAATTTAAATGTTCACTCTTGAATAGTTTTCTTGTCCTGATGGAATTACTCCCAACTCCAGTTTAACTAGACCGAATAACACACACACACACACACACACGTGCTTAGAACTTCGATCGACAAAATTAGAGAAAATGGCTTCGAGCTGATTAAGAAAAGCAGCAAAAGGTACCCTGCAAAAACAATCACAGACGTCGACTACGCTGATGACTTGGCGTTACTGGCGAATACGCCTAATCAAGCAGAGACACTACTGCATAGTTTGGAATGAGCTGCACCAGGCATTGGCCTCCATGTCAATGCTCACAAAACTGAATATATGTGTTACAACCAAACGGGCAACATTACCACACTAGACGGAGCCTCTCTAAGGCTAGTGGACAACCTAGGAATTAGCGTCTCATCAACCGAAAACGACATCGACAAACGACTGACGAAAGCATGGACGGCTATAGATAGGCTCTCAATCATATGGAAATCGGACCTGACCGATGAAATGAAGCGCAGTTTCTTCTAGGCAGCGGTTGTATCGATACTGCTATATGGATGCACTACATGGACGCTAACTAAACGGCTGGAGAAGAAGCTAGACGGCAACTACACAAGAATGTTGAGAGCAATATTGAACAAGTCCTGGCGACAACACCCCACGAGACCCCAACTGTACGGCCACTTGCCTCCCATCACGAAAACTATACAGGTTAGATGAGCCAGACACGCCGGACACTGCCGGAGAAGCAAGGAAGAACTCGTAAGTGACGTACTCCTGTGGACCCCCACATATGGTCAAGCAAAAGCAGGACGACCAGCCCGAACTTACATACAGTAGCCATGTGAGGACACGGGATGTAACCCAGAAGACCTGCCAAAGGCGATGAATGATAGGGAGAAGTGGAAAGAGAGGGTCAGGGATATCCGTGCTGGCGGCACGACATGATGATGATGATGATGATATATATGTTTAAGTTTAATTCTCTTTATTTTAATGGCATTACAATCTTCCTGAATAATCTAACACCAAAGTCATCCTTGTAGAAAAAACAAGACTGGTACTATTTAACCAAAAACTAGGGCAGATTAGAAGGTTCAACCTTTCCCATGGAGCTGTAGAATACACCAACTGCTTTTCTATAGAGGGGTAAGATCTCGTAACGAGGGTCATGATATATCACTAATCAATCTGATGGTAAGGTTCCAGTAATGCTGGAGCTTTGGGAAATGTGGAGTACCCCTTTATTGCCATCGCTCCCAGGTGCTCTCTGGCCCGGAGTGGTAGCATCTGATAGGGTCAATCTATGGGTTAAATATAACAAAATTGCATACTTATGCGAAACTGAATTACTTGAAATAGAACTGTTTTTGACAATTAAACTGTGAACTCATGCTAAATTGAATTGTTTGAAATAGAACTGATTATTTGTATAAAAAAGGATTTGTCATTAAATAAACTACAAAGGTTGATATGCCATAAAACCCAAAGATCCAGCTAAATCAACTACCTTAGTGTTCTCAAGGAACTTTAAAAATGGAATTGGACTTTTTTTAGTAGTCTTTTTTTCGTAGATGTGAGAGCATTTCCAATTAAGACATCATCAGATGATTTATATATATATATATAAACAAATATATATATATATATATATATATATGTATATATGTATATATATAAATTTTCAGAGGGTATTTTATTCGGATTCGGAAGTGTTTTTATATACTTATTATCCAAAAATATTACAATAATTTAAAAAAATTTTTTTAATAAGTCGTTTTTCTCCGAGAAAAGCCGAACGTGAATTATGAAGGTAAACATTACTTCCGTTTTCCAAACATTTTACACGTGATTTTTTTCTGCTTTATCGCTTTTCTTTCTTTTTTTGGTTAACTTAAACAGATACAATAAACTTTAAACCATATTTCGTTGGTTCAGTAGTAAGTAATTTTTTTGTTCTAACGAATTGCTTACAAAATATTTTATTTTCTTTTTTCAACATACCTTTTTTGTTATTTAACCTTAACGAAAGACATTCCTTAAAAGGTTTTCTTTCGTTTTATTATTATTGATAAGACTCTAAACTTTAAACCATATTTCGTTGGTTCAGTAGTAATGAATTGTTTACGAAATATTTTATTTTATTTTTTCAATATTTCTTTCTTTTTGTTTACCTTCAACGAAAGAAATTTCTTAAAAAGTTTTCTTTCGTTAATGAACTTTAAACCATATTTCCTTGTTTCAGTAGCAAGTAAATTTCTTTTTATTCTAAAAACTTATTCTTAATTTTTTCATTATTGATATCCCATTTATTTTGTTGTTAAATAAATATTTTATGGTGTGCCAATTATCATGTTGCGAAATATTAACCAGCCTAAGCTTTGTAATGGCAAACGTCATTCAGTAAAAAAAATAATAGAAGCAACAATTTTGACAGGACTTTTCAAAGGTGAAGATGTCTACATCCGCGAATTCCTATGATTCCAACAGATATGTCATTTCAATTTAAGAGATTGCAATTCCCAATTCGATTGGCATTTTTTAATCACGATCAACAAAGCACAGGGACAATCTTTAGAATTGTATGGCTTATATTTACACACTGATTGTTTCTCACATGGGCAATTATGTGTTGCCTGTTCCATCGTTGGCAATCTAGACCATTTCTTTATCTACACAGAAACTGGAACTACCAAGAATATTGTGTATCCACAAGTATTGGAAAATTAACCATATTAGAAACATGCATTTCCTTTTTTCCCATTCAAACTAACTGAGCCACAGCAACGCGTGGCAGGGTACAGCTAGTATATATATATAACAGCTACAGCTCTTCTTTCTTGGTGAGGCTTTGAACTTTTCACCGATCTTCATACATTAGTATAGTTGGTTTTTAAGAGTTTTTGCACACCGTTGTCAAGTATTCCCATCGAACACAAATAATTTCGCGCAAACCGGGAGACCTGGGTTCAGTCCTAGATCACGTCATACCAAAGACTTTGAAAATGGAACTTGATACCTACTTGCTTAATATTCAGCAATATAAGGTACGCATCAAGGGTAAAGTGGGGCAATCCAAGGAAAGGAATAGCGCCCTCTCCAACAATTCGGTGTAGTAGCTATTGAAAAGGGAGCCTTCTTGTCACCCTCGACTACGGTCGCCAACTTTACCTACTATTCATATGCAATATTAATATCTTATACACAATTTTCGCCAATAGTCTGGGAGACCGGGATTTATTCCAAGGTTTAGTCTTACCAAAGACTAAAAAAATGGTACTCAGTTCCTCCTTGCTTAACACTCAGCATTATATAGTACGTATCAAGACTAAGGTGGTGCAATCCAAGGAAAGAATTAGAGCCCTTCCGTATTCTTTGGTGTAGTAGCTATTGAAAAGGGAGCCTTTGGGTCACCCTCGACTAGGCTGTCCAACTTTATTTATTTATATGGTTTTACGTTACTGTTTCTCTCTAATAATAATTACTTGTTTCCAGTCCGTCATCTGTTTTTAAGTGATTTATAGAAATATTTTATAAACAATTACAACATCAAGTAGCTATTCAAAATAATTATAATTTACAGTCATATGGTATCAAGTATTCCTATCTAATACAAATAATTTTTGAACATATCTATTTAATTCAGATATAAAAACCCTAACAGGTCCTACCACTTGTAGTCAGAGTGGACCTGTGAGTAATGGCATTAAAGGTGCGGCTTCACACTACTTAGATCTTTACAAATGTAATCTCAACATCATACGTAGTTTAGTATTATACTCAAAACCCCCCTTTTTTTGGGGGGGGTCTTCCTACACTGAATGAGATACATTCAGTGAATGTTAACCCCCACCGACAGAGGGTTAGTGTTTTACGGTCAGTTCCATCAAAGATGGCGGATTAATTATATTTTAAAGTCAGGTGTTCTATATTCAAAATGAAATATCTTCTTTAAACAAGATCACATCAGTTAAGTTACTATAATCCAGGTTGGTTGTTTGGTTGGATGTTTTGTTTTACAGCCTATCAACCGATTTCGAGGCATTTGACACCGAAATAAATTTCAACAATTCAGTTTAGTAAACGAGGATCATTAAATAAGTTTCCAGACTTTTTTCGTATGGGCACTTTTATTATTAGTACACACATGAAACTCTAGTCCCCTTCAAAATAATCTGCTCCGGCTGCAATGCACTTGTTGTACCGTTCCAACAACTTCTGCAAGGCTCCTTGGAAGTCCTCTTGTGTGAGCGTGTCAATGACCTTCGTCACAGCCTCTTTCAATTGTCTCATAACGACAGCCTGTGAGCTTCGAGAATAACCAAAAATCACAAGGAGCAAGGTCTGGACTATAAGAAGGATGAGTAACTGTCTTGATGCCTATCTTGGTCAAATAGTCTGTGACAAGGATGGAGTTGTGGACTGGTGCATTGTCCTGAAAGAAATGCCACTGAGCCGATTGGAAGAGTGCTGACCTCTTCCGACGGAATCTCTTCTTGAACTCCCTTTAAACCTCAACATAGTAACCTTAACGCTAACCCTTTGGCCAATTAACTCTGGTGTATTGACTTCTTTACTCTTCCCACACCTCTCATCATCCCTCACAGACTCCCTGCCTTCCTTGAATCTCTTATGCCACTCAAAGACTGATACTCGATTCATGCAAGAAGGTCGAAAAGCAGTCTGAAGCATTCCATACGTTTCTGTGGCATTTTTTCTAAATTTAAAACAGAATTTCATTGCATATCGTACTTCTAATGTGTTCTCAAGTCCAGATTGCATTTTTGAAATTCACCAGCTGTGACAATCAGGCTCTAGTAGGGTGTATTCCAATTCCTACTGTAGCTGTTCATTTGAATCTGAAATCATAAAAATTGGTCAGTCATCTCATAAGATGTATAGCAATAACATAGTGAATTTTCAAGAGTCTACAATTTTGAATGCCTGTACAAAAAAACTCTAGAAACTTATTGAAGGCGCCACGTAAGTATAGTGTTTGTTTAAAAACAGTTAAATATAAAAGATCTATTTCAAACAATTCAGTTTTGCATAAGTACACAGTTTCAATGTCAAAACGACTCTATTTCAAACAATTCAGATTAGCATAAGTGCTTAGTTTCTTTGTATTTGACCCATAGATAGGATTCTATCAGCTGCTACCACTCCGAGTCAGAGTGGACCTTGGAGCAATGGCACTAAAGGTGTACTCCGCATTCCCCAGGGTTCCAGCTTTAGTGGAACCTTACCATCACATTGTTTAGTGTCATATATAGGACACTCTGCAGAGGGGCAGTCAGTGTATTCTACAGCGTGAGCTGACTAGGCAACTCTGAGTCTGGTTAGTATTTAGAGAGGTTACCATTTACAGGTACTGTACAACAGGTACTGTACAACAGGTACTGTCATTATCATCATCATGTCGGGCTGCGAACACGGGTATCTCTGACCCTCTCTCCCCACTTCTCCCTATTGTTCATCGCCTCAGGCAGGTCTTCAGGTCTACATCCCGTATCCTCACATAGCTGCTAAATTTATGTTCGAGCTGGTCGTCCTGCTTTTGTCCGGCCATATGTGGGAGGCCATAGGACTACATCCCTTATGCCACATCACCAAAAGACGGTAACGGTACCGTTTAACAATGTCTTTTCCGAGGGTATCATTCCGAATAGCCCGAAGAACCTTCAAACTCATTTATAACGATATTGAAACCCACAATATCAGTAATTATGCCACGGAGACTCCTTCCCCAATATATCAGTTCGAAAATCATTTGTATTATATATGAATACTTCATATCACAACCGTTTTCAAACAACCTTCAAGAAACAAAAATTACTGATACAAACGCTCAACATATGTAACATATTGACCTCCGACCCGGTCGAGTCGTCAAATGGGAAATGCACCTGTGTAAATCACAGGGGCATCCGGTCGAAGATATCTGGGGATAACCTTGACTGTCAACGGGTTGAATTGAGTGCGAATTGTGACGTCACAGAAAGCAGGTGGACGTAAAACAATGATATAACCTGGTGCGACAGAGAAGTTGAGTCAGTTAGAGATCAGAGTTTGAAGTCAGTGTTCTAGGTCCCCAGGTCCCCGGCTGCGCTGCTGAGGAGAACAGGAAAGATATGCTGCTATAGTCAGAAGAGTAGCGGTCAATATGTTGCAGTCTTTGTTCAGTCTCCATCTTGCCTCTCACTCAATATCCCTTTCATAACCCTTTCGTAACCCTTTCGAATAAATTGAGAGGTATATTTTTCTAAAGAAGTGTCTTTGTTCGCTCATTGAAGTTGTCGTTATGTTTCTGCATGTATATGTGTTATATAGTCATCTACAGCATCTTAACGACACAATAATAAACAGACGCCGGACGATAAAGAAGCAGGAAAACTTCTTTAACAATATTTACCTCTCACTTTATTTGTAAGGTTCGAAAGGGTTGTTCAAGGTTTGCGTGTGAGAGGGAGTTGGAGATCGAACATAAACTTTAAAATTTTGACCACGACGTCACGTTGTGTCTTTCTCGTTCTCTTGATGCTCAACCGGAGCCCTGGGGTCCACTCTGCTGGGTGCTGGCTTTCTTTATTGCATCTTATCAGCATCTTCTCTGGACCCCAACTCATTAGGGCTAAAAAGCCCCTTCGGCCTGATGTGGCTTTCCCTACCACATCTCACTCCAACTGGCCGCAACTCAACTGGCCCGTCGATCTCTCTCCAACTACCCGCCACTAAACTGGCTGCAACTCGGACTGCGTTATATAATCGTTCGACGCCCACTCGATCTTTGAAATTGAATGTTTAATCGTCATCAAGCGGAAATAACTGTCATGCAGTTTCGAGGTCACTCTCTTCCGGTGCATCAGTCTATGAGTGTATCTTGGTCTTTACCTTGTCCCATTTCAACAACCATTTCCTGCCCACGCGATTTCCTCTCCTAACTGCCATTAGAATGTGTCACTTCCTCCCGGTGCATCACCTTGGAATGGCATTTTTGCTCGGGCCGAAGGTCAAAATATAACATATGTGTATAGTTAGTCATGGCTATGCAACACGTATGCAATTCCCTAACCTCTCGCCATAAAATACCCTCAAATGTGTTGACATGTCGTTAAAATCAACAAATCAATCAATCATCAAAGAATTAGCTTTTTTTTATTTTAACAAATATTCTAGTTTTTAAAACGACCAGCTGGTTTTCAATAAAGGTTGCCAACCTGAAAAAAACCCCCAACAAAAACGAGAAAAAAAAACCAGGAAAAACTCTAATTAATTTCTTGATCTGCCCCGTCAGCTAGACGCTAGAATTATAAATAAAAGCCGATGTATTAGTATAAAGTAATTTCTCAAAAGAAAACACAGTGAAACATCAATTAAAAATGTAAAAGATATTTTTCACTTTTACGTTAAGTTTTTCAAACAACTATACTTAGGACCGTATGCTTTTTTTGCGCTGTCTGTTTGAGAAATTACACCAAAATACAATTATCTTATTTCTCTGTAGTGTCACAAAAATATATTATGACAGGAAAATCATGTATTCAGACATTAGCTGTGAAAGTCGTTGCTGTTAGTACATACTTTTAACGTCTATGGAGGTGTGAGTTACTTAGTGAGATGATGACGTGTTCCCAAGTTCTGATTGAACGTATACGATGTTTTGTAAAGGTGTTGAGCTGGTCAACGTGCCAAGTCTTCATACACGTTCTGGCTAAATTCAGACTTTGTTGTGTTTGGGTCGTTACGAATACAAATCTGTCACGTCGTGGATCCTATGGAAACGGTAAAAATAATCACGTAAAATAAGAAGGAAATTAATGACATGAGACAATTGTTTTGGTCGATTCAATTTCTATTAAATTCTTAACAACGGACTGAGAGCAAAGTTTATTTTAGGTAATATATATATAAAATGCAATTATATATATATATATATATAGTCATCCACAGAAAGATCTGTTTCGTTCTATCAGAACTCATCAGTGTGGCAAGACAGTATCTTCCCGTAGCTGGGATGGAAACCTGGTTGACTCAAACGTCAAACCTAAGCTTCTAACCATTCAGCCACGAGGAGACATTAGCTGCGAAGTAAATTTTAAACGGTTATGAATCACTATTACTATTGTTTACATACATCTGTCCAACGGTTGCCGAGACCTCAATTCATCTACGAAGAGGCTTGCAATAAACGCTAATGGCAGCACGATTACTTCTTCGCCAGAGAACTCAACCCTACGGGGGTAGGGGAGTATATGTTGGTTGTTAATATCTCACTTGATGTGTTTGTGGCAAACCAAATGCGATATAATTTGGAGAGTGCTCAATATCTGTGAGAGAGCTATTATATAATGATAATAAGTAAATCTATATTAGTTTTTATTTATATCTAATAGCGAGGAAGCTTGTCTTCGACCTCAAGTTTCATGACGTTTTATAAACGACAATCATCAGGCAGAGAACGAAAGATTATGAAGAAATCGAAAAAATCTAAAAATACAGTCAAAAAAACGTTAGAATTATTTACTCCTTTAGAGTTTTTCACATCAGTGTTAGCTGATGGTTTTTCACTGGAGTTTGAGTGACAGCAAGTCTCCTCAAGTCTCCGGGACTCGTCTCAGTATTCTGGCCGTTCTTAGCAATGCTGTCGTTTGCATAGTCTCTACCCGCCCGCCAACTTCCAAGTCTTCTAGGCCTTTTAATAATCCTTTAGTTATTGTGCCTAACGCACCAATCACAATTGGGACAATCGTTACTTTCATGTTCCACTGCTTTTTCAGTTCTCTAGCAAGGTCGAGGTACTTATCTTTCTTTTCACTTTCCTTCAGATTTATTCTGTGGTCCGTCGGGACAGCAAAGTCAACAATTTTGCAGATTCTCTTTCTTTTTTTTTTTTTTGTTGTTGTTGATTATTATGAGGTCTGGTCTTCTGGCCGGGATTAGGTGATCCGTTTGTATATCAAAGTCCCATAGGAGTTTATGAGAGTCATTTTCTTGGACAGGTTGTGCATATACCATTTGTTTGTATGGTCGAATTGAAATTTCCTACACATTTCCCAGTGGATCACCATGCCGACCCAGTCGTGTCTCGCCTTGTACTCCTTCTGCGCTAATTTGCTGCATTCGCTTAGTACGTGATTGATCGTTTCGTCTCTGTCACCGCATAGCCTATTATTATTATTATAATTATTATTATTAATGTAGTTTGCTATATTTAAAATTTAAGAGATCTCAATATTATTGAGAGAGCGTATATATTTAAGTTAAGAGAGTTAAGTTTGTTATCACTTCCGTTCATATTGTCATCCACAGACAGACTGGTTAATTGCATCACAACTCTTCAGTGTAGCCAGACACGTAGGACGATCGAAGCTGAAATCGAAATCCACCTAACTATTCGTTAGACTTAGTCTCACACCGCTCAGCCAACAGGCGAATCACATCAGCTAGGGAAATATAAAGCAATAAGTAGTAGCGTTCGTTTGTTTACATTTATACCTTACCAGATACAGAGTGCTATAAGTGTATCTGTATCTGGTAAGGTATAAATGTAAACGTGGTGTAATGGTTAAAGCGATGAACTGCGGAATCGTAGTACGCGGTTTCGTACTCCAGTCGCGCTATTACGTTCACTTTCGGCCAAATACCCTTGGAAAAGGTATGAACCCCCTTATTCTCCCTCCAGCTATGGGTAAATAGTAGGACGGACTAGGTTCTTCAGCCTTGGTGAGGCAACTAGTCTAGGAGAAGGAAAACTCTGAATTCAAACCTGTTAAACTTCGCTTTAAAAAAATTGACCTTGTGTCATATCCTGCTCGCGCGGAGGGGTTGGTAAATAGTACCAGATACAGAGTGCTCAATTCGTTCGAAGAGCATTGCATCATACGAGTGGCAGCTGTAAATTCCTTCGCTAGAGTGCTCAACCCCCTTGGGGGAGCGTATATATATATATATATATATATCATCATCATCATGTCGCGCCGCCTGCACGGTCATCCCTGACCGTCTTTCGCCATTTCTCCCTATCATTCATCGCCTCCGGCAGGTCTTCAGGGTTACATCCCGTGTCCTCACATAGCTGCTGTATGTAAGTTCGTGCTGGTCGTCCCACTCTTGCACATCCATGTGTGGGGGTCCACAGGAGTACATCGCTTATGAGCTCGTCCTTGCTTCTCCAGCAGTGTCCCGTGTGTCTGGTTCGTCGAACTTGTATAGTTTTTGTGATGGGGGGCAAGTGTCCGTATAGTTGGAGTCTCGTGGGGTGTTGTCGCCAGGACTTGTTTAATACTGCTCTCAACATTCTTGTGTAATTTCCGTCCAGCCTCCTCTCCAGCCGCTTCGTAAGCGTCCATGTGGTGCATCCATATAGCAGTATCGACACAACCGCTGCCTCTCAACCATTGGGTTTTCTTTAATCTGAAAGTCAACCATTAAAAAAAAAATGCAGTGATACTACATAGTATCACTGGTGTTATAAGAGGGTACACACTTTTCCCTAGGAAACTATGCCAAAAGTGAACCTAATAACGTGGATGGAGTTCGAACTCACTTACTTCGAGTCCGACACCAGCACTTTTTAGGATTACGTATCAGAAACTCCCCGTATCAATATTATTTAGAGAGCATATACATTTAAGCTAAGTCAGCGTCGTTTGTTCTTACTTTTGTTTATCTATATATGTATTTTTTCATCATATTACGTGTGAAAGAACGTGCGATACTCTGTTCTCATCAGCCGCCAACCAGGGTGATAACTCAGTTTTGGTAGCTCATGGCGATACAGCCACTCCTGGCGCAACCAAAAGTGGCAGTACCGCCTTACTTTTGTTTATCCTTATATATATATAAGTTCAATGGTCTGATAAAATGTTAGACGAG
This sequence comes from Sepioteuthis lessoniana, assembly GCA_963585895.1. Lineage (NCBI taxonomy): Eukaryota > Metazoa > Mollusca > Cephalopoda > Myopsida > Loliginidae > Sepioteuthis > Sepioteuthis lessoniana. The sequence continues at coordinate 13,858,644 of OY757942.1, forward strand.
AAACTGACAGATGCTAGGCACCGTTTAACTCTGCTTCTGCGCTATCTGAATTTTATATATATATATATATATATATATATATATATATATTATTAGACTAACGGTACAGGAAAATTTATACGAACAAAGGATTAACGGAATCATCGGTAGAGAGGGGGAAATCAATTTAAGAAATAAAACTGCGAGGGCTCTTTAGTCCGGCTCTATTCATACAAAAACGCCGGAAAGTGGTAAAAACGGTTAAATAATATAAAGTGTGAAAGGACTGCGAGATGGAAAAAAAAATTATGTCTCACCATATGTCAAATGCGTCTCCCAATATATTCAAAATGTGACTGCTTCTCTGTTCATATAGAAAGGGGTGATCTATAGCAATATAGATCGCCTCTAAGATGTTAAGTTGTACTTTGTCCCAACCTCTATGTAGAACAGAAAAACTGTTTTATTTATAAAGGGTCCACGCAGTTTTATTCTTTAAAATTGTTTTCCCCCTCTCTACCGATGATTTCGTTAATCCTTTGTTTGTATATATATATATATATATATATATTTGAGTTCAATGGTCTGATAAAATGTTATACGAGAAACTGACAGATGCTAAGCACCGTTGACTCTGCTTCTACACTATACTAATTCTATATATATATATATATATATATATTTTCTTTAAAGAAAAAACCAAAGACCGGTTATTTTAGGATTATAAATTTATTTCCATCCTGTTTTGCGTTTCTGGTGTGAACTAAAAACACGAAGAAATATATAACAGGACTTCTTCAGATCTAATGGATAAATAAAACAGAATAGACACGGGGGGAGGGGGATGGAGAGAGTTGAAGAGTTGACTCCTCGTTTTATTGAATTTCCGTTTTTTTTATTTACCTATTTAATTTAAATATTCAGATCTTGAATGATTTTCTTGTCCTGAAGGAATTACTCCCAACTCTGTTTAAACTGGACCAAATAATACTATATATATATATATAAGTTCATTGGCATGATGAATGCACAGCAAGAAATTGATAACAAATAAAATATTTTCTTTTATTTTCTTTTATTTCGTTAATTTTTTATTTTCTCAAAAATTTTCGAACTTTTACCATCGTTGGGAGAAAAAAAACGTTTTGGGGAGCAAGAAATTTTTGTAAGTTTTTAAAGTTTTCAAAGGATTGCGATTATCATTAGGTTTGGAGGGAGCGTTTATTATATCGATTGATCGGCTGGTTTATTTTTTATCAAGATGTTTGAGACTGTCAACTTTTATTTTAAGACAGAGTGATTAAGCTTCATTTTAAATCTAAATGGCATATCGTTTTGCTGATTTTTTAATCTGTTTATTTTCTTTCTTTCCTTCTTTTTTAATTATGATTTTAACTATGATTTCTATGATGGTGAATTTTCCATCTCAGTAAAGATTGTGCAGCCCAATCGACCAGAGCCGAAGAGTTAAGACACCTCAAGCAAGTGTCCTGGATATGACTTAAATTATATGATGCACAAGCTACAGTCTGGGATCTTTGGAAAATGTGCAATATTCCTTTGTTACCATTACTCCCAGGTCAACTGACCCAGATTGGTGGTACCTGTCAGGATCCCATCTATGGGCCAAATTGAAGTATTTAAACATTTCATCATCATCATGTCGTGCCGCTAGCACGGATATCCATGACCCTCTCTCGCCACTTCTCCCTATCATTAATCACCTCTGGTAGGTCTTCAGGGCTACATCCCATATCCTCACATAGCTGCTGTATGTATGTTCGAGCTGGTCGTCCTGCTTTTGCCCGGCAATATGTAGGGGTCCATAGGAGTACATCACTTATGAGCTCGTCCCTGCTTCTCCAGCAGTGTCCTGCATGTCTGATTCGTCTAACTTGAATAGTTTTCGTGATGGGAGGCAGGTGGCGGTATAGTTGGTGCCTTGTGGGGTGTTGCCGCCAGGACTTGTTCAATATTGTTCGCAGAGTTCTCGTGTAATTGCCGTCTAGCTTCTTCTCTAGCCGTTTTGTTAGCGTCCAAGTAGTGCATCCATACAGTAGTATCGAAACGACCGCTGCCTGGAAGAAACTGTGTTTCATTTTATCGGTCAGGTCTGATTTCCATATGATCGATAGTCTATCGATAGCTATCCATGCCTTTGTTAGCCGCGTGTCGATGTTCTTTTTCGGTTGATGAGACGCTGCTTCTTAGGTAGGTGAATTTGTCTACTAGTTTCAGAGGGGTTCCGTCTAGTGTGGAGATGTCGCCCGTTTGATTATAGCACATATATTCCGTTTTGTGTGCATTGACATGGAGGCCAATACCTGTGGCGGTTCGTTCTAAACTATGCAGTAGTGTTTAGGCTTTTTTGATGTATTTGCCAGTATCGCTATGTCATCAGCGTAGTCGGCGTCGGTAATTGTTTTAAACCATTAAACTTAAAGAATATGAATGAAAAATCTTGACTAGAATTATGAGTGTTTGATATCATTACTTGAAAATATTTTGTGTCCCTGAAATGATATTAAACAACATCTGACGGTTCCAGTCTTGGAATTTGGGAATGAAGAGTCTTTTTTCATTATCATTCCTCTTCGATGTTCTATGACTCGGAGTGATTGTACTTGTCAGTATCCATTTATGGGTCAAATCATCATCATCATCATCATGCCATGCCGCCAGCACGGATATCCCTGACCCTGTCTTGCCACTTCTCCCTATCGTTTATCGCCTCAGGCAGATCTTCAGGGCTACATCCCGTATCCTCACAGAGCTGCTGTATGTATGTTCAAGCTGGTCATCCTGCTTTTGCTCGGCCATCAAGTGATGTACTCCTGTGGGTCAAATAGTATTGCTCTATCTTTTATTATTATTAATATCAAATAGAATCATGTGGGTTAAAAAGTAATACTTAAATCATTTAACAGAGCGCGATCAAATGATTAAGTTTTGTTAATATTTAAGAATTAGCAGTGTAAAATATTTAAAAAAATCTTGAAGCCATTTAACTATGTGCAAACAAATGTGCTCTGTATCATTTATAAATAATGTTACTTATAACCTATTCCCGTAAAAATCATTTATGATATATGTATGGATAGAATTTAGCATTAGACAACCATCTGGGGTTGATGTGCCATAAAATCAAGCCAAAAGTGATTTTTTGAGCGGATGAGTATTTCTACAAATATCATATTACTGTAATCCATAGATTTGTTTCGGTGTCTATAATGATTTAATCAAGAATAATATTATATATATATATGTGTGTGTGTGTGTGTGTGTGTGTGTGTGTGTGTATGTGTATGTGTATGAAAGGGTCATTTAATAAGATGGGATTATTTGCCGTAGGATTGGCCAGGGGAAGTACTGTTTATGGTTGCATCTTTTTCAAAGAAATTAACAGTGATTGATCCTTTCCTTTCCCACAATACTGTCATTGCCAGTCGGCTAGGGCTGTAGAATACACCAACACCATTTCTGCAGTGAGGTAAGAGACTCCCCGCAACCCGTGTCTTAAATATAACACTAAGCAATCTGATGGTAAGGTTCCAGTAATGCTGGAGCTTTGTGGAGTAGTCTTCATTGCCATCGCTCCCAGGTACACTCTGGCCCGGAGTGGTAGCAGCTGATAGGGTCCCATCTTTGAGTTAAATAGAACGAAAATGCATACTAATGCTAAACTGAATTGCTTAAAATAAAACTGTTTTGATATTCAAATTGCGTGCAGATGCTAAACTGAACGGGTTGAAAGTGAATGATTTTGACATGTAAATTGCGTACTTATCTTAAGTTGAATTGTTGGAAATAGAACTGTTTTTGACATTGAAAATGTACTTAAGCTAAAGGGAATTGTTTAAAGTATAAATGTTTTGACATTTAGCTGTGTGTGGGCAAAAACTATACTTATACTAAACTGAATTGTTTGAAATAGAACTATTTGACAAAACTGAATAGCTTGAAATATAAATGTTTTTGACAATTAAATTGTGTATTTATTCTAAACTGAATTGTTTGATATGGAACTGTTCATTGGTATGAAAAATACATTTGGCATTAAATCACCTACAAAGGTTGATATGCCATAAAATCCCAACTAACAAAACTGTTTGCATGACCTTCTTTACTGACCACTTGGCCAGAACTTTTTTTTAATATCTACTTGGTTGGACTGTGTTATCACTTGCTGCCTGATGCGCCCCAGAATGAGAATGTCGATGGGAATCCCGGTGAAAGGGTAAGAACCCCTAGCCAAAGTGTCCTTGATATGACTCCAATCCATCTAATGTTTAGGAGAAGCAGATCATTGCCATTTCTCCCTGATCCACTCCGTTAGGGTCCCATATATGAGTCAAATAAAATATTTAATCATTTACTATACTTGAACACACTTAACTGTGTACAAACAAATGATTAACGTTAAACTGAATTATTTGTATTATACAATACAATTGTAAATGAATAATACTTAATATAATTATTAGTATTAGATAGGAATACTTGAAACGATTTGATAGTCTGCAAAAAGTAACCCATTAATAACATAAGCTGGTGTGTCCTCGTGGTGTAATTGTTAAAGCGCAGGAGTTCGAACTCCAGTCGGAGAAATACCCCCTGGGAAAGGTAAGAACTCCCTTAACCATCCAGGTATGAGTTAAATAATACCCTTCTGTTCTTCTAGAAGGATGGCTATGGCATAAAAGTTCGTTGGTTGGGTTTTATGGCATATCAACCTTTGTAGGTTATTTAACGCCAAGTCCATTTTTATGGTTAAAGCAGTTTTATTTCAGATAATTCAGTTTAGGATAAGTACACAGTTTAGATGTCAAAACAGTTCTATTTCAAGCAATTCAGTTTTGAATAAGTATGCAGTTTAAATGTCAAAACAGTTCTATTCTAAACAATTCAGTATAGCATAAATACGCAGTTTAAATGCCAAAGACAGAAAAATCAAGAAACCACAGCTTTGTACTATTTAACAGATAGATAGGACCCTTATCAGGTGCTACCACTCTGGACAAGAGTGGACTTGGGAGCGATGGTAGTGAGAGGGTACTCCATATTCTCCAAAGATTGTTTAGAGTCATAATCAGGACACCCGTTTGGGGGGGGTCATACTCCTTTGCAGAAAAGAAGTCTGTGTATTCTACAGCCCCAGCCAACTGAGCAGGCTTTGGCATTAAATAACATACAAACGTTGATATGCAATTAAACAAAGAAACCCAAAACATGAGCTGTTTTGAGAAAAACCTAAGCTAGACTTTAATAGATATATGGTTAATAAATAAAATGCTATTACATTTATATAATGATGACTTAATAACAATTGAGAACATTATGTAAATAACTAAGGGATCTATGACGGCGGTGGTGGCGTATATTCAATTACAGACAAACGGACGTATAATTTATCTTTTATTAAGATCATTTATGAATAATTGATAATATATTAGTATGTGCAAACAAATGATTGGGAATAAACAAAAAATGTTTGAATTTTTAAGAAATACAATAAAACATTGAAGATACAATTATGATCACATTCAATCGTTTACAAATTAATCAAATGACAGCATTAAGTTACTCATTAGGAGTTGATAACTAAACCTAATCCTATCTGTCTTTCAATTTACTTTCGTTATGTTGCCCAATGGGCTACGACAGTAGAATACGACGATTGGACTGCTGCAGATGGGTTAGACTTTCCACCAACAAGACTCGTAGATATTACAATAAGCCACCTGGTGATAAGGTTCTACACCTGGAGTTTTGAGAAATGTGGTATATACCTTCATTGTTATTACTCTCAGGTTCACTATGACCTGGTGTGCTGGTACCTATTAGGATCCCATCCATAGGTTAAATAGACTATAGAATCTTATACTAAACATGGAATTATTTAACTCAGAACAAACAAATAATTCAAGTTAAATTGAATTTTTAGTTTTGTGCAAACATGATGATCAAAGGAATTATTCGTGTTAGACAGCAAAAACATTTATCCGTGTGAAAATAGAATTATTAGCGTTTGATAGCAATTCTTAAAACCATTTAAATATATGCTTACCCAGTTGGCTGGGGCTGTAGAATACACCGACTGCTTCTCTGCAGAGGGGTAAGACTCCTTCCAACGAGTGTCCTGTATATGACACTAAACAATCTGATGATGAGGTTCCAGTATTACAGGTGCTTTGTGGAGTGCCCCTTCATTGCCATCGCTCCCAGGTTCACTCTGACTCAGAGTGGTTACACCTGATAGGGTCCTGTCCATGGACCAAAAGAAAAACTAAACTGTGTACGTAAGCTAGACTAAATCGTTTGAAATAGAATTGCTTTGACATTTAACTGTGTGTCGACAAAAACTATATGGAAACTAAATTGAATTGCTTGAATTAAAACTGATTAAATAAACTGAATAGCTTGAAACAGAAATGTTGTTTTTTTTAAGTAAACTGTGGGCTCATGCTAAACTGAATTTTAAAAAAAAACTGATTATTGGTAAAAAGATTGATCTGGATTTAAGTAATCTACAAAGGTTGATATGCCAAAAAACCCAAACAACCTACCAACCAGCCAACGAATTATGTGCAAAGTCTAAATAGCATTATTTTACGTCATTTAACTTTGTGCAAACAAAAAATTGCAATACTGGAAACCATTTTTCTGTATATAAACAATAAATGCCTGTTCATGAAACTATGTAACTGTGTGCAAACAAATGAACTACAGCTTGTTTATAAAATGTTACTTAAAACTATTCCTTTAAAAATAATATATATATATATATATATACCCAACTCTTTTTCAAGATTCGTCTTGAGGTCAGTTTTTAAGCGGAGTATAATAGGTTTGAATGTAGAATTTGACTTCTCGACCAGTTGCCATAGCAAAGTTAAAGAGCCCAGTCTGTTCTAAAATTTACTCATTGATGGAGGAAGAATAATTGCATTGCTACCTGTCCCTGAGGCATTAACACAATAGGAAATGCAAAACGCCTGTGTCAGGATTTGAACTCGGGTCACCATGTCCCTTTCCTGTAAGAATTACGATTACACCACGATTAACCCCTTAATCATAAATACTTAAATATAATAACAAGATAAACAGGATTTAGCATTTATTAACCTTCAAGGGTTGATATGCCATTAAACCAAGTAGCCGCATCAATTTGTAGATAAAACTGCAGGATTAAATTCTATTTTAAGAACGTGGTCAACAGCATTATTACGCTCGGCAAAACTAATTCAAAGATTTCTGAAAAGATTTGCAGTCACTTTTAATTTGGGGAAGATTACCCTCCCCCATTTATTACGGAAAAACTCAAATATCTTGCATCAAGCATTAAAATTTCAATTTTTACCAGTTTTCTTTTTCTCACTGTAAGTAAATTTACAAAGAATTTTTTTTTTACTTAAAAGAAGCATAGTTTAAATTATATTAGCTTGTCAAATGATATTTGTGTAAATTACTTTCTCGTTGGCCTAGTGGGTAGAGTGTTCGCCTAATCATTCGGGAGACCGGTATTCAATCCCAGGTCGAGTAATCCCAGGTCGACTTTAACAATGGTGCTCGCTTAACACTTAGCATTACAAGGTATGGATCAAAGGTATAGTGGAGTAATCCAGGAAAAGGAATAGCGCCCTCCTTTACACCTCGGTGTAGTAGCTATTGAAAAGGGGGCCTTTGGGTCGCCCTCGACTAAGGGAGACAACTTTATTTGCTTATATGGTTTTATATTACTATTTCTATTTAATGATAATCATTTTTTCCCAGTCAGTCAACTGTTTTTATGTGACTTATAAAAGTCTTTATTTAACAATTATAACTTCAAGAAGCTATTCATAATACTTATAATTTACATTTATATGGTATCAAGTATTCCTATCTAATACAAATAATTTTTGAACATATTTATTTGATTCATTGATGGAACCCTAACAGGTCCTACCACTCGGAGTCAGAGTGGACATAGGAGTAATTATAAGTAAACAAGCAAATATATAGGGAGGATTAGATTAGTTTGGATTTAAATTTCAATTCATTTTCATCAATAATAAAACGACCAGTAAGTTGGGGCTGTAGCATATACCGACCACATCTTTGCCGAAGGATAAGACCCCCTCAGACAAGGTTCCAAGATATGACTCTCAACTACCTGATAGTGAGGCTCTAGTCTTTGGGAAATGTTGAGTACCCCTTCTTTGCGATTACTCCCAGATCCACTCTGACCTGGAGTGCTAGTACCTGTTAGAGTCCTATCTATGGATCAAATATATATGTTTGGCTATTACTACTACAAGCAGTCCATCATATCCAATAATGACATCTGGCTGATTTTTCCCCAGTTGTTTCTCAATTTTTTGACAGGATATTCCCATTGTTTCTGCAGAGGGGTAAGACCCCCCACAACGAGTGTCCTGTATACGATACTAAACAATCCGATGGTGACGTTCCAGCTATGCTGGAGCTTTGGGAAGGGCGAAGTACTGTTGTATTTTGACCTTCGGCCCGAGCAAACATGCCATTACAAAGTGATGCACCGGAAGGAAGTGACACATTCCAATGGCCAGTAATCGAAAGAGATCGCGTGGGTGGATTTGGTTGATGAAATGGGACAAGGTAAAGCCCATGATACACTCATAGACTGATGCACCGGAAGAGAGTGACCTGTGAACTGCATGACGGTTATTTCCGCTGGATGACGATCAATCATGCCATTCCAAAGATCGAGTGGGCGATCGAGTGGGCGTTGAACTATTATATAACTCAGTCAAGACAGAAGTCAAGTGACAATTGCGGTTAGAGTTGGAGTCGGAGTTATAGACGAGATGTGGTAGGGAAATCAAGACCCGGCCAAAGGGGCCCTCAGGAATCCCGATGGAGTTTGGGGACCAGAGAAGTTGCTGATAAGATGCAGTAAAGAAAGCCAGCACCCAGCAGAGTTGACCCCAGGGCCTCCGGTTGAACATCAGGAGAACGATAAAGACCCAACGTTGACGGCCATAAGAGTGGGGGTCAAAATATTTCAGTTCTGTTCGGTCTCCAACTCCCTCTCACACGCAAACCTTGAGTAACCCTTTTCGAACCCTTACAATAAAGTGAGAGGTACATATATTTGTTAAAGAAGTCTTCCTGCGTCTGTCTTTGTTTGTCCATAAATCTATTCAATCTTTTTAAAAATTGGATTTGGTTTGGTTTGGTTTAGTTTAATGCCATATAAACTGTTATAGTTTATTTAATGCCAAAACATATTTATACATATTTATTGAATATATGAATTCTAAACACATTTTCAAGATAATATTTTTAAACGATCCTAAGTTGATTTTGTTTATTTTCACAGTTAAATAGTTTTATTTATTTCTATTTAAAGCGAATACTTCTATTTAGTGTTAATAATTTATTTCTGCACAGTTTAATGTTTTTCATTCAGGCATTAGCACAATGGGAACTGTAAAACACCTGGGTCAGGATTTGAACTCGGGTCACTATGTCCCTTTCCTAAAAAAACTAACATTACTCCACGATTAACTCCTTAATCATAAATACTTACATATAATTTCATGATAAACATGATTTAGCATTAATTAACCTTCAAGAGTTGATATGCCATTAAACCAAATAGCCTAATCAATTTGTTGATAAAACAACGGGATCAAATTAAGTATCACTAACAATTCAATTAAATACCCGTTATTTGTTTAGACTCAGTAAAAGAATCAAAGAGTTCTATTTCAAACAATTCAATTTAGCATAGATCATTTGTTTGCACTCAGTTTAGTATGTCAACGAAGATAAATTGTTCCAAATATTGATATATTCAGAGTTCCCTGAAACTAGTAGACAAGTTCACCTACCTCGGAAGCAGTGTCTCATCAATCGAGACAGTCATGAACACACAACTAGCAAAGGCATGGGCAGCTATCGATAGGCTATCGTTCATATGGAAGTCAGACCTGACCGATGAAATAAAACGCAGTTTCTTCCAAGCAGCGATCGTATCGATACTGCTATATGGACGCATTACATGGAACCTAACTAAACGCATGGAGAAAAGGCTTGACACAAGAATGCTTTGAGCAATATTGAACAAGTCATGGAGGCAGCACCCCACAAAGCAGCATCTGTGCAGCCACTCACCACCCATCACGAAAACTATCCAAGTTAGACGAACCAGACATGCGGGACACTGCTGGAGAATTAAGGAGGAACTTATAAGTGATGTACTCCAGTCGACCCCTTCACATGGACGATCAAAGGCAGGACGACCAAGTAGACCCTTTATACAGCAGATCTATGTCCTGAAGGCCCGCCGGATGCAATGGACAATAGAGAATGGTGGCGAGAAAGGGTCAGGGATATCCGTGCTGATGGCGAGACATGATGATGATTTTATGTATATCACTGACAATTCAATTAGTCATTTTTCTACACACAGTTAAATGCGCAAACAGTTCCATTTCAAACAATTCGGTTTAGCAAAAGAGCTCAGTTATTTGTTTACAAAGAGATAAATGTCAAAACAACTCTATTTCAAGCAGTTCAATTAAGCATAAGTATAGAATTTAAATGTCAAACAATTCTATTCAACCCGTAAATAGGACCCTAACAGGTGCTACCCCTCCGGGCCAGACTTGATCTTATGGGAGTAATGGCAATGAAGGGGTACTCCGCATTCCCCCAAGCTGCAGTATTACTGAAGCGTTACCATAAGATTATTTAATCCAACTTACAAACCCCTCCGCTCGGGCAGGATATGACACAAGGAGTTTAACAGATTTGAATTCTCCAAGACTAGTTGCCTCACCAAGGCTGAAGAACACAGTCTGTCCTACTATTTACCCATAGCTGGAGTGAGAATAATTGGATTCATACATTTCCCAAGGTTATTAGTGCTATGTGAAATGCAATCATTCTCGTCCAGGATTTGAACTCGAATCGCAGTGACCATTTCCAACAACGATAACCATTACACCACGGGTACCTCCACCATAAGATTGTTTAATGACATATTTAGAACATTCGTTGGGGATGTCTTACCTCTTTGTAGAGATGCAGTCGGTGTATTCTGTATCACTAGCCGACTGGGCAAAACATTGTTTTAAAATACATGAAACTATGTAAGTGAACACACAAATGATTATTAAATAGAATTATTAATAAAGCTATTTTGTAATTTCTTTGAAGCATAGCACAATTTATTCGTTTCTCTTGTATTGTATCAATTTAGAGGCCTATTACAATGCGATATGATGATTATTTGAATCAAATTTCTAAGTAAAAAAACTTCATCGTCAGTGACTTTTTAAATGAACACGACGTTGGATGTTCAATTTTTTTTTTTTTTTTTTTTGATGTTGTAAACATGATGTCACGTGGGGTGTTAGAACGGCATGTTGGGAGTTGTGATTATGGTGCCACGTGATGTGTTTAAACGCCATGCGGAATATACGTGATTTTCGTTGCCCTAAACAATTTTATTTTATTTTATTCAACATATTCTATTTTCTTTTAACATAAACATTTAAATATTAAATATTAGAATATTAAATATTAGAATATTTAAATATTTAACTTAAATAATATAAACATTTAATTAAATGCAAAAATAATGTTGCCCATTAAGCTGGAGTTGTGGAATACACTGACTGCACCTCTGCAGAGGAGTAAGAACCCCACCCCCGACACGAGTGTCCTGATATATGACACTAAACAATCTGATGGTGAGGTTCCAACAGTGCTGGAGCTTTTGGAAATGCGGAGTACCCCTTCATTGTCATCACTCCCAGGTCCACTCTGGGCCGGGGTGGTAGCATCTGATAGAGCCCTATCTATGGGTTAAATAGAACTAGCAGCATACTTATGCTAAAAGGAATTGTTTGTGTAAACTGAATAGCTTGAAATAGAAATGTTTTTGACAATTAAACCGTACTTACATATAAACTGCGTGCTTATGCTTAACTGAATTATTTGAAATAGAACTGTTTTTCGGCATTAAAACTGTATTTACACTTAACTGAATTGTTACATATAACTGCTTGAATAGTTTGAAATAGAAATGTTTTTGACAATTAAACTGTGTACTTATGCTAAACTGAATTGTTTTAAATAGAACTGATTATATACTGATATAAAAATGCATTTGGCGTTAAATAACCTACAAAGGTTGATATGCCATAAAACCTAATGACAATGATTTTTTCTTTATAGAAGCAATAGGACGTAATGATGGTAATCTCAGAATTAAGGAGAATTAATAGCGAAGTTACACCCTCAGATTAACAAGAAGTTAGTATTAAATATCACTAATTAACATGCGCGTTTTAAATACATATTTAAGTTTAAAAAACAAGAATAAAATTATATAAATAAAATAAATTAGATTAAATTTATGAGAACATAAACTGAATTCTTCCTGTTAAACAAAGATGCTTGAAACCATTTAACGATGTGCAAATAAGACTATTGGTATTAGATACGAATACTTCATCATCATCATTATCATGTCGTGCTGGAAGCACGAATATCCTTGACCCTCTCTCGCCACTCCTCCCTATCATTCATCGCCCTAGGCAGGTCTTCAGGACAACATCCCGTATCCTCACATAGCTGCTGAATGTATGTTCGTGCAGGTCGTCCTGCTTTTGCACGGCCATGTGTGGGGGTCCATAAGAGTACATCTCTTATGAGTTTGTCCCTGCTTCTCCAGCAGTGTCCTGCATGTCTGGTTCGTCTAACTTGAATAGTTTTCGTGATAGGAGGGAGGTGGCCGTACAGTTGGTGTCTTGTGGGGTGTTGCCGCCAGGACTTTTTCAAGATTGCACGCAGCATTCTGGTGTAATTGCCGTCTAGCTTTTGTTAGCGTCCATGTAGTGCATCCATATAGCAGTATCGATGTGACCGCTGCCTGGAAGAAACTGCGTTTCATTTTATCGGTTAGGTCTGATTTCCATATAATCGATAGCCTATTGATAGCTATCCATGCTTTCGTTAACCTCGTGTCGATGTCCTTTTCGGTTGATTCGACCCTGCTTCCTAGTTAAGTGAATTTGTCTACTAGTTTAAGAGGGGTTCCGTCTAGAGTGGGGATGTCCTCCGTTTGATTATAGCACATATATTCCGTTTTGTGTGCATTAACATAGAGGCCTATGCCTACGGCTGCTCGTTCCAAACTATGCAGTAGTGTTTCGGCTTGGTCGGGTGTATTTGCCAGTATCGCTATCTCATCGGTGTAGTCGGCGTCGGTAATTGTTTTTGCGGGGTACCTTCTGCTTCTTTTCTCTCTGATTTTGTCAATCGATGTTCTAAGTACACAGTCTAGACAAATGATAAAGAGGTACGGAGCCAGCGTGTCCCCTTGTAGTACTCCTGCTACAATGTCGAAGTATTCTGTGTCTCCATCTGACCATTTAACTGTGTGCAAAAAATATATGTATTGATATTACATTTTAATACCTAACCATTTAACTATGTACAAATGAGTGAAGAGTAAAAAAAAAAGTAAAGTTAGCGACTTTAGCCGAGGGGGACCCGAAGGCTCCCTTTTCAATAGATACTACACCGAGGTGTAGGGGGTGGCATTACTCCATTGCTCCAGTTTACCCTTACTCCTTACCTGATAATGCTGAGTGCTCAGCAATGCGGCATTTTTTGAGTTTTTGGTATGACTCGACCTGGGATTAAACCCTTGTTTTCTGGACCATTGGCAAACACTCGACAGTTAGATAGCAATACGTCAAACTATTTAACTCTGTGCAAACAAATGAACTGTGGCTCGTTTAAAAATGTTCCCTGCAAACTTTTTGTTTTCAAAGCATACGTATCTAATATATGTACATACAGCATTTAGCATTAAATAAACCACAAGGGTTGATATGCCATAAATCCAATACATTAATGAAGCATTAATAAAAAAGATGCCGCAAGTTTCTTAAAAATAATTCTTAAAAATAATTCCTCTCCCTCGATTGGAGTTTTGCAAAAAAACAACGTTATATATCAATTTAAATGTCCTTTAGGAGATTGTATCTCTGATAATAATAAAATATATGTTGGTTTAAACTCAACTACCCTCTCGAGGAGACTTACAATGCACCTTTCTGATACAAGTTCAATAGCTCAGCATTTAAATAACATCCATGCCCAACAATACAATTACGGAAATTCTCGCCGACAACACAACAATATTAGAATATCAAAATAATAAACAAAAACTACAGATTCTCGAAGCACTACATATTAGAAACATGCAACCAGCACTGAATAGAATTAATTTTCAAACCAGTGCTAATGTACTTAAATGTCTTTAGCTACTGGCACTATTTACAGAATTACATTTAAAAGCAAACGCCATAATCTTCAACGGTAAAGACGCTCTTACATAGTCGTAATATGCTAAAACAAAAGTTACATCCCTTTTGTAATAGATCCTCCCCTGATGATGGCCTAAAGTCGGGCAGAAAGTACTTGGGATACATACGACTATGGCCAATACATAAATCAATTCCCCGCGAATACGATAAAATTAATACGGGATTTCGAACGGATCCAGAAGAAAATATGTAGCCATAAAAAGTCTATTATGTTTAATGAAATTTATATTAACGAAGAAATGCTGCCAATATATATATATATATATATATATATATATATATATATTCTAAAACTAATTTCTAAACAAACGGAGGGGGACTTTGGAAATAATATCATTGGGAAATGTACGAAACCCCAATCCTCCAAGCTATTGGTTGAATTGTATTATTGCTGTTCTTCTATCAGGATGGCTTTGGCATTAAATAACCCATAAAGGTTTATATGCTATTAAATGAAGGTGCTAATATTGTATATTGGGAAGAAGAACAACAACAATAACGCTGATATATAAAAATATAACCTGCTTCTTTTCTTTTCTTTTTTTGGTTGGTTCGTTGGTTGGTTTGGTTTTATGGCATATCAACCCTTGTAGGTTATTTAACGCCAAATCCATTTTATGCTGTCAGTTCTATTTCAAACAATTCAGTTTAGCATGCGTACACAATTTAATTGTTAAAAACACTTCCATTGTAAGCTATTTAGTTTATTCAAACAATTCTAATTCAGGTAATTCAGTTTAGTATAAGAAGAGATTTTGTTTACACAGTTAAATGTTAAAACAGTTCTATATTAAACAATTCAGTTTAGTGTAAGTACAGTTTCAATGTCAAAAACAGTTTCATTTCAAACAATTCAGTTTAGCATAAGTACACAGTAAAAATGTAAGTACACAGTTTAATTCTCAAAAACATTTATATTTCAAGCTACTCAGTTTAGTCAAACAGTTCTAATTCAAACAATTCAGTATTAGAATAAGTATGCAGTTAGTTCTATTTGACCCATAGATAAAGCTCTATCAGGTGCTAACATTCGGGACCAGAATGGACGTGGGATCAATGGTAATGAAGGGATGTTCCGCATCCCCCAAAGCTCTCGCATCACTTGGAACCGAACCATGAAATTGTTTTGTGTCATATCCAGGACACTCGTTGGTGGGGTTTACCACTCTGCAGAAGTGAAGTCAGTGTATTCTATAGCCCCAGCCGACTGGGCAATACACAGAGTTATTGTCAAAACAGTTCTGTTTCGAGCTATTCAATTTAGCATCAGTACAAAAGTTTAAATGTTAAAACAGTTATATTTTTAACAATTCAGATTAGCATGAATACCCAGTTTAAATGCAACAAGCAGTAAACTCCTGAAACCACGGTTTAGTTCTATTTAACCTATAGATAAGACCCTTATAAGGCGCTACCACTCTAGGCTAGAGGGATACTCCGCATTCCACAAAGCTCTAGCATTTCTGGAACCTCACCATCAGATTGTTTCGTGTCATATACAGGACATTCCTGGGGGGGTCTTACCCCTCTGCAGAGAAGCAGTTGGTGTATTCTACAGCCCAGGCCGACTGCGGATGAGGAGGATCGAAACTCAAGTAGTAATACAAGAACTCATCAAGAAAGGAATAGAAAAGTTATCTATCAGTATCCAAGCAAGCACCAACGTACACTCTGCCTATATCAACCTACTCTGGACATTTCATAAGGGCAAAATGATTAAATTGATAAATTTGCATTTAATATAATTAGAAATGTCGTTTATTACCTCGGAACAAGTGTTTAATCACAGCTCCACCTGATGAAAACCGATAATAATAATAATAATAATAATAATAATAATAATAATAATAATAATAATAATAATAATGATAATAATAATTTTGACCTTACCACAGAGCTAAAAACGCAGTGGAACATCTTAAATGTACTTTTGAAAACGGTCTTCAAAGGGTTTTTAAAAAAAGACTGGAGAAATTAGAAATTTGAGGAAGAATCGTGACTATCTGAACCACAATATTGTTTAAATCGATTACAATACTTAAAAGAGTTCTTGGCACCTAAGAAGACCTACTGTCAACCAGACTCCAATGAAAGATCAACCATAATGATACGAATGATAAGGATACAACACAATAGTAAATGCTGATTACGTGGAGAAAAAGATGAATCGGTTATTAATATTATTATATTAAGTGAGTGTAGCAAGCTGGCACAATGGAAGTAAACGACGAGACACGATTGGGTGGGTAAGCTGCTCTATTAGGAATTGTGCAAAAGATTGAAATTTGACCATCCTAGGAAAAAATATTTGCACAAATCAAAACCCCTTTCGAAAGTATGAGACGCATAAAATTTTGGGGGATTAATGACCTACAATGGATGATGTGGCAAAAAGCCTTCCCCCAAAACAAACCAAACCAAGTCTTTCAAACTCCAATAAAAAAAACGACCTGCTAACGCTAGTGTGAAAAACTTACTACTACTACTACTACTACTAATAATAATAAGAAGAAGAAGAAGAAGAAGAAGAAGAAGAAGAAGAAGAAGAAGAAGACTGATTATGGCTCCCAGTTATTGCAATGGCAGCAAAAATAATCTAGAGAAAAACTAAAAAAACAATTTTAAAAACCTACAAAACAAAAATGGGAAGAAAAAGCATCTGTATGAATACTAGATGTTGTAAAGTTGATGACCGTTGTTGAAGGCGACCCGAAGCTTCCTTTTTGAAAGCTACTACACTAAGGTGTAGGGGAGGTTTCTATCCCTTTGCCTGGATTGCTTCACTTAATCCTTGATAAGTATTTTATACTGCGGAGTGATAAGCAAGGAGTCATCAAATACCATTTTAAAGTCTTTAGTATGACGCGACCTGGGATTGAACCCAGGTCTCCCGGACCATTGGCGAACACTGAGTCGAAAATGATATAATTTAGACATAGCTATGAAAGGTAAAAGTGAGAAGGGATATTGAATCTTTTTCTGCACAAAATAATGTCATTAGAACTTATTATATCAAAGCAAAACTTGATAATACGTTTGAAAATAGCAAGTAAGGTTATGTTGTGATGGAGACGAAACAGTTAATTACATAATAAGTGAACGCAGCAAGCTAACACAAATAGAATATAAGAAGAAGCATGATTGGGTAGAGAGGGTAATCCATTGGGAACTGCGCAAGAAAATGAAATTTCACCATTCTAACAATAGGTATATGCACTAACAAGAATTTTCCTCAATATATACACTTAGACTGCATTTATAGATAAACGTTCCTCATCTCAGAAAATAAGATTTTGGGATGATAACAACGTCTTTTATATTTAATGACATTCTTACAACCTGAATGTTATATGGATAAGTACTCTTTGGAATAATCATCCGGAAGTTTATTAAAAGCGACTCTACATCCTATATGTTAGATAATGACCATCTTACAACCTGTACGTAATAAGAGTAAGTAATACTATTAATAATAGTATACGAAATAGGTAAAACGTTGTGTCTATAACAATCAAGATGAGGATAACTGATCGAATAACTCTGAGTATTATAATGATAATTCCTCATCGCATAAACTCAGTTAGAAAAGGAAATATTTAAACGTTGTGACTTACAATGAACAGGAGCACAACACTTTGATAAAATCAGTGTTTAATAATGATTATTCCTCATCTCAGTAATTCAGACAGAAACGTCTGATTTCATTTGGCAGAGAATTTATTGTGTAACTTAATGACTTTAAATGTAATTTAATAATAAAAAGACTCGCAAAGGTAGACACTCTTAATATGGTCCGAACATGTTAATTATTCTAAAACAATAGACACATTTTACAAAATCTTTTTGTAATCTTAAGCTATTTCTCAGTTTTCGTAACTTATATTATCCAACCGCAATTATGACCAAAGGTTACACTGAAAACGTGTGTAAGTTCTAAAAACTTAATCAACTGTATACGAAAGCCTCTCCCTCAAACAAGACTAAAACAACGTTGTCTATTATGTCACACAGCTCTTGAAACGCGAATAATAACTTTGAATATAATACGACAATGCATAGACAATAAACCGTCAAAGCTTTGCGAAGAAAAGCGGCCTGACAATTTCTGGTAAGTGGCCACAAACCAGCCAATAGATCTTTTTTACATCAAAAGCCTGGCCTTGTACCAGGGACTTGATAACCTTGGATTATTGTTTTTCTTCTTAAGAGTCTTATTTTTTTTTTTGCTGTCGCAGACAATAATTAACGTGAGTCAGCGGTGGGTATATATTCTCGGACTGTACATGTCTCTCTGTCCACCATTTTCTCATAGCTGCTGAGTTTCTCGCCAAGATAGCGAGCGAAGTTTTCACTGCAATTTTTCCCTTTGCCGATTTTTGGGAGTTCCACATTTCACTATGCCAACCTATACTTTGTATTATTTCAATGGCCGCGGCCGTGCCGAAATTTGCCGAATGATGTTTGCCGCCGCTGGTGTTCAGTATACAGACAAGAGGTTCGAATTCAACGAATGGGACAAATATAGGAAGGGTAAGTATTCTCAAATTATATTTCTTCTCCCAATTCTGGTGCACATATTAAACTGAACATGTATCTATCCGTATACGAGTCGATCTTATTAAATGTATATTCTAGATGCTTGGTTTAGTTTGATTTTATGGCATATCAATCTTTGTAGGTTATTTAATGCCGAATCCTCTTTATACATATATTTTAAACATTATTTGTTAACACATTTTGTTGATAATGTTTTTAAACGAGCCTAAGATCATTTTTTTGCACACAGTTAAATGGTTCCAAGTATTGCTATGTATAACTAACATTTCAATTAAACATCATTAATTTGTTTACACACATTTAAATGATCAAAATATTCTGTTTCAAACAATTCTATTTAGCATAAGTCAGTTACTTGCTCTCTGTTTACTTATCTTAACAGTTGTATTTGACCCATAGATAATATCCTACCAGGTACTACCACTCCGGGCCAGAGTAGACCTGGGAGCGTTAGGAATAAAGGGGTACTCTGCATTCCCCATAACATTGCTATATTATGGATGGTCTCCACTCACCCTCTTATTTCAAAGTCCTTCTGTCCCAGTTCCAACCCTTTCATGTCTGTACCGAGTGCTCCAGTTATAACTGGTATTACCGTCATTTTCATGTTCTCTCTCTATATATATATTTTGTTTTTCTAACAAGGTCTAAGTATTTTTCTCTATTTTTGCTTTCCTTCAATTTTACCCTGTGGTCAGCCGAAACGGCAAAGTCCACTATTCGGCAGGTTTTCTTTTTTTGTTGGCTCTCTAGAGATTTTTTCATACCAGTGTTAGCTGGTTGAGTCTGGATGACGGTAAGTTACTCAGGTCTCCAGGACTCTTCTCAGTATTCTGGACGATCTTAACTATGCTGTAGTATGGATAGTCTCCGTACTTTCACTGGGTTCTAATTTCTTCCACTCCTATTGCGAGTTCCTCAATCCAGTTTCATTTAAAGAGACTATGACGACAAAGAATTCCACACAGCAGTTCATCTTTAAGAATAACATTGTACTTATATTTAGCTTTATTTACAACACTGAGTAGATTTGGATTTTTCTTCCTTAGAGCTAATTTTGGGCGGACAAGAATAATGGAGGGTTTATAATTGAAAATCTATATTTAAAAAATTCAATTAAGAATAAGTCATTTGTTTACATACAGTTAAAATGTCAAACAGTTCAATTTGACCTATTGATAGGACCCTATAAGGAGTTACTTCTCCGGGACAGAGTAGACCTGGGAGCCATGGCAATGAATGGGTACTCGGTATTCCTCAAAGCTTACATGAGCTTTAAGATCAGATTTTTTTTATGGCATATTCCGGACACTCGTGGTGGGTGGTCTTACCCTTCTGCAGAGATACAGTCGGTGTATTCTCCTGTCCATCTGACTAGGCTGTATAGATATAAGTTATTATAGGTAATATGTATGGTGAGAATCTTTAATGTAATGTCAGAAAGCTATATGTAAGAAATAAGATCTATGCGCTCGGAGATAAAAGACGAATAGTTGCTACACGTAAATTGTAGCTGACGTATACCAAACGAACAAGCCTTGGTAATTCAAGACAGTAGTCAAATTAAAGTTTTTAAAAGAAGAAAAATTGTAGACACATCTAAAGCTGAAAATAATGTTGTTTATAGAGCTGTACTTTGTGGAATGATTATTTTATATAGATTAAATATAGAAATTATAGAAAAAAAATTTGATGCTAAAGATTATACCGTTCATGGCTGTCACATTTTTTGAAGAGAAAATGTTTATGAGATTATATAATTATATTTCAATTAATGTATAACGGGATTGCGAGCGATACAAAGCGATCAAAGTTGTGAATGTAGTGAGCATGTTACTAAGAGACCAAGCCGCCTACCACGAATTCAATTGTAAGGAGGTGGCCGTGGTGTAATGGTTATCGTCACAGGATATGGGCACGGCGATACGAGTTCAATTCCTGGACAAGACTGATTGCATTTCACATAGCATTAATATTTTGGGAAAGGTATGAATCCAATTATTCTCCCTCCAGCTATGGATAAATAGTAGGACAGACTAGGTTCTTCAGCCTTGGTGAGGCAACTAGTCTAGGAGAAGGAAAAACTCTGAATTCAAACCTGTTAAGCTGCGCTTAAAATTGACCTTTGCCATATCCTGCCCGAGAGGAGGGGTCGGTAAATATAAGTATAACTTTTAAGTCATTATTCTAATATTAACTATTATATATTTTTCCAGTATTTATATCTAATACAACCAGTTTGCTTGCAAATATTTTAAGTTATCATACCCGGGAGACCTGGGTTCAATCTCCGGTCGAGTCATACCAAAGGCACAAAAAATGGTATTTGTTGCCTCCTTGCTTAACAATCACTATTTTAAGGTGCGACTCAAGGGTAAAATGGGGCAATTCAGGGAAAGGAGTTGCGCCTTTCTTTACATCTTTGTGTAGTAGCTTTCAAAAAAGGAGTTTTCGGTTCGCCAACTTTACTTTTATACCGATTTAGTAGGCGTCCCCGTATTATAATTGCTAAGAAACTAAACTGCGGCCGAGTAGGGAGTGAGATTGAACTCTGATCGCGCTATTACGTTCCTTTTCGGACTAATATCCATGAAAAAGGTAAAGAAACCCCTTATTTCCCCCCGCCGCTATGTGTGATAGTATCACTGCTGTTCTTTTACAAAGATGGTCTTAGCATTTAGTAACCTATGTGTTGTAACCTCATAAAAGGTTACTGAATGAGAAATAACCAAAACGGAGGTTGGAAATGAAATGGAAAGCTTTATAGTATTAACAAAATATACTAATTGCCAGCGACGTGAAGAAGGCAAACTACTGCTCGTGGTGATTATTTAGTCAGCATATTACCCTCTCTCAATAGTGTCCGACGTATTTTTGAGAAATGGCCCGTACCCATAAATGTTCATAGGTCGGTTGGTCGGGTATATAACACTATGAAAGTTGATATACCATTAAACAAAGTAAACAAACTTATACTTATTAAGTAATAACAACTTTTTTTGGCACACAGTTATATGATTTCAAGTATTCCTATATATCACAAATAGTCAATAAAGAATTATATGTTTTATACTAACTATTTTTATTTAATAATTATAACTTGTTTTCAAAAATTTATATGGTTTCAATTACATCAATCAAACTATGAAAATGTTCATCAAAGCTGTTTAATGAAACATTGAGAGGGTCCGAACAGGTAACTCTAATCTAGATCAGAGTGGAACTGGGAGTAATGGTGAAAATGGGTAAAACTTCTCTAACTAGACCACTGGAACTGGAGCCTAAACACTGAATCCACTGGTTTCATATCGAGCAAATTTTATTCGTGATTATCTCTTTCACATACAAGAAATATATTTTTCACAGTTTTAGATGAAACACAGTCCATCATAATCATCATTGCTATTATTGACGAGTGTTTTCTGTTAACTTCCATATTAATCATTGAGACTGCTTCTTCTAAAAGAAAAGAATAAATCGATACTTCTTTTGTTTTTTGTTTTTTGTTTTTATTTCTAGTTTTATATTCTTTAAAAGAATTCACCCATATTATGTTGTGCCTTCGTTATTTCTGGTATGTCAATAAAATCTAACAGAAAATCCGTCTTTCCTTTCTTTCAGATATGCCTAGTGACTGCGTCCCTGTCTTGGACATAGACGGTCACCACAAGATGCCTGAGACAATGGCCATCTGCAGATACTTGGCCCGTGAATTTAGTAAGTGTTTAAACTGATCAGTTCAAATATAAAACAGGACATTTTCTTCGTTTTTTCCTTTCTTTACTTTGTTTTCTTTTAAACTAATGTCGACTTAAATAGCATCTACTCTGGGAAGAGCTTAAATTTTTGACAAACATCACTTTTCCTTTATCCATTTTCCTAAAAAATATCAATATTAACTTGATGTCTATGTACAAGACTGAGTAAAAAATTAATGCCTTTTTTTAGTACAGGAATAATTACTGACACAGAAACATGTATCATACATAAACGGGTCGGTTGGTTTGGTTTGGTTTTATGGCATATCAACCTTTGTAGGTTATTTAACGCCAAATCCATTTTTATGGTTTGGTTTGGTTTGTTTGGTTTTATGGCATATCAACCTTTGTAGGTTATTTAACGCCAAATCCATTTTTATGGTTTGGTTTGGTTTGTTTGGTTTTATGGCATATCGACCTTTGTAGGTTATTTAACGCCAAATCCATTTTTATGGTTTGGTTTGGTTTGTTTGGTTTTATGGCATATCAACCTTTGTAGGTTATTTAACGCCAAATCCATTTTTATGGTTTGGTTTGGTTTGTTTGGTTTTATGGCATATCGACCTTTGTAGGTTATTCAACGCCAAATCCATTTTTATGGTTTGGTTTGGTTTGTTTGGTTTTAGGGCATATCAACCTTTGTAGGTTATTTAACGCCAAATCCATTTTTATGGTTTGGTTTGTTTGGTTTTATGGCATATCGACCTTTGTAGGTTATTTAACGCCAAATCCATTTTTAATGTAAATAATCTGTTCTATTGAAAACAGTTCAGTTTAGCATAAGTACACAGTTTAATTGTCAAAATCATTTCCATTTCAAACTATTCAAGCAGTTATATGTAACAATTCAGTTAAGTGTAAATACAGTTTTAATGTCGAAAAACATTTCTATTTGAAATAATTCAGTTAAGTATAAGCACGCAGTTTAAGTGTAAGTACGGTTTAATTGTCAAAAACGTTTCTATTTCAAGCTATTCAGTTTACTCAATTCATTTTAGCATAAGTATGCTGTTCTATTTAACCCATAGATAGGGCCCTAGTCTGCTCTTCTATTTACCCAGAGCTGGAACCTATATACAATTGCTCTGTGCCGATACAAGATATTGCCTTGAAGACCTCCCGGGAGCGATGGATGATTGAGATGGGTAGCGAGGGAGGTTCCAGGAGATCCTTGCTGATGGAACGACATGATTATGAAATTATCATATTTGAAATATTCTGATCATATGTGTAATATTCTGATCATATATAGAATTGTAACATAGGACCAACGTGTTGTGCTTTAAAGAAAGAAGTCCGCAGAAAAAGAAATACTCAAACTCGAAGGTAAGGAAAGAAAGTATAGCAGTCGTTTATTATTCACTTAGGGCTATGATCGTTGTAACTTGAAAAGTTCATTTTAGTTACGTTCTTCTTCTCCCTTCCTCTTGGTGGTGACGGCGGTGTGGGTGAGAGCTGACTGTTGATACACACCTAACAGATAGGTCGTAGCAGACTGGGGTAGGACAGGTCAGGACCTCGGAACCTTTAACGCACCCATTTTGACAACTTCCTTCAAATCTGCCAAAATCTCCTGACTTGTTTTCTTCTTTAGAGATTTTGTGGAACAAATCGAAGATCCCCGAATGTTCGATGTCACCAGTGAAACTGTCGTGAAACACGTGATAATTCATCTGTGATTATTTTAAAATCACGTCTAACTTTGCAGGTCATTTTGCCCGCTAGTCTCGTGACACCATCACTGATTGACGACAGCGCCCGTCCGTAATATTACAGAATATTATAATCATTTTTGAAATATTTTCATCGAATTTGATATATTCTGCGCATATTTGAAATGTGCTGATCACTTTTTGAATATATTTATTGTATCTCAAATATTAAAATCAAAATTAAATATGCAGATAAAATTTGAAATATTCCAATCGTATTTAAAATATGTTAATCATATTCATAATATTCTAATTATTTTTAAAATATTCTGATCCTACTTTAAATACATTGATATTATTTAAAATATTCTGATCATCTATATTTTATGATTGGATTTGAAATTTGATCTTATTTGATATATTCAAGTTAAATTTAAAATATTCTTATAATATTTTAAATATTCTGATTATGTTTTAAAAATCTATGTCATATTTGAATTTTTCAAGTACTATTTGAAATAAGCAGATCTTATTTAAATCTTCTGATGATATTTTAAATGTTCTGATCATATTTGAAATATTTAAGTCATGTTTTATGAATTTGTCATAACAAGTGACATTATTAAGATTTTTAAAAAATATCCTTATCAGATTTGAAACATTCTGAGCACGTTTGACATATTATGTTCATATTTGAAATATTCTGATCATATGTGAAATATTTTGATCATATATGAAATATTCTGATCATATATGAAATATTTTAATCATATTTTAATTTTTCTGATCATATTTGAAATATGCAATTCATATTTTATGAATTTGTCATAAATAGCAACATTAATAAGATATTTTTAGAAATATTCAGATCAAATTTGAAACATTCTGATAACGTTTGAAAAAACTTACAATGATGAACAATTTTAAAATGAACAAAAATTTGTGAATGAGTCAGTTATTTTCAATCTGTTCAACATCTCATATCTGCACCACTGAACACAGTATTATTTAAAAGAACATTATAAATACTCTCTTTTAAAATACTTACTTATCCCTATTGCCATTAATGCCTTGTCTTCTTCCGAATCGACCAAGGAAACCATAAAGTCGATTTCACATGGCTATTTAGATGAACTATTAGTTAATCTAAAACTGTTGGATATTGAATCGAAGACACCTTTGATATCGTAGACTGAAAACAAAAATTTAAAAAAAAACAGGAATTCACCAGGTACCTAAAGTAAAAAGGACGCAGGTGTTCTCGGTGGAAATGCCTCGTAAATAACGTGGATGGTATGCTAGGAGTTTTGATCACGCGCATTGCGTATACAGCAGGCGGGAGTTTTGACCGGTAGAATTTACGTGAGCAACATGCTAGAAGGAAGCGTGTCCATGTGTTACGTATAGGTGGTAGGCAGGAGGTGCGACCACGAGAATTTGCGTGAGTGGTATCCTAGAAGGAGGCGTGTTCACGTGTTACGTATAGGTGACAGGCCAGAGGTGCGACCACGAGAATTTACGTGGGCGTCCAGGTAATTATATAACCTGGAAGCTTTTGATCTCACGGAGAAGAGGTTTCACCGAAGATTTATACCTCGGCCACTGTGTGTGCAGCTCAGCCGTCCTCAACGCTCTCTTCTTTTACTCATCCGTAAATTTTGATTAATAAAAGGAAAAGAAAAGAAGCTGATTGTATTTTTATACATCAGCGTTGTTGTCTTTCTCTGAAATACAACAAAATTTCTCGCTCCAGATTTTTAATTGCCAGCTTGCTCAATTTTTTTTTTAGGGATACTTAATGTAGCCATCATCATCATCATCATCATCATCATCATGTCGTGCCGCTAGCACAGATATCCCTGACCCTCTCTCGCCACTTCTTCCTATCGTTCATCGCCCCTGGCAGGTCTTCAGGGCTATATACCGTATACTCACAGAGCTGCTGCATATATGTTCGAGCTGGTCGTCCTGTTTTTGTTCGGCCATATGTGGGTGTCCATAGGAATGCATCACTTATGAGCTCGTCTCTGGTTCTCCAGCAGGGTCCTGCATGTCTGGTTCGTCTAACTTGGATAGTTTTGTGATGGGAGGTAGGTGGCCGTATTGTTGGTACCTTGTGGGGTGTTACCGCCATGACTTGTTCAGTATTGCTTGCAACATTCTTGTGTAATTGCCGTCTAGCTTCTTCTCCCGCTGTTTTGTTAGCGTCCAAATGGTGCATCCATATAGCAGTATCGACAAGACAGCTGCCTGGAAGAAACTGTGTTTCATTTTATCGGTCAGGTCTGACTTCCGATTTCCCCTGAGATAAGAAAATACATTGAAATATTTTTTATTTATTTATCTAATTTTAAGGTTTCTACGGCAAGAATAACATGGATATGTTCAGAGTAGATTACATCTGCGATTGTCTGTACGAGATTCTGCACGATTACATGAGGTACTATCATGAAAAGAACGGACGATTCAGGGTGAGTGTACTAATTTGTGATAAAAGTAGTAATAATCAAATTTGTCAAAATTAGTAATCTAGCAATAGTAATAATGAAAAATTTATTGACCAATTATCATTTTTTTTTGTATTTTTTAATTTTTACTTTGATATTTTTTTTAGGTATTTTTTATTTGTTTTATAAGCATTTTTTGTTATTTTTTTATTTGTTCTGTGAGTTTTGTTGTTTGTTATAATTTTTTTGTATTTTTTTATTTAGCTTATAAACTTTTTTTCGGTATTTTTTTTTTTTTTTGTTCAGTGAACGTTTTTTGTACGTTTTGATTTATTTTATAAATTTTGGGGGGTATTTTTTATTTGTTCTATGAGCATTTTGGTGGGTATTTCTTTATTTGTTCTGTGAGCTTTTTATTTTTGTATTTTTTGATTTACCTTATAAACGTTTCTTTTTTGGATATTTTATTATTTGTTCTGTGAACTTTCTTTGGCATTTTTTAATTTATTTTATACATTTTTTTGGAACTTTTAA
Organism: Sepioteuthis lessoniana; assembly: GCA_963585895.1. NCBI lineage: Eukaryota > Metazoa > Mollusca > Cephalopoda > Myopsida > Loliginidae > Sepioteuthis > Sepioteuthis lessoniana. Next base: position 13,885,943 of record OY757942.1, read on the forward strand.
AAATTTGTTCTGAGCTTTTTGTGGGTTTGGTAGATGTAAGATTTTTATTAGTTTTGCTGTTTTTTCCTGTTTTTTTTTTTTAAATATTATTCTTTGAATTTCAGTCCAGCGTAAGTTCTGGCAAGAGTTCTAGCTCCAGTTCCACTTCGAGTTCGAGTTCTAGCTCCAGTTCCACTTCGAGTTCAAGCTCAACTTCTAGCTCTTCTTCCACCAAGAGTGCTGACCAGAAAACTGGAACTTTCGTGGTAAGAGACAAACACGATTCTTGCTCATATTCTCATGCTATAGTAATCACCAAACTCGTCTGATTTTAATGAAAAACATAATTTCCCATGGATGTCTTAGTGTCATTGAATCCTTGACCCACGCCTGTCAATCACTTATACATATACACCAAACCAGAGTGTCATGCAGGGATGGAGGATTCTACATAACAAGTGGCAATAATAGCTTTATGAATGAGGAAGCATTTATTAATCCTCGATGAGTATACTATGGTAATTTTTTTAGCTCGTCCCATTTCATCAACCAATTTCCGCCCACGCGATTTCCTCTCATAACTGCCATTAGAATGTGTCACCTCCTTCCAGTGCATCACCTTGGAATGGCATTTTTGGCCGGGTCAAAAGGTCAAAATATAACAATATGATGTGACACAGGACTGATTTTTAATGGGAATAAACATGGCTTGAATTTAAGGCTTTTTTTTTTTTACTAAACTGAATGTTATTCAAGAGGTGTTAAAGATTAAAAATTTTGGTCATGTAATAATTTAATTTAATTTCAATGTAATATTACAGGGATTCTTCGACGCGTAGTGAGTAAAAGAATAAAACTAAGGCCTCGAAGTATGTGAGTTCGAACTCATTTCGCGCTATTACGTTCACTTTCAGACTAATACTCTTTAATAGGTATTGAACCGCCTTATCCCTCACCGAGCTGTGGTTTAAATAGTACCATTGTTATTATTCTACAAGGATGGCTTTGGCATTTAATAATCCACGAAGACTAATGTGTCATTAAACAGAGAAAACAATGCAGCGTGAATTATTGACTTTTTACATTGAAATTTTCAGGTGGAATTGAAGAACAGGTACCTGGAAACCTGCCGTAGAATTCTTCCATTCTTGGAGAAGACACTGGGAACTAGACAATACTTCAATGGAGAACAGGTTGGTAATGTTTTAAACTATATGCAATCTAATTGAATATAGATTAATATATATATATATATATATATATATCAGCTAACTGATTTACATTTAATTTATTTTGCAAAAAAAATAACGTTATATGTCAATTTAAATGTCCTTTTGGGGATTTTATCTCTGAAAACAACAATACATATGCCGGTTTAACTTCAACTACCCTATCAAGAAAACTTTCAATGCACCTTTTCGTTCCATTGCACATTTAAAAAAACATTTATGCCCAACAACAGAATTACGGTTAATTCTTAACAAAACGCAATAATATTAGAACTACAAAATAACAACCAAAAACTACAGATACTCGAGGCACTACATATTAGGAACACACAACCCAAATTTAATAGTACTTATTTTGGAACCAGTACTAATGTACTTAAATGTCTTTAGCCACTGACACTAATTTTAGAAAGAAATTCGAAAGGTAAACGCTACACAATACTACAAAACAGACGCTCTTACAAAGTAGTGTACATACAAAAGTTATGTTACTTTTGTTATACATACTCCCTTGATGATGGCCTAAAGTTGGGCAGAAAGTACTTGGGAAATAACTAATTATGGAAGTTTTATGGGACCGTTACCTACGCATTGATGGACTCTTCCAAACCCTACATTAATCGAGAGCCAAGTACCCTCCTAAATCGGATCGGAGGGTCGGTCGGTCGTCGTGAGATTGGATATAGACTGGATATTTAACTGACGAGTAAGCCTAGCTTACGCCACCACTTATCTCTGTCGCTTGTTACTTTAATATATCCTTAAACTTATATCGTATTCCGAGTTATCTTTTCGTGGTCCCAAACTGGGGTCCATATCAACTGGCGACGAGGATTCGAGACAACGTATTCATTCAAAAGTAAAGAAAAAACCCCAGTTGATTCACACATCAGGAAGGTTTATCAACTGATTCCCGCCGAATATCATAAGATCGATACAGCAATTTGAGAGGATTAACCAAAAAACATGCAGACAAAAAATGTCTATTATGGTCAATCAAATATATATATATATATATGTATATATCATCATCATGTCGTGCGGCTAGCACGGATATCCCTGACCCACTCTCTCCACGTCTCCCTATCCCTCTGGCAGGTCTTCAGGGTTATCATCACATAGCTGCTGTATGTATGTTCGAGCTGGTTGTCCTGCTTTTGATTGGCCATATGCGGGGGTCCACAGGAGTACATCACTTACGATCTCGTCCTTGCTTCTCCAGCAGTGTCCGGCATGTCTGGTTCGTCTAGCTTGTATAGTTTTCGTGATATGTGGTAGGTGACCGTATAGTTGGCGCCTTGTGGGGTGTTGCTGCCAGGACTTATTTAATATTGCTCGCAACATTCTTGTATAATTGCCGTCTAGCTTCTCCAATGTATATATAACCAACCCTCAACACGAGTAGGATAAGACACAAGATCAATTTATATATATATTTACATATGTGCGTATGTTGATGTGGAGAAGCGAACCATATATACATACATATGATAAATAAACTAAATGCAGAAATATTACTGTTCCTGGTAGAATTTTTAATCCATAGGTTTAATGATTATTGATTCGGAACAACATTGATCCGACGAAACGTGAAATGGGCACAAGAAGCTCCTTGTGTATCAATTACGGTTTAACAAATTTTAAAAACATTTCAACTGCAAACACTTCCTGTAAGACGAATCAAGCCAGAAACTAGATTTATCTTTTCGGAAAAAATGGTTAGATATTCCTTAGGCGGAGCTACAATTGTCACTTGCCTAAATTCACTTGTCCCAAGTAGGGGACAGGTTAAAATCTGTGAAGTATTTCAGTAGGACACTGTTCAATATATATCATATCAGGGTATCTGCGAATCATCATCATCATGTCATGCCGCTAGCACGGATATCCCTGACCCTCTCTCGCCACTTTTCCCTATCGTTCATCGCCTATGGCAGGCCTTCAGGGCTACATACCGTATCCTCACAGAGCTGCTTTATGTATGTATGTACTAGCTGGTCGTCCAGCTCTTGCTCAGCCATATGTGGGGGTCCATAGGAGTACATCACTTATGAGCTCGTCCCTGCTTCTACAGCAGTGTCCTGTGTGTCTGGTTCGTCTAGCTTGGATAGTTTTCGTGATAGGGGGTAGGTGGCCGTATAGTTGGTGCTTGGTGGGGTTTTGCCACCAGGACTTATTCAATATTGCTCGCAACATTCTTGTGTAATTGCCATCTAGCGACCAGCCGTTTAGTTAGCGTCCAAGTGGTGCATCCATACAGCAGTATCGACACGACCGCTGCCTGGAAGAAACTGTGTTTCATTTTATCAGTCAGGTCTGATTTCCATATGATCGATAGCTTATCGATAGCTGCTCATGCCTTCGTTAGCCGCGTGTCGATGACTTTTTCGGTTGATGAGACACTGCTTCCTAGGTAGGTGAATTTGTCAACCTCTAGTGTGGAAATGTCACCTATTTGATTAAATCACATATATTCAGTTTTGTGTGCATTGACATGAAGGCTAATGCCTGCGACGGCTCTTTCCAGACTATGCAGTAGTGTTTCGGCTTGGTTGGGCGTATTTGCCTGTATTGCTGTGTCATCGGCGTAGTCAGCGTCGATAATTGTTTTTACGGGGTACCTTCTGCTTCTTTTCTTTGTCACTTTGAAGCCGTTTTATCTGATTTTATCGATGGATGTTCTGTGAGTCAAATAAAACGAAAAAAGAAAACCCAATAATCATAAAACTAATTATTTTTTTAAATAAAGAAAAGCAACAACAAAAAAAAAAAACAAAACCAGCATTATAAAGGATGCAGCTGAAATCCCTCCCACATTTAAAACTCTAACCCGTGTGCAAGTTAATTTAAGCAAATGTCTATTGTAACGCTATCCAGTCAATATATTTGGATTTTTGTTCAATCAGTCTCTATCGAACCAATGTAGACTTTTCGTTTAATCAGACACTCTCTATGTAGCCAATATCTTAGCATTTTTATTTTATCAGACAATATTCATCCAGCCAATCTTTAACTAGCAAATATCTTAATATTTTCGTTTAATAAGGCAATCTCTATTAAGCCAATGTCTTAAGATCTTTGTTTAATCTTACAATTTCTATATAACCCATATCTTAGAATTTTCGTTTAAACAGATCATCTCCATCTAGCCAATATCTTAAGATTTTCTTTAATCAATCTTTATCAAGTCAATATATTAGCATTTTCGGTTAAGCAGACACTCTCTATTAAGCCAATATCTTAAGATATTTGTTTAATCATACAATTTCTATCTGGCCAATATCTTAGAATTTTCGTTTAATCAGACAATCTCTATCGAGCCAATATCTTAGCATTTTGATTTTATCAGACAATATTTATCCAGCCAATCTTTAACAAGCAAATATCTCGGCATTTTCGTTTAATAAGGCAATCTCTATCAAGCCAATATCTTAAGATTTTTGTTTAATTATACAACTTCTATCTCACCAATAATTTAGCATTTTCGTTTAAGCAGACAATCTTTATCGAGCCAATATCTTTGCATTTTTCTTTAAACATATAACCTTTCAAAGCAATATCTTAGGATTTTCATTTAATCCTACAATCACTATCTTGCTAACTAGGTTCTTCAGCCTTGGTTATGCGACTAGTCTAGGAGAAGGAAAACTCTGAATTAAAACCTGTTAAACTCCACTTAAAAATTGACATTGTGTCATGTCCTGCGCGAGCGGAGGGGTTGGTAAATAGGATCTTGCTAATGCATTAGTATTTTCGTTTGATCAAGCGCTCCAAAAGCTAAACGATGTTTACGGGCTGAACATTTAGGAGAGTTCTTAACACAATCTCTTATTTTTTGGAGATCGTGCGCTTTCAGGTCTTCCAGGTTGTTGCATCTTGCTAAGGAAGAGATACACCGTGAAATAGAGTTAACTATTTATTAACTAAATGGTACAGTCCAATAAATCTTATAAGTCTCGTGCTGTGGTTGTAACGTCCGAAGTTGTTCTTACTACTGACCGAGATCAAGCAGAACCCTCCAGCTTAAGAAACACGACGTCTTTTATACCTTCGCGATACCGGAAGTCATGTGGTACGAACCGCTATAGAACACAGTTCAATTCTTTTTAATCGATGAACCAATGGTCCTGAAATTTTCAACTCACTGCAGCTACGATTTTCTATCCAGAACAGCATCATCCCGATGTAACATTAAATGAGAACCAATAGATCTTTGCGAAGCAATTACTGATTCACCAGTCTGAAAAAAAAAGGTTTCCGCAGTAAACTCACGGTATGCTATGATCATAGCTGATTGTATCTGAAGAAATATATCGTAAGATATTGTAATATAATGGCCAAGAGATTTCGTTTTATGCTTTTTGGTTTAGTTAAGCTGAGAACCTTTCGGCTCAGTGCGTGGGTTACTTAGGTGCAACATTTACGCAGGTGTTCACGCGCGTGCACGCAGAACGGACGTGTCGCTCAGAGATGTCACAATAGCCCAGATGGGAAACGGGGCTAAAGAGTGCGGGTGACATCACGCACCGGAAGCACGCGGAGGATTTTGGGGATTTTGAAAAAGTCAGTTAGTGGAGTTAGGTCCTGCTTCGGGAGAAGACGGTTGGCTTTCGCTTGCTCGCCGAAGCCAAGCCAGTGGCCAGGGTGGCGGGTGCCGGACGAGATAGGGTGGGGGCAGATGAAATGGCCAGAATAGAAAGAATGTGTATCTCTCTCCTTATGTCGAAGAACCTTTAAACTAAGAAGTCGTAAGTATTTTCGTTCTCGAGATTCCTATGTTCTATGTGATATATGTAATATATATATATATATATATATATATATATATGATTATATGTACGTTTCACGTAGCCATATCATGGCTATGTAACAATATTAACTATAGGAAGCTACCTTTGCCACTTAGTGGGTTATTTCTGCCGCTTGATATATTAAATATTTATTTTCTCTCCTAATTTCTTTCAGATGATGCTGTGTGATATGATGTGCTACTGTTGTCTTGAGAGCCCGTACATGGAGGATCAGTCTATGTTTACTAACTATCCCAAGTTGGTGGCTTTGAGGAACCGTGTTGCTGCCCACTCTAAAATATCTGGCTACCTAAAGAAACGTGCCGCCACAAATTGGTAAATAACCAATAATTGACAACAGCAAAGGGTGATAACTTCTGGACGATTATACCCATCCCCTGACGGAAACAATATGATTAAGAATCTTTAATTTTCACTGTTTATATTCATGGGGACTCATGATCTAATTTTGTCTTACCAAAATGATTGCAACTGTTAAATAAAAAATAATCGCTGAATAAAAACAGTGTTTCTTTTAAAAACAATAATAAAGAATTTTGTTATTTTTTTTATCTATGAGTATCTTCTATGAATAAATACTTTACTTAAATCCCTGACCCAAGACAATACTTTTCTTTTTCGGAATAAAAACATTAGCCCAGTCACTTCTTTTTCTCTTAATTCTGATTGATTTTATCGGCATGTCAAACCGTCCAGGTTTCTTTGATGCATAGAGGTTAGGGAATTGTGTTCATATTTTTAGCTTTAAGTGCGGTTTCTCCATATAGTTCAATCGAATACGTATAATTTTTAAACTGATCTGTTTGACCTATAGATGTAAATGTAAGACCATTGCAAGTACAGAGTGAACCTGGGAGTACTGTCAGCATCATACACATCCCCAGCTAAAGCTTTGTGTCATTTTGGGGAAAACCATTTGGAGAAGGGTTCCTACAGTTCTGAAAAGAAAACAGTCAAATTATCCCTAGCCACATCGACAGAGCAGTTTCGATTTTTGTGGCGCAGAAAAGACGGCACTCAGTAGCGCGATTAAATTAGCCAAATAGCATTACACCTTAGTTGAGGGTGATCCGAAGACTCCCTTTTCCATATTTACTACACCAAGGTGTAGGAGAGGGCACTACTCCATTCCCAGAACTGCTCTACTTTATCCTTGATCCTCGCCTTATAGTGCTGAGTGCTTAGCAAGGCGGTATCAAGTACCATTTTTGAGTCTTTGGTATGACTAGACCTTGGATTGAACCTTGGACTTCCGGACCATTGGCAAACACACAACTTATTAGGCTAATGACCTGGTTCACAACTACCTTAAAAAACAAAGAATTTTTTTCTCTTTGATTTTAATTATTTTTCCAAGAAGATGAAAATTTGATAATTGTAGTGTTCCTGCCATATATTAGGTTGGGTCATAAAAGTTTCCGTTTTTTTTAAACAGTTGTGACTACACCTTTCAAGATTCCGATGTTTTGAACGCAACCTGAATTTATCTAATCAAAGAGTACTTTCATCAGTCATTTTTATTTCAATAGTGAAAGAGTGAAAATTATAATTTAATATACGATCTCATGACTCTAGAATCGAGTAACTCGTTAGAACGTGTATTTCGTCCATCAAGAAAACAAGAAGTAGTTTTCTTGATTGTTATAAATCAAACACAGAACAACGGTCTCAAATTTATTCGATAAACGTTCTCCTGGGCTGCTCAACCGGGGGCCTGGGGGCCCAGCCTCTCGAGGACACGTTCCTCAATACAGCATCTTCTCACCAACTGGTCTGATCTCCAAACTGATTAATCGGGGGGTCGACAGCTCCCTCTGCTGGGTGCTGGCTTTCTCTCCCGCATCTTATCTCTAACTGATTGTATTTCCTGTGCACTGAGTTATATAATAGTTCAACGTGCACCAACGTCTTCTTGTGGGTGTCACAAATTGCACTCATTCAACCCATCCACGGTCAAGGTTATACTCTGCTATTCCTCGACCTGATGCACCTGTTATTTACACAGGTGCATTTCCTATTTTGACAGCCCGGCAATATGTAACAAAGCAAGGAGGTATCAAGTACCATCCTTAAAGTCTTTGGTATGACGCAACCTGGGATTGTACTCAGGTCTCCCAGACCATAGTATTTGTCGCTGCCTCCCACCAGACACGACTTGACACAAGGTCAAAAGCCCGAAGGCCAATTAAAGTGGGGATAAAGGGGAGGGGAAGGTCGGGAAGGAGCCGAGACTCGAACCCTGCTTGTCTGTGCTGCTCATCGGCTCACTTAGTGCAATGTGAGCCTGATGAGGCAAGCAGTTTCACGAACCCAAATATGGGTCCGGGCACGTATGCCAGTTTGCGGCTTAAACTAGACGCATGGTCTAGTGCCGTCCAAAGGGGACAAAGGAGACAAAAATGCAGCTCGCCCACCCGAAGGTAGCCTAGTCGAAACTAGGTGCCTAATTAAAGGCCCCAAGTCTGCCATTGTTCCTTTTCCAGGGCCACGCTCCGGACCGAAGTCCAGAACAGGCCCCGGGGGTGAACACTCTACCCACAAGGCCAAGGAGCCAGTTGATTTTGAAGTACCAGAGGTACAACTACCCGATCTGCATATAGTAAGACATCGTCACATATTGATAAGTCTGATATACTTTTTGTGTTTTTATATATTTCTTTTACCCTCACTTGGATTTTCATCTTTTTAATGAAAGCATCATTTTTACCTTTTCTTCTTATTTCTTCAAAAGTCACCGGTATTTTCTTTACTATATTGCACAATATATATTTTACTTATTTTTCTACCTTTAGGGCAGCTATTTCTCTATCATGCAATTGTATCAAAAATTTTGGTATTAGTTTTTGTTGGTTTTGGTTAGTTTCTTTGTCTAATGGCCTATCAACCTTTGTAGGTTATTTAATGCCAAAGCTATTCTCCTAGAAGAACAGTAGTGGTACTATTTATCCCATAGCTGGAAGGATACGGGGGTTCATACCTTTCCTAAGGGTATTTGCCCGAAAGTGATTGTAATAGCGCGACTGGAGTACGAACTCGCTTACTACGAATCCGCAGTCCATCGCTTTAACCATTACACCACGAGGACACCCCACGGTATTAGTTTTGAAAGACCGACCACATGTCCTTACATTTTGGACGGCAAAAATTCCATATCAGAGTTATAGTTAAATTAAATGGTTCCCCAACGCTGCAACCTGTTAGCTGTATATGAAGGGATACCTTTTTTGGGTCCCAAAATTGACAATAATGGATGTGGATCCATTCGCAAAACAAATTTCCTTCCATGCTCAAATCTATAAGAAAAATTCACAGCGAAAATTATCGCAAGCCTTTCTTTCTCAGTTTGGCTATAGGTCTTCTCAGCCGGTGGGAGAGTTTTTCATGCATGGACTTTGCCGTACCATGCAAGGTTACTGCACCAATTCCGTAATCACTCGCGTCCAATGGAACTGTAATTTCTTGTTTCGGATCGAAATAAGCTAAAAATAAATCTGAAATAATTTTTTAATTTTTTTTTGGAAAGCTTTTTCACAATCCTGTGTCTAATCCCATTTCACTTCTTTTTCAACAAGTTATTTAAACGAGTTTTGGGATTTTGCATATTAGGAATATACATGCCATAATAGTTAGCTAAACCCAAGAATACTCGCAGTTTTGTCACATTATTTGGAACCGGCATGCTTTTAATTGCTTCTGCTCTTTCTGGGTCAGGTGTTCGGCCCTTTGCATAGATATTTAATTTGGGATATAAAAATTTCATTTTTCACAACTAAGCTTAAAACCGTAATCATCGATCCTTCTAAACTTTTTTATGGGTTCACAATGTTGTTATTTTTACTTTTAATTAAAATGTCGCCAAGAACCGTGATGGTGAAATCCAAACCTATTAACATGATATCAATAACTTGTTGAAAAAGCTATAAGCGACTCTTAATCCAAAGGGAAGCCTATTTAGCATGTACAAACCCTTTTGTATAGTTATAGTTAGGACGTTTGAAGACTCTTCATCAACTTCCATTTAGAGATAGGCCTCTGATAAATCAATTTTTGAGAATATTTTGGGCAAATATATCTTCTGGTGGCAGTAGAAGGTAAGAATGATCTTTAAAATCATTATTTACCCCAGTAGAAGTATCCTCACAAACTCGAATTTTAAAAAAATTTTTTACAAAGACTGTGGGTGAGGCCCAGTCTGAATAATAAATTTTCGAGATGACACCTAGCTTTTCTAATCTTTTCAATTCTTCGTTGACTGGCTCTAATGCCGCAAAAGGTACTTTCCTATAGGATTTAAACACAGGTTTCACACTTTCTTTCAGTTCAAATTTCACTTTGTTTTTTCACACACTTTCCGAGACCTTCTTAAAATACACGAGGAAAACTGTTCTTCAGATGTTCAACTGTTTTTTTTTTTGTTTCTTTATTTTTACTTTTTGAAGAAACGTCTACCCTGTTACAATAGGAATTTATTGGCAGCTGCCACAAGTCAAGTAATTCAATACAATCACAACCAAATAAATTTGACGTATTTGGTAACACATATACTTTTGATTTGAACGTTTTTTCCGAGAAAATAAATATTGGACATTAACTCTCCTTCAAAGTTTAATTTATTTATTGATACTTCTTGAGCCACTGTTAGTTTTTCTCAACGGAGGTCTTCCTATCAGTTTCCACGTCAAAATATTAATAAGAGATATATTTCAACTTGTTTCAAGCTGTAATTTCATGTTTGTTCTATTTATTTTTACATTTACATATTTCCGGGGATGGCCACGTGGTGTAATGGTTGAAGTGATGGACTGCGAAATCTTAGTAAGCGAGTTCGAACTGCAGTCTCGCTATCACGTACACTTTCGAACAATACAATAAATCCCCCTTATACTCCCAGCTACGACTACTCTTATTCTAGGATAATGGCTTTGGTATTAAATAACCAACAAAGGTTGATATGCCTTTAAACAAAGAACCCAAGCATTCACGTATTTCTGTTTCTGTCCCTCCGCGATTTCTTTTCTTTATCATTAAACCTTTGATTTTATTTTCCTCTGAACACAGAATATTTTCATTTTTGAATTTTTTCCAAATTTGTATTTTTCCTTCGGCAGTGCGTACTTTTTGGCCCAAAAAAACACGAAAAACATTTTATTTTTAACAAAATAGTCTTTTTAGATTTAGCCAACCCCATTTGTAGCATGGAGATGGTTTTATATCACCTTTTTCAGATTTCAATTTAGGTCTGATTGCATAAACTCATCAAATATCTTCCTCTTCAATTGCAAAATTGTCGGGTTTAATATTCAATATGCATTCATATTCCTCCGTGATTTTCTGCAAAGTTTTATCTTGGTCCAGTTCCATTTTATTTAATATTCACAAACGAATGTCTTTATCGCGGCTAGCAGACAATCCCTGAACAAAAACCAAACATTTGAACATGCCAATGGATAAATCCTCCAAATTAAACATTCCACATTGTTGGTTTACACTTCCAACAAAACAAACAAAATACTTGTCATCTTATTTTCTTAAATTTAAACACTTGTATCTGGTATGAAACAAACTGTTTCTTTTGACAAAAATACTGGACAAAAATTTTATCGTCTCGTCAAACGAAATCTCGTCGGGTTTTGTTTTGTTTTGTTTTTGTTGGTAAAATCAAATTTGTATACTTCGTATATTCGTCAGTGCCAAGTTTTTGAAGCAAGAAAGTTACTTTCTGTTCGTCCGACCAAGAAGAACAAAAAATGTCTCGAACCTTCGATAAAATGTTGGAAATGTTATTCTTCTGGGCTATACTTGAATACAGAAATTGAATTAACGATTCCTTCTGCTGCAGCAAAAAAAAAAAATTAGAATTTCTTTTATTTGCAATTGTTCTTTTCTAATTGTTATAAATTTTTCTTGGAAGTATTTTTGAAGTCCTCTGCTGTTGAACTTGTACTTCCGCGAGAATTTTAACTGCCGGTATAAGTTCTTCCATAATGTATATTTTCTTTTACACACTTGGCCAACACAAAAAAAACTTTTTTTTTTTTAAATAGGAATTTTTTTTGCCTGAGTCACATAAATCGTTTTTAAAACGACAGAGAGCACAATTTTCATTTACTACCAAATCGTGAAAACGATGAAAATTTTGAATAAATACTATTTTTCAAAAGAAATTTCCAAACTTTGTAGAACAATAAACACATCGTGACACAGTTTGAAACGCAAGTCCAAATCGAAATTATAAAAACAACACAATTCTTCGTAAATTGGTGACACTGTTACATATCCATATACACGAATATGGCCATGTGCGAAATGGACATCAAATTTTGGATAACATATATACATAATGTTCCTATAGAAAACTCAGAACATAGGAATCTCGAAATTCGAAAACACGTAACGACTTCTTTGTTCAGGTACGAAACCTTTTTATTACATTTGAATTAAAGGTTTCGACATAAGGAGAGAGACAATCTTTTTATGCTGGCTTCTTCATCTCGTGCGGTACCCAGGGCGCGCAAATTCGTCTCGCCTCAGCGAGCCCCAAAAGTCGAACCTCCTCGTTCGGCGTCTAGCTTCAACTCCCTAAACTTTCTTCAAATTCTCAAGATTCTCCACGCGCTTCTGGTGCGTGACGTCGCCCGCACTTTGTCACCCGTTTCATCATCTCAGCATATTATGACATCTCTGAGTGACATGTCCGCTCTGTGCGCCCACGCGCGTTACCACCTGCATCAATGTTGCACCTAACTAACCCATGTGCGGAGTTGAAAGTTACTCAGCCTAACTAAACCCAAACGCATGAACCGAAATCCCTCGGTTATTATATTACAACACGGTTTCAAACTAGAGTCGCAATCACAAACGTTGTTTGTTTTTGTTAAACAAGCGCATAAAAATGCTTTTCAAAGGTCACACAAAGTTTTTCTTTACGCTGACTCACTTCAGTCAAAAGATACCAAATCTTCTTTTTTACTTGCCTTACTTGGATGACATGAAAAATAAATTCTAGTCGTACCCGTAGTTGACTAATTCTTTTTTTTTAAATCTTTAGTCAAAACCAGGTTTTAACACTCATTGCTAAATTCTTAATTTATTAAAGGTCCATTCACTTTTAGGGAATATCCTCGTCGCCAATTTGTTATAACGTGTATTTCGTTAAACAAGAAAAGAAGAAGTGGCTTTCATGGTGGTAATAAATCAAACACAGATCAACTGTCAGGTTGTATTCGATAAACGGTGCCCGTCAAAATCCGGTTCCACCGATCGTAAGTGTTCACTAATGGTCTGGAAGACCTTGGTTGGATCCCAGGTCGCATCATAAGAAAGACTTTAAAATGGTACTTGATGTCGTCTTGCTTAACACTCAGCAATATAAGGTACGTATCAAGGGTAAAGTAAAGCAATCCAGGGAAAAGAGAAGCACCCACCCCAACACCTTTGTGTAGTAGCTATTGAAAAAAAAAACCTTCGGGTCACCATCGACTACGGTCGCCAACTTTACCAGCTTATTAGCCTAGTGGGTGGAGTGTTCGCCAATGGTCGAGAGAATATGGGTTCAATCCCAGGTGGCGTCATAACAAAGACTTTAATAATGGTACTTGATGCTTCCTTGCTTAACACTCAGCAATATAAGATACATATGAAGGGTAAAGTGAAGCAATCCAGAGAAAAGAGTAGCGCCCTCCCCTACACCTCGGTGTCGTAGCTATTGAAAAGGGAGCCTTCTTGTCACTCTCGACAACGGTCCTCAACTTTACTTTTATATAAAGATATATATATTGGAAGAACACATTTTAATATTGTGGGGTATCACCCACCTTTTTCCACACAATGAATAGTCCATCTGCCATATATAGCAGTTGCTACAAATGCCAGAGCAGACTAGAAGATGAAGAGCAGCTTCTTATCGGAATAGTATTAGAGCGTTGGAGATTGGAGATTGCACTAGATCACCATACTTGCTACCGTAATAACGGAAGCCAATACTATCGTTCGACTATATCTTTATTCTGTATTCACTAATCCTATGTCCTTGTCTACTAATAGTCTCTCTGTTGTATATACTTTTTCCTGAGAGTATATCTCTATTTCCTCTCATATAGTGGTTTGTCCTTTATTTAATATTACAAGCGTTCACTAATCCTATGTTCTTGTCTGCTAATAGTCTCTCTATTGTATATACTTTTTCCTGAGAATATATCTCAATTTCCCCTCATATCGTGGTTTGCCCTTTATTTAATATTACAAGCGTTCACTAATCCTATGTTCTTGTCTGCTAATAGTCTCTCTATTGTATATACTTTTTCCTGAGAATATATCTCAATTTCCCCTCATATCGTGGTTTGCCCTTTATTTAATATTACAAGCGTTCACTAATCCTATGTTCTTGTCTACTAATAGTCACTCCTTTGTATATACGTTTTCCTGAGAGTATATCTCTATTTCCTCTCATATCGTGGTTTGTCCTTTATTTAATATTACAAGCGTTCACTGACCAGAACGCAACAAATACAATGGAGGATATAGGTTTACCACCACAACAGAACTGAAAGTGCGTATTTGATATGCAATGTTGTGGAAGTTAAAAAAAAATAACTAAAATGTTATTAAAAAAAAAAAAAAAAAGAAAATTTGCAGTGTTAATGGCCACCTTCACCGCTACGTCCTAAACTGGTTTTCAAAGATTGGTTTTGGAGATACGCTTCTAAGAGGAGAATCCAGACTAAGGAATTTCATCAAAACCAAATATTTAAAAAAGATAGGGAAATTACGTTTCAATTCTTCATACTCTTTGAAAGCAGAATTAGAAAGATCATATATCCAAAGCAATAAGTCTTCTTTGAAGGCAGAGAAATGACCAGTTGTTTAGGAATATCATTACAGATGACGAAAATTGCTCACAAGTCCGATTTTCATGGAAGAAAAGTTGTACAGTATATATGGTAGGATCAGCGTGATATTATTCATTTTCATACTTTGAACCAATCATACACTCAATGCAGACTTTTCTCTCTCAACAGTAGCAACATTTCATAAAAATCTTCAAAGAAAACGCTCCACCCTCGTCAATAGGAAAAACGTTATGCTCCCTATGATAGCGCAAGGTGACATTCAGCAATAAAAACGCAGAAAAAAATCTTGGATTGTTTTACCTTATCCACCACCTTGCATCAGACCTTGATTTCTATCATTTTCCTTCTCTACAAAGTGTTCTGAATGAAAAAGGCAATCTTAAGAAGATCAGGGAAAAAGATTCGTGGAAAACCTCTTCAGTTCGAAACCTTCTGAATTTTAGTTGAGAAGAATGAATACACTACCAGAGGTGTTTAAAAAAAAATGATTATTCTGAGAACAATTTATTCTTTACTAAATAATTCAAGAGTATATTATATTCATGATTTGACTCCCTCTTTCTCTCTCTCTCTCTCTCTCTCTCTCTCTCTCTCTCTCTCTCTCTCTCTCTCTATCTATCTATCTATCTATATATATATGTTCCGCCGCATTGGCCTTGGGAAGAGTGTTACTTAATTGTCTGGGAGACTAGGGTTCAATCCAAGATCGAGCCATACCAAAGATTAAAAAAAAAAGTACTTGATACCTCCTTGCTTAATACTCAGCCCTATAAGGTCCGTATCAAGGGTAAAATGGAGCAATCCAGGGAAAGGAATAGCTCCTTCTCTACACCTCGGTGTAGTAGCTATTGAAAAGAGAGCTTTCGGAACACCCTCGACTACGGTCGCTAAACTTTACTTTAAATATACATATATATATATATATATATATATATAATTTCTTTCGTTGGTCTAATGAGATAAAAAGCAAATACTTTAAAATGAATGCATCTACAAAGGGATTTATTTTTTAATTTACTTATTTCTCAACTCGTTTTTCTAGTGTTTTACATTGTCTTCAGGAGAATAACTCCCTCTGTAGACTTATTCATTCTAAAGTATATATATATATATAATGCAAATATATGTCTAATGAAATCATATACATAGTATATATATATAGTCATCCACAGACACACTGTTTCGTTCTATCAGAACTCTTCAGTGTGGCTAGACACGCAGGACGCTCTAAGCCGGAATCGAAACCCGACCAACTTTACGATAGACTACGTTGGCTACGGGAATTTTTAGGTATTTCATATTTTAGCAAACAGCAGCAGCAGCCTTTGTTTACATTTTTTCATACACTACTGGATACCCTACTCTTCTTTCGAAGAGCCTTGCATTACGCTAACGGTGGACGACAATTTCTTCGCCAGAGAGCTCAACCAAATGGGGAGCATATATTGTCATCTACAGACAGACTGTTTCGTTCTATCAGAACTCTTCAGTGTGGCTAGACACGCAGGACGCTCTAAGCCGGAATCGAAACCCGTGCAACTTTACGAGAGACTAAGCTTCAGACCACTCGGCCAACAGCGGACTACGTTGGCTACGGGAATTTTTAGGTATTTTATATTTGCATAATGCATATATGTATATATATATACATAATGCCTATATAACGCATAATATATATATGCATAATATATATATATATATATATATATATTCATAATGCAAAGCTCTTCGAAAGAATTGAGCACTCAGGTAGCCGATAGGGTATAAAAAAATGTAAACAAACGGACGCTGCTGCTGCTGTTGTTACATAAATACCTTAACAATTCCCTTAACCAAACGTGGTACACTTGTTGGCCGAGCGGTCTGAGAATCAGTCTAACGTAAAGTTGGATGGGTTTCGACCCCGGCTTCGAGCGTCCTACGTGTCTAGCCACACTGAAGAGTTCTGATAGAACGAAACAGTCTGTCTGTGGATGACAATATATATATATATATATATATATATATATATCGCAACTACAATGATAAAGATGTATTAGAAATTAATAGAGATCAGCTCGACAACGGATATCACCGAGACAAGGAAAGATAAAGATGGATGAGGGCCAGATGAACGTAGAATATTAATCCAAAAATTAGGGCCTGTGATTCAGGAGAAGTTAATTCCCCTTGACCATTTTTAGGGTCAATTAGAAAACACTCGACAGCAATATAAAATGTTTTCACCTTATCTTGTTTAACTATCTCGGTCCTAATTAAAGCAAGGGGAATATCTGGGATGACAACAGCTGAGTTAATTAACAAACATATCAGGAATACATGTAAATCATGTATGAGTAAGCCATTAGTTATACGATCTTAGTCTGTTTGGAAAATCTCACACTGCTTAGAAAAAAACCCTACAAGAGCGCAAAATTGGAAGGGATTGACAGGTAGATCAATTCTACTCCTGTTTCTTAATCCTTCTAACACCTAACATTTTGACCCCCTCAGCCCACGCCAATGAATGAAATAGTTTATAATTTGATTTTCACTTTTAATCTTATTTTTATGCTTATTTTTACTTTTATTTTCTATTTTTTATCTTTTTATTGTTTTATTTATTTTTTATTTATCTTCTGAATACGAACTGTAACTCCACATTTGCTACTCTGCGTCGAGAGAGAAGCATGTAAATAGTCATCTGAGGAGACGGAGAGTATCGTAATATTCTCTGCCGAAATGATTTTATTATGACGACTTAACCGAGATTAAGTCTCCATCAAATTGAACTATATATATATATATATATGTATATATAGTCATCCACAGACAGATCTGTTTCGTTTTATCAAACCCATCAATGTGGCTAGACATACTAGCTTCCCGTAGCTGGGATCGAAACCCGGTTGACTCAAACGCCAATCCAAGCTTCAACCCCTTAGCCATGAGGAACCAGTAGCATCGAAGTAAATTTTAAACGGTTATGAATCACAATTACTATTGTTTAAATACATCCGCTTAACGGCTACCGAGATCTCAATTCATATATGAAGAGCCTTGCAATAAACGCTAATGGCAACATGATTACTTCATTCGCTAGAGAACTCAACCCTACGGGAGTAGGGGAGTATATATATATATATATATATATATATATATATTGTATAAGTGGTGATTCTACATCGAGTTTACTGATCGTGGTATTATAAATTTTTCAATCTGAAAACTCTCTCTCTCTCCCCCTCTCTCTATCTCTCTATCTATCTATCTGTGAATCTATCCATCTATCTATCTATACATATATTTATATAGCTTTTAGAGTTGTTTTTTATTCATTTAAATTCTTTTTCTCAGTGCAGCAACCAAATAATCCTACGAAAATATAACCTAAAATCATATATATATATATATAGAGAGAGAGAGAGAGAGAGAAAGAGAGAGAGAGAGAGAGAAAGAGACAGACAGACAGACAGACAGTGATGAAAGTAAAACTTGCATTAATTCTTGACCGTTGATAATCCCTTTCTTTCCGACCATATAAAATTGCTTTTTTTTATATATTTACATTATAGCTATCAGTAATTTATATCTTGATTTCTGACCCAAGACAATTCCTTTCAAGCCTTTTTAGGATTTTGATTAAGACGCTTGATTGGTTTTATGGCATTTCAGCTCTTAATGGTTTATTGAATAATCCATGAAAGGCTGAAATGCAACACAGTCTTTTTAAAAGATATGAAATAGTTTTAAGTAACCAAGGAATTTTGACCCATATATAGTGTAACATAACCATGATACGGATATGTGAAATAGATATAATGTTCATAAAATGTTCATAAACATATTTTGGAGACCCAAAACACGAAGTTGGTTCAGGTATGAAACTTTTATTGACCTTTTTGAGTTTAAAGGTTTTTCAACACAATCTTTCTATGCTGACTGCTTTTACATCGTCAGCTCTCAACCCAACCCAAGTGCGGCGTCCGTAGCGCACAAAGTCGTCTGACCTCGCCCAGGTCTGAATCTCAACTTTTTCGTTCAGAGGCAGGAGCTCAACTAACTGCTTTTTCTCAAATCCCAAAATCCCCATCCCATGCTTCCGGTGCGTAACGTCTCTCACAAACCCTGGTCTCGATTTCTCTCTGGGATTTTTATTTTGACATCTCTGAATGACACATCCTCTCCGCACACACGTGAACACCTGCGTTAATGTTGCACCTAACTAACCTATGCGCTAAGTGAAAGCTTCTCAGCCTAACTAAACCGAAATGCAAGATATATAAAACGAAATCCCTCCGCAATTATATCACAATAGGTCCCTGTCAGGTACTACCGCTCCGGGCCAGAGTGGACATGGGAACAATGACAATGAAGGGGCATTCCGCATTATCCAAAGCTTTAACATTCCTGGGACCTTACCATCAGATTGTTTAGTGTCATATCAAGGTCACTCGTTGGGGGAGTCTTACCCATCTGCAGACGATAATCATTACACCACTGGCACTAACAGATTTCAACGAGAAATGAGCGCAGATATCACCCTCAGAAAAGGCATGAATCCAACTATCCCTCTCCCTAAATATGTGAAAATAGTAGGGCAAACTAGGGTCTTTATATCTTATGGAAAACTCTTAATTCAATCTACTTTTAAAACTGACCTTGTGCTATAACCTGCTGTTTAGGAGGGGCTGAATAAATACATACCTAGTTAAAATATCTGTACTGAAAGAGCAAATTTTGGTCAAAATCAATTCTGACGTTGTCTCAGATATATTTAAAATGTTAATGGGACCCTATCATTCCGTATCATGATGGAGCTGGGAGTAAGGGATACAAACGGTTTACTACAATCTCCAGGACTTGTGAACTGGAACCTCACTAACAAAAGCAGTCAGTTTCATACCTAGAACCCTTTTACAAGTTTAAAAAACAAGAAATCCAATGTTTGTAGATGAGTAAAGCGAAATAAATCTTTTCGCCGGGAAAAGCATTTAAAAATCAATGACATTGTAATGTCATGTAATATAATGGCGGAGGGATTTCGTTTTATATATCTTGCCTTTCGGTTTAGTTAGGATGAGAAACTTTCGTTAGTTAGGTGCAACATTAACGCAGGTGTTCACGCGCGCGCGGAGAGGGTGTGTCATTCAGAGATGTCAAAATAAAAATCCTAGAGAAGGAATTGGGACCAGGGGATGTGAGTAACGTCACGCGCCGGAGGCGTGGGCTGAGGATTTTGGGATTTAGCAGTTAGTTGAGTTCCCGCCTCGGAAGAAGAAGGTTGACTTTCAGAGCTGGGCGAGGCCAGACGACTTTGTGTGCTACAAGCGCCGAACATTTGTTAGGTTGAGAGCTGACGATGTAAAAGTAGTCAGCATAGAAAGATTGTGTCTCTCTCTCCTCGTGTCGAATAACCTTTAACTCAAAGGTAATAAAAAGTTTTGTACCTGAACTAATTTCGTAGTTTCGTGTTTTTAGATTCCCAGTGTCTTTTTCACATATCCGTATCATAGGTATGTTACACAGCGAACAATCCAGATTTAAATCGAAGATTTATGATGAAAATTTGTAAAAAAAAACGACGCTTTATGAAAACACTAACATCTACCAAAAAAGATCCATGAACTGTGATTTGAGAAAGTTGGAAATATTGCTATGGGTTAAATAGGGCCATTACCGTTCTTTTACAAAGATGGATTTATCATTGAAAAAACCTAAGAAGGTTCATATGCCATTAAGCAAAGAAACCCTAAATAGAAATACTTTCTTGAAATGATATAGTTATTAGAATTAGAGAAAAATAATTGAAACTATGAAAAATATGTAAATTAGTTGTATTAGATAGGAATACTTGAAACCATATAACTGTTTACAAATTATTTGTATTAAATAGGAATACTTGATATCATATAATTGAATACAAATTATTTGTATTAGATAGGAATACTTGAAACCATATAACAGTTTGCAAATTATTTGTATTAGATAGGAATACTTGAAACTAAATAACACAGTGCAAATTATTCCTATTAGATAGGGATGCTTGATATCATATAATTGTGTGCAAATTATTTGTATTAGATAGGAATACTGATATCATATAATTGAGTGCAAATTATTTGTATTAGATAGGAATACTTGAAACCATATAACTGTGTGCAAATTATTTCTATTAGATAGGAATACTTGAAACCACATAACTGTGTGCAAATTATTTCTATTTGATAGGAATACTTGATATCATATAACTGGGAGCAAATTATTTGTATTATATAGGAATACTTGATATCATATAACTGTGTGCAAATTATTTGTATTAGATTAGGAATACTTGATATCATATAATTGTGTGCAAATTATTTATATCAGATAGGAATATTTGAAACCATATAACTGTGTGCAAATTATTCGTATTAGATAGGAATACTTGATACCATATAACTGTGTGCAAATTATTTATATTAGATAGGAATACTGGATATCATAAAATATCGTGTGAAAAAAAACGCTAAAGAAAAAAGAACCAATATATGAATGTGATTCCCGAACCTCTAGGCATGGAATAAAAAGAAATAAACTGTCATGCAGTAAATATTAATTGATAAATACAATACTTCATCAAAAGAAATTTGAAGAATTTGATCTGATTTCTTTGTTTAATTGCATATGAAACTTTGTGAGTTATTTAATGTTAAAGCCATCATTGTAGAACAACTGAAGTGATAGTATTTAAAACGTAACTGGGGGCTTAAGGGGTTTAATACCTTTCTCAGTGTATAAGTCTTTGAGTGAGAATAAGTGTACGACTGGAGATCGAACTTGCTCGCTTCGAGGCCGCAGTCCAGCAATTTAGCCATTACGTCTGAGAATTTAAGACTGTTGGGCGCCTCTGGTGGTGCAATGGTTAGCAGGCTAGACATGCAAACCAAAACGAGTGAGTTCGAGTCTCATTACGTGCTCCATTCCTATGGCCTTGTGTCATATCTAAGTTAAAAGCTTAGTAAACAATTGCTTCGGAGAAAATCAGCTGACAATAAAAGAGCGATATGAGTAAATTTGAATTTCTTGAAATGATTGATCTCAGTGACCAAATCGTTAAGGTGCCGTCCATATATAGAGGCTATTTAAAAGCATATCTGCGCTTATTTCTCGATGAAGGATCTATCTATCTGTCTATTTATATATATACAGTTTGCTTTTATAGAGGTCGTATAACATCAAAGGATATCGGCGCTCATTTCTCGTTGAAGACTGCATATATATATATATATATATATATAGTCAGCTTTCAAAGGATATTGGCGTTCATTTCTTGTTGAAGACTATATATATATATATATAGTGTGCTTTTATAGAGGTCGTATAACACCAAAATCGACTAGCAATCAACAGTGGAGTTAAAACGAACAAAAATAAACCCAGTACTCCCTGCCGTCTCTTACAGGAAAAACTGACACGTGTTTTGATTGTAGGCCAGCAGGATTCCCCTCCGATTTTTAAATAATTTGAGAAGACCCAGTTTTCTGTCATCTAATGTCTATCATGTGATATTTGTTCGGCTCTGGCAGTTTTAAGCGCATAATCAACAGGACACCAGCAAGTTAATGTATTTAAGAGGAAATTAGCAATACTTAGTGTATATAATAAATTAGTTGCGAAGCAGGAATAGAAATGATGTGATCAGTTCCATTGGATCTTTGAAACGTACAAACATAGCAAAGTCGTACAAAATATACTGAACTACTTGGATGAGTCAAAAGTTTTGCAATGTTTTGGCTTTTTTATGGTAAGTCAAAAGTTTTGCAATGTTTTGGCTTTTTTACGGTGAGTCAAAAGTTTTGCAATGTTTTGGCTTTTTTACGGTAAGTCAAAAGTTTTGCAATATTTTGGCTTTTTTACAGTGAGTCAAAAGTTTTGCAACGTTTTGGCTTTTTTTATGCTAAATCAAAAGTTTTGCAATATTTTGGCTTTTTTACGTCGAGTCAAAAGTTTTGCAATGTTTTGTCTTTTTTTACGGTGAGTCAAAAGTTTTGCAATGTTTTGGCTTTTTTACGGTAAGTCAAAAGTTTTGCAATATTTTGGCTTTTTTACAGTGAGTCAAAAGTTTTGCAATGTTTTCGCTTTTTTACGGTGAGTCAAAAGTTTTGCAATATTCTAGTACGTTCTAGTTTGTGTTACATATATTACATTACCAAAGCGGCTAAATCTGTGACAGGAAATTATTTTGCTCATAGTATCGTGATAGCGAGTGCGTTAGCACGTTGTCTGTTGCTTCACTGTGTGTACGATTTGAACGCCCCACTGATGGATTTTCAAATTGTCTAATACGAGAATTTCGGCTTTACAAGTTCAAACGGGGCCATAATGCCTTGAAAGCCACAACAAAATTTTTGCTGTGCAAAATATGAAGGCATAGTTGATCAGAATACAGTAACCAGATATTGCCCAGGGCTGTTGAATTCACTTACTGCTGCCCAATGAGTATGCTGTGCCCAAGTCGGCTGGGGCTGCAAAATACACTCACTGCATATCTGCAAAGGGGTAAGACTCATTCCAAGGAGTGGCCTAATTGGCTGGGGCTGTGGAATGCACTGACTGCATCTCTGTAGCGAGGTAATCACGCAATATTAAAAGACACTTACCGATTCTTTTGGAAGGAGTCTCCGTAATGTTAGCTAAAGTTCTTGAACTGTGACATCGTAGTAAGTGATTGAACTCCAGTCGCATTATTATGGTCACTTTTGGACTAATGCCCCTTAAGAAATGTATGAACCCTCTAACTGCCTGGCTCAGTCGGGTGGGGCTACAGAGGAGTAAGAGTACCCCCTCGAGTATCCCTGAATATGACACTAAACAATCTGATTGGTAGGTTTCAGTAAGGCAGGATCTTTGGTGAATACGGAATACCTCTACATTGCCGTCGCTCCCAGGTCCACTCTGGCTTGGGGTGGTAGCACCTGATAGGGTCCTATCTATGTATCAAATAGAACTAAAATATGTAATTATGCTAAAGTGAATTGCACGTCATTCGCAATTAAATGCTTGGTTAAACTGCGTACATGCTAAACAGAATTGTTTGAAATAGAACTGTTTTGACATTTAACTGAATGTAAACAAAAACTGTGACTCATACTAAACTGAATTGTTTGAAATAGATCAGTTTATTTGTATAAAAATGGAACTGACATTACATAATCTACAATGGTTGATGTGCCATAAAATCAAACAAAATAAAACATACGCAAGTAATCAGATGGTTCAAGAAATTACTCCCGTGTTACAAGGACGTCACCGATCAGGCAAAGTCAGTTACGGCTAAAATCGTCGATTTCGAGGCCATGCTCCGAGTGATTGAGGTAAACCTAGCGATTAGCAATCTCAAAGTGTCAAGTGAACACGGTATCTCACAATCAAGTGCGTTTCAATATCTTCACGACTTCGGCAAACTTATTCAGCGCTGCCAATGTGTACTTCAAGGTACCAAAATATCGCTAAGTGTTTACCTTATTCTCTTAATCTTGTCCAGTCAGCTGGTGCTGTAGAATACACCGGCTGCATCTCTCCAGAAAGGTAAGACTCCCCTAATTAGTGTCCTGAATATGATACTAAACAATCTGATGGTGAGGTTCCAGTAATGCTGGAGCTTTGGGAATATGGAGAACCCCTTTGCCATCACTCCCAGTTCAACTCTGGCCTGGATTGAAAGCACCAACAGGTTCCTATCTATGGGTCAAAAAGAACTAAACGGTGTACTGAATTGCTTAAAATAAAACTGTTTCGATATTTAAACTGTGTACTTTTGCTAAAATGAATTGATTGAAATAAAAATGTTTTGACATTTAAACTGCGTATTTATGCTAAACTGAACTGTTTGAAGTAGAACCTTTTATATGTATAAAAATTGATTTGGTAATAATTAACCTACCATGGTTGATATGCCATAAAACCAAAGCAAACCAAATCAGATATATTTGATATATATGTATAAAGTGGATTTGGCATTAATTAACCTACAATGGTTGATATGCCATAAAACCAAAGCAAACCATCTCTTATTTATCGTATCACGATCTGATTACGCTTTCTTCACTGAACTATTAATTACAACTCTATTTAGTATATTACACAAAACCTTATATAATGAAAGAGCCGAAAAATTGCTCAGATCAGATGGCCTTATGCCAAACTTAGTACTAAAAGGGCCGACCTGGGCTCAGAAGAACCGAGGTCTTGGAGTGTAGGCTTGAAGTATGAACAGGAAAAGGTCACAACTTCAAACTCGACAGATTGTCAAGTATAACCTACGTAGTTCCACGTAGGGACACGTTTACTGCTAAAAACACGCGCCAATGGGAAAAATTAAAACGTTTTGAGAGACGATGTTATAGGCGAAACGAAATTTTAACTCTGCCCTCTGGTATACATGGTGAATAGACGAGGGTTTCGACGCAACGTCCACTTTCGGGTGAAATAAAAAAGGAGAGATGCTTTTTCAAAGAAAAGTAAATTGATAATGATTAATGTTTAATAATATAACAAGGTGCTGAAGAAAACTATGGAATAATTTTTTAAACGACTTTTTTTAGTCTGATTAGTCCAATTTTTGAGGAAAAAAACGTGATAAATCTAAATTTCCATGGTTACCTTTATTATTCAAGCACTTTTATAGATTAAAATTCAGGCCGATAGGAGTTAGCAAGAAGAGAAACGACAAAGAATCTACAATTTGCTTAACGCCAAAACCAAGCGAAAGTTTCCTGGTCTACCGTATACGAAGCAAAGAAAAAAATTCTTACAGAAAAAGACCTTTTTCAAGGAAAAGGGTGGGTGGAGGATTGAACAGAAAACGAAATAAAGACTTTTTAACTACTCTTGCCACAGCGATTAAGAAAGACCCCCACAACGTCAATAAAAAAGCACGCTAATTAAATAAGATTTAAGTCCAGTACTTAGCCCCTTGCGTACGCTACATGC
This sequence comes from Sepioteuthis lessoniana, assembly GCA_963585895.1. NCBI lineage: Eukaryota > Metazoa > Mollusca > Cephalopoda > Myopsida > Loliginidae > Sepioteuthis > Sepioteuthis lessoniana. Next base: position 13,911,767 of record OY757942.1, read on the forward strand.
GGCGTTTTAGAAAACAATACAAATGCAACTTTCCCTCCAAAGATTGGTTCACTTTCGACTGCTATCCATATTTACCCAACCCCTCCGCTCGGGCAGGATATGACACAAGGTCAATTTTTAAACGGAGTTTAACAGGTTTGAATTCAGAGTTTTCCTTCTAGTAGTCTAGTTGTCTCACCAAGGCTGAAGAGCCTAGTCTGTCCTACGATTTACCCAAATCTGGAGGGAGTGAATAATTGGATTCATACCTTTCCCAAGGGTATTAGTGCTAGGTGAAATGCAATCAGTCTCGTCCAGGATTTGAACTCGTGTCGCCGTGTCCATTTCCTACGACGATAAGGACTACATCACGGGCACCTCCTTTCGAGTGCTATTGAGGAGGAATAGAAAAAAATATCTGAAGAATTGATTTTGAAGGCATTCAAATCGTTTCGAAGGCGTGTTGATACAATAATTGAAAAAATGGCGGCTATAATAGATACAAAAATGGCGGCTATAATAGATACAAAACAGTAAATTTATTACTGTTATGTATCTATCTTTTTATTTAGTTGTTAATTTTTAAAATCTAACATTGGTCTGGTTTTATAATTGAGTCGTTCATTATTATCCTAGAATATTCCTAATTTTGCGTCTGCACCCGGTACTTGGTTGTAAGTTATGTAGAACAGAGCATTTGATAATAAAAGGTAGAAGAGAAGATGATATTTACCCAACCCCTCCGCTCGGGCAGGATATGACACAAGGTCATTTTTTAAGCGGAGCTTAACAGGTTTGAATTCAGAGTTTTTCCTTCTCCTAGACTAGTTGCCTCGCCAAGGGTGAAGAACCTAGTCTGCCCTACTATTTACCCATAGCTGGAGGGAGAATAATTGGATTCATACTTTTCCCAAGAGTATTAGTGCTATGTGAAATGCAATCAGTCCAGGATTTGAACTCGTGTCGTCGTGTCCAATTCCTGCGAGGATAACCATTACACCACGGGCACCTCCTAAGGTAGAAGAGAAGATGATGATAAAAACATTATAGACCATTTGTTTAAGGGCATTTAAAATTTCGTGGGTTATTTAATGCCAAAGTCGTTCCTTTAGAAGAATAGCTGTGGTATTAGTTAACCTATAGCTGGTGATTTGATAAACGGTTGTTGGTTAGCTGTTTTTTTTTTACCGCATATCAACCCTTTTCGGGTTATTTAATGCCAAATCAAGTCCTTTTGATAAAGGCTTTGTTTTATTTTGGTTTGGTTTTATGGCATATTGAAACATACCCATGATACGGATGTGTGAAATAAACATAGGAAATCCGAAAACACGAAAAACTTTACGACTTTAGTTCAAGTACGAAACTTTCTATTTCCTTTGAGTTAAAGGTTATTCAACATAAGGAGAGAGAGAGAGACACAATCTTTCTATGCTGACTGCTTTTACATCGTCAGCTCTCAACCGACCCAACGCGCGGCGCCCGTAACGCACAAAGTCGTCTGGCCTCGCCCAGCTCTGAATCTCAACTTTTCCGTTCGGACGCCGGAACACAACTAACTGCTTTTTCTCAAATCTCAGCCCACGCTTCTGGTGCGTGACGTCACTCACATACCCTGGTCTCAATTCTTATCTGGGATTTTTATTTTGACATCTCTGAATGACATCCTCTCCGCGCGCGCGTGAACGCCTGCGTTAATGTTGCACCTAACTAACCCATGCACTAAGCGAAAGGTTCTCAGCCTAACTAAATCGAAAGGAACGATATACAAAACGAAATCCCTCCGCCATTATATTACAACATCAACTATTGTAGCTTATTTAATGCCAAATCCATTTTATACATATAAACAGTTCTATTCCAAACAAATCACTTTAGCGTAAGCACACAGTTTAAACGTGAAAAACAATTCTGTTTCAAACTATTTAGTTTATTCATCAAAGTTAAATGGTTGCAAGTACTGCTATGTATCACGATCAATTCAATTACGCATCGGTCATTTATTTACTGGGCTCGAATTGTTTGGAGGGTAACATTTTAAACGTTAAATGTAAAAAACTGTTCGGTTTAGTATAAGTACATAGTTTTGATGTCAAGACAGTTCTATTTCAAACAATTCAGTTTAGTCTAGACACTCAGTTTAGTTCTACTTGACCCACAGATAAGACCCTAAACTGAATCTGACGGTGAGGATCGATTGTTAAACGTGCTGTAACCCTTTTATCGCCATTACTGCTAGTTCTACTCATACCTGGACGATTAAAAACCTGCAAGGTTCCCGTCTATACGTCAAGTGGAACTACTTGATTTAGTTTATTTAATGGCATATCAACCTTTGTAGGTTATTTAATGCCAAAGCCATTCTCATTTCAACAAGAAAATATGTAGAGAGAAAATGTCTATTATGTTCAACGAAATTTGTATCAATGAAGAATATATATTTTTCCAAATACACACTCATCATATATATATGTATATATATATATATATATGTGAATTAATTGCTAGATGTAGACATAGAAATAAATTTAAAATATAGACAAATTATCATAGATAATGCTTAAATAAAATAACATCGGATTAAATTGAGGTCTAAGGTTAAATGAATAAAAATAAAATAAAAGATGAGAAAAAACATGTGATGTGTACATACTTTTCAATGGAAGGGTATGTCACGTGGTGTCCCACTGAGAAGATAGAAATATGATTACTACTATCCTCGTGTTCGAATTAACAGTAGCAAGCCGTCAAAGAATGACCGTTAAGAAAGAATGTAGGTCACAGAGGGGAGACCCATGTATGTTTATACTTGGTGACCTCACTCGGGCCGCCTGACACGGGAAGGAAGAAGGTAGAAGCCAAACGATCGGCTGGGACCCTAAAACGTAAGTGACACCTTCTTCCCGTCAGCGAAAAATAGATATTAAGAAAGTTAGTTGTTGGACAGGGTTCGTTGCGGACGGAACCAAAGCCAAGTACTCCGGGTAAAAGAAGACGAAAAGAATATCTCGGACACGAAGGAGCCATTTCTTCAAGCCAGTACTAAAAATAGCATAAAGTCTATTAGCCCGTAAAAGAGGAAATATTCTCCACAGGAACTCCATCGAAAAGAAAGATAAGTAAACTTTGAGACTGTTTCTCCTTATACCTAATTTTATATACTCTCTCTCTCGCTCTCTCTCAATTTGAAGAAAAACGAAAGAAAAGAAAAGAAGAAAGACATTTATGTTCATGGACTATTCATTTATGATATATTTGATACGTTGAAGGTGTATATCTATGTGTAGTAAAAGGTTGATATATTTTAATGTTCCCACTTGCTTGAAGTTGTTATTTGCGGCGTCTACTACGAATTTATTTTGTCATATTTCTTTTTCAGCTTCTATTCGCCTTATGATATGCTTGCTTAAAATTTTCCTATTAATTCCTTTTAAAATATCTCACGGGAAACTGGAATTACCGACTACTACAATATAATATTATTACGTCAAAACCTAGAGGTCCATATCTTCCATTGTTCTAGGGGAGGAAGTCCAGCGGCCTTGGTGGGTGTGTGGATAGTGTGAAATTTGGGAAACCCTTGCTAGCGGCGGTCAGTCTGGCCATAAATTAATCCCCCACATAATATACCAGTTCTTATGTGCCCCAGGAAAAAAACTCTGAACGAGGACTTATTCTACAAGGGATCAAGTGCCAACCTGCCCCGTCTTCACACGTGCGAAAATAAAGTCCCGTTTTGGGATAAAAGTAAATCTTTCGCGTCACAGGTAACTGATTTAATTGGCTCAAAAATGAAAATAAAATTTGAAATTAGAAATTTTAATTTTAAATTTTGAATTTAATTTAATATAAGTATTACTGTATCCTTACGTAAGGTTATAAAAGAAAGTTGTAATTCCTTAAATTAGTATTAAATCTGGAGTTTTAAGTTTAAATGTATTTAGTTTTTAAAAAAGTAAAAAATGAATTTACTATAATTCCAACCGGTAAAATTTTTTTTTAAAAAAACCGGAAGTGGGCTAAATGAGGAGAAAACTCTTCACCCCTCTTTTACCCCTTTCCACCCTTTTTTCCTCTGTCTATTCTGAATTATTTTGTCCAATTGATCTGAAAAATTCCTGTTATTTTTATTTTGGTTTTTTTATTCATATCAAAACCCATAACAGGATGGAAATAAATTTATAATCTTATATGACCAGTTTTTGTTTTTCCTTAAAGAAATTATTGCTCTCTCTATCTATCTCTCCTTCTCTTTCTCCCTCTCTCTATTTCACTTTCTCTCTCTCTCTCTCTCTCTCTCTCTAATTATATTTTAAAAGTTTTAGTTGAATTTTTATTTTTAATTGTACTTTTGTTATATTTTGACCTTCGACCCGGCCCAAAAATACTATTCCAAGGTGATACACCGGAAGGAAGTGACACATTCCAATGGCCAGTAATCGAAAGAGATGGCATGGGCGGATTAAGGCTTATGATATGGGACAAGGTGAAGGTCTCATTGTGCCATTACCGTCATGCACCGGAAGAGAGTAACCTCTGAACTGCATGACAGTTATTTCCGCTTGATGACGATTAAACATTCGATTTCAAAAATCCAGTAGGCGATCGTGTGGGCGTTGAGTTATTATTTAACTCAGTTGAGTTTGGGTCCCAGAGCAGTTGCCAGCAGAATTCCAGACAGCTAGAGACCAGATGTGGTAGGGAAGGCCACACCCGACCGAGGGGGCTCTCGGAAAAGCCCGGATGGAGTGGACCCCAAGGCCTCTGGTTGAATATCAGGAGAACAATAAAGACACAACGTGACGGTCATAACAGTGGGGTCAAAATATGAAGTTTACGTTCGGTCTCCGGCATCCTCTCACATGCAACCCTTCAACAACCCTTTCGAACCCTTGCAATAAAGTGAGAGGTGAATATTTTTCTAAAGAAGTCTTTTCTTCGTGCGTCTGTCGTTTGTCATGTGTCTGTTATCATTGCGTCGGTATGTATCCAGTATATATATGTATGCAACACTTTTTTATCTATAATAATCGTTTGTCTCATGGTGTAATGATTAAACTGATGGACTGCGGAATCATACACACACACACACTCACACACACACACATATATATATATATATATATATAATTTGTACAAATTAATTCCCTAAAATTTATATATATGTATATATGTATATATAATTTTGAGGCTAATTTTTAGATAAACTATAAAAGATTAAATTGAAAAAGAATTTATTTTCGAATTTTTTTATTTAATTGATCAACTTGCAAAATCAAAATGATTTTTGAAAATACTGGTTGTTTTCCAAAGAAAACACAACAAAATGCACACACACACACACACACACAAACACACTCACACACACACACACACATATATATATATATATGTATATATATCTTAGAAAATGGACGTAAATCCGACGGTATATATATATATATATATATATATATATATATATATCTTAGAAAATGGACGTAAATCTGATGGTAAGTAAATGTACAAACATGAAAAATACAAGGTAGACAGGATTATTTTACCTATAGTTAAAATTATTTGCAAGCATATATATATATACAGAGAGAGAAAGAGTGAGAGAGAGAGAGAGAGAGAGAGATAGAGAGAGAGAGATTGAAATGTGGGCTACACATTTTTATTGGGAAGCATTTCATCATTGTGGTTTTCAGCAACATTTGCACTAAATATGAGTCAGAGTTTCTAAAACAATAGCAGCTGAAAAAGATATTTGTTGTGACCCTCCTGCTGCTACTAATATAGAAATATTCGCTTATTCTCAAGAGTATTTTCTTTGCAAAGCACTAAATTAAAATAAATGATATTTCGGTGTATTTTGTAAATATTCATTTAAGCATTCTATATCTCTTAGTCTTCATTTAACTTAATCTTCCTTAAAAACCTTCTTATTAAGTTGTCAAGAAATGTTCAAAAAATGAACAGGTTGCCACTTGGTATCGTTGAACAATTAACTGATTAACACGTTCTTACGATTTGGTTCTTACGTTTGTTAATTTGTAAATAATTCAATCTGGACATCTTCGTGAGTTACCAAACCGTCTTTCCTAGAAAGAAGGAAACTCCTTTCAATTTCTCAGCAAAATATCGAAGCCTACTAAAAAGTAATTTTTAAAATGTAAAATCCTTAAAGACAATTGCATTAGAGTATTTGCAGAGTATATTCTGGTTATTGTTTGATTTTTAATTTAATTTAATTTAGTTTTTATTTAGCCTTAAAGCGATTATTTTTCTGTGGTTACAATAATTTCTAATAAAAGCAAATTTCAAGTAATGCAAAGTTTGCATTTATAGAAAAAAACTCTGAAAAAAAATGTTTTTTTCAAAAACTTTCCCTTATTTTTTTAAAGGACCCTGTTGATAGATCGATAGATAGATTTCTCTTATTTAGTGAATGACATAGATCGATCGATAGATAGATAGATAGATAGATTTCCTTATTTAGTGAAAGACTCAGATAGATAGATAGATAGATTCCTTTTATTTTTTGGATGACTCTCCTATAGGAGTCCCAAAGTTGTGAGATCATTTACTTTCATACTGATGTTACGAAGAACATTGCGACATGCCAGGTAATCATTGAGGTCTTCGTACCCATTATTAAATCTATCTCAGATTGAATTTTTCTCAGCGGGGTGTCATCATGGTGTAGTGGCAAAAAGGGAGGTGCTCGTAGTGTAATGGATATCGTCGTAGGAATTGGACACGGCGACACGAGTTCAAATCCTGGACGAGACTAATTGCATTTCACATAGCACTAATACCCATGGGTAAGGTATGAATCCAATTATTCTCCCTCCAGCTATGGGTAAATAGTAGGACAGACTAAGTTCTTCAGCCTTGGTGAGGCAACTAGCCTAAGAGAAGGAAAACTCTGAATTCAAACCTGTTAAACTCTGCTTTAAAAAAAAATTGACCTTGTGTCATATCCTGCCCGAGTGGAGGGGTTGGGTAAATAGGATCATGGTGTAGTGGCAAGCGTGCTGGACTTCTACATGTTAGTAAGCGAGTTCCAGTCGTAACATTCATTTTCAGACTAATTCCCTTGAGAATGGTCTAAATCTCCATATCCCCCAAGCTACGTGTTAAATAATACCGCAGCGTTCTTTTAGAACAATAGCTAGGGCATAAAATAACCTTTGAAGGTTGATACGCCTTTAAAGCCAAGAAAGAAAACCCAACCTTTTCCTGAGTATATAAGTCTACATTTAATACTTGACGAATACAGTGGCAAGGAAAATATTTTTTTAAGCCCCTTTATAATTCAATTAAAAAAGTAATTAGAAAATAATTAAGATATTAACGAGTTAATAAGTAGAGTGCTCGCCAATGCTCCGGGAGATCGGGGTTCAATCCCAGGTTGAGTCATATCAAAGACACAAAAAATAATATTTGATGCCGCCTTGCTTAACATTATTACGGTAAAGTGGGGCAATCCAGGAAACGGAGTAGCACCCTCCCCTACACCTTGTTGTAGTAGCAATTAAAAAGGGAGTCTTCGGGTCACCCTCGACTAAAGTTGCCAACTATACTTACATACCATTAAAATCAATTATTCATAGGAATTTAAAATAATCAATCAGACAATAATGTATGATACATAATGAATGCTTTGCCAATTAATTTTGTAAAATAAATATACGATTAAAAAAATATATAAATTCAAAATTTAATTGGTCCTATTTACCAACCCCTCCGCTCGAGCAGGATATGACAAAAGGTCAATTTTTAAGCGGAGTTTGACAGGTTTGAATTCAGAGTTTTCCTTCTCCTAGACTAGTTGCCTCACCAAGGCTGAAGAACCTAGTCTGTCCTACTATTTACCCATAGCTGGAGGGAGAATAATTGGATTCATACCTTTCCCAAGGGTATTAGTGCTATGTGAAGTGCAATGTCTCGTCCAGTATTTGAACTCGAGTCGCCGTGTCCAATTCCTACGACGATAACAATTACACCATCGGCATCTCCGACCAAAATTTAATTGGTAATTCGTCGGAAGAAGAATCATGGACAATAACTTATGATATGCTAGACAAGACTTGACCCCTGACTGACCTTTTTAGCAGTTTTCTGATTGGTTAGATCAGACGCAATAATGGGTCAGTTAGGTAGAGTTAATTAGAGGGTCATCCAGGGCGCCGTAACGAACGGGCTCCTAAAATTGCTATTTCTCCAGCCGTAAGGTTGATGTGGGAATGTATGTAAATATAGACGTCATAAATCAGAGTCTTTGAGTCTATTCATAGGGAACAGAAATGGACATGGAGACCAAGATAACCCCAAGACCAGGGAAGAAAGTCCTACAGAGAAGACCATAGAATCCGGTCAAATAGATAAGCATAAGAAAAAATATTTTGTATACAACTGAACCTGATTGTTAGGCACCGGTTCTGGATATCTGAGGAATGTGGATAACACCTTGATTGACATTGCTTCCAGGCCCACTTCTTCATAGAGTGGTAATTACTTTTGAGGTTTCATTAATGGGTTAGATATGTTTAACAATTACTGGTATGAGATGGGACCCTGTGAAGAAAAAGTTATGAAATAACGACACAAAACTTGTAAAATATGAACGTATGATATGATTCTCTAATCCCTTGGCGTAAAAATCCCTTGCCAGGGTTAAGAATAGTTACTTAAAGCTATAACTGTTTCCTAAGAGTTTTAACTAGTTACTTGAGACGAATGAATATTATTCGAAAGAAATAATTTAAAACAACTTTTAATTATTAATATTAGATTGGAATACTTGAAACCACACAAATGTGGTTTGTTTTAATTTCTTTGTTTGATGGCATATCTGCTTTCGTGGGTTATTTAATGCCAAAACTATCGTCGTAGAACAACAGTCGCGGTACTGTTTAACACATTGCTGGGAGGATTAGGGGTTTCATGCCTTTGCCATGGGAATTATACTGAAAAGGAACGCAATTGATGGACTGGATTTCAAACTCGCTTATGTAACAATCCAGAATACTGGCTTCAACGCCACGGAGATCCTCCCCATATAAGTGTTTCACCATTGCGATACAAAAGAGATTTTTCGATCCCGTGGTGACCCCAAGTTGGTAACGAGTTGACGAACGCGAAAACTCTGTTAAACTACTTTAAGGTTTATTTACTGCAAAGTAGCAAGTAGTTGCCGAGAGAATGAAAGACAGTATCAAAACTAAGACGACGGCGTCAACAAGACAAAAATAAGCAATATATCAGGGTGGGAAAAAGGGAGCTGGCACAGACCTTGAATTTTTTTCTTGGTTCTAATATGCTTGTCCGCTCTGTCTAACGCCCCCTTTGGAGCACCCCAGAATTTGGAACTCGTATACTTTTGTTTCCTTACATCTTCGTTGTTGGTGTTCAACTGATGTTATTACCTTATCACTTCTCGACGACAACTCCCAAAAGCACACGAGTCATCCCCTCACTTACGCCTGGTGTCAGCAGGAGGGACATTTGGTTGTAACACATATATTCAGTTTTGTGTGGATTGACATGGAGGCCAATGCCTGCGACGGCTCGTTCCAAACTATGCAGTAGTGTTTCGGCTTGGTTGGATGTATTTGCCAGTAACGCTATGTCATCGGCGTAGTCGGTAATTGTTTTTCGGGGTACATTCTGCTTCTTTTCTTTGTCAGCTCGAAGCCATTCTCTCTGATTTTGTCGATCGAAGTTCTAAACAACTAGTCTAGACAGATGATAAAGAGGTGTGAGGCTAGTGTGTCTCGTTGTAGTACTCCTGCAACAATGTCGAAGTATTCTGTGTCTCCATCCGATGAATGTACTTTCACTTTGGTGTTTCTGTAGAGAATCGTTATTGCTGCAACGGTTTCTTTTCGTTGGCCGTATGCTAGTATGATTTGTTCCATTTTCCCTCTGTATATGGAATCGAAGGCCTTGGTAAAGTCGACAAATAGTAATGTCGCCTGTCGGTTTTTTTTTTCCCCAAACGCCTTCAAGCATTCTACGGATGGTCAATATTTTTGAGGTCGTGGATCTATTTCTTCGAAAGTCATTTTGGCTTTTCCGAAGGATGTTGTCTATTTTGGGTTCTATGCGGTTTCGTAGTAGAGCATTGTAGATTTTGGCTGCTATGGATGTAAGTGTTATACCTCGGTAGTTCTTGGATAATCTGAGGTCGCCTTTTTTAGAGAAAGGAAGGATGCATCCCTTCATCCATCTTTCTACCCTATTTTGATTATAGACTGCGTTGCATTGTCGGAGCAGTATGTCGTCGAATTGTCTTCTGGGGGGATCTCGTCAAGCCCTGCAGCTTTTCTAATTTTAATTTTTCTAAGAACCGAGTCGAGTTCTTCTTTGGTGAACGGACTTAGTTTAATGTCTAATTGATTACTGATAATTCTGGTGATCGGTTCATTCGTTACTTTCGGTGGGTTTCCTAGTAGATTTTCGAAATGCTGTTTCCACAGTTTTACTCTTTCTTGTTGGCTTGCAGCTTTCAATTTTGCTTTCGCTGTGCTCTTCCTTCTACTCACTTCGTTTATTGTTTACCAGGCTATCCTAGGTTGTCTATCTTCCACCAAGTCTCTAATCTTATCTATCTGATTGTGTATGTATTCTATCTGTTCTTTTAGATATATTCCTGCTAATTGATATTGTGCCTTTTCTAGTTTTCGGGCATTTGTGTTTTTTGGGTTCTTCCGATAGCTTTTGGAGGCTTTTTTCACGAGTGCACGTTTTTTCTCTAACCGCTAACGTTTCCCAAGGGACTCTATATTTACTTCTAGGTTTTGTTGGAATACACTTTGATGCCGCCTCAAGGTGTGCTTCAACAAAATTCTCATATTCGTCATTTGGGGAACCTTTTTCTGTCTTCTCTTGGAGTGTTTCGGATCTGTTTCTTAATTCTAATGCATATTTGTCTCTAATATCTCTCTTGTTAAGTAGGGCCCAGTCATAGTGCTTAGTTGTCGCTGTTCGTGTGGCGTTTTTTCGTAGGCTTAGTCGTAATTTGGCCGTGACTATTTGACGATCGGAGGACACACCCTTGAAAGAGGAGTATGCCTCGCAATTTATCGCACTATTTTTCCATTTCTTGTTTATAAAGACGTAGTCTATCTGTTCTTTACTATCATTTGCGTATGTGTAGGTACATAATTTTCCCTCCCTTTTTTGATTGTTTGTATTAAGGCATGTTAATCTATTTTCTATCATGAAATCAGTTAGATGTTGTCCATTCCTATTTGACGTGTTGTGTTGGCTGTATTTGTTGTTTCTGTCTTTAGCGATTTGTGCATTCATATCTCCACCAATGACTAGCAGGTTGTGTTTCGGAATCTACGCACCAGGGAGGATAGCTCCTCGTAGAAGGTGACTAGTTCGGTTTCTTCACTAACATTGGTAGGGCTGTAGCAGGAGATGATTGTTGCTTTGGGATTGCCATTAAAAGTTGCGGCCATCATCCTAGGTTGTATTCTGTCAATGCTATTAAGTGTTTTTAGCGCTCTTGGTCCTATAAGCACTCCCACTCCTGCTACCGAGGCATTGACAGAGTTTTTCCATGCCGATACAGTGACTAGCTTCAATCCATTGCCAGTTTCGTGATATTTGATATCTTCGGTGAGTGTGTATCGGTGTTCTTGTATGCAAATTATGTCTATCTTATGTTCTACGGCTGATGCAGTTAGCTCAGATAGTTGACCTATTCTATTTAGGGTTCTAACGTTAAATGTCGCTATCTGTATTGTTTGTTTGTATTTTATTAGTTTTTGTTTGAGTTTGAGCTCTGTAGCTGATTTTTCGAACACTGAGACCAGGGCTCCAACCTCAGCAGGACGCGCCCCTTTTTTACCCGCGCGAAGACCGATGCGGTTTATGTATGTCGTTTGAGTATGGGTCATGATTATCTTTCGATGGCTGTTTTTATTCTCATCTATAGAAACCACTCTTATAGATGAGCAGCAGTAGTTGCCCGATCAAACTGACAATCCTGAGCGTTAAGCCGCGAGACTCACATGTTCAGGAAAAGTTAGGCATTGCGTATTCGAATACCTTCACGTACACGATGCTGCTTCCCATGTGTACGTGTACAAAAAAAAAAAAAAAGAAAAAAAAAAGTCTTCTTAACAATAATAATAAAGATATCAAATCAGATGCCTCTGTTTACTGTATCCAGTGCTTAGAACGTAATAATAAATATTCAAATGAAATTTACAATTTCCCAAGAGATGGATTTATGAACCCGAGAGAAACATGAATATTGGTGATAAAAACGCGTTAGCAAAATGTAATTCAGGAAGTAATCACAAGTTTAATTTTATAAATTTCAAAAGTTGTATTAATATACAAAATAACTTAGAAAGATTTTTGAAACTATCATTATTCCTATTTATAATACAATCAAAGAAAGATCCTTTTTTTTAGCTTAACTCTTTAGTCAAATTTGTGGTAAAAATTCACGAGACTCCTTATCTAAATTTATTAGATTTCATAATTCTACCAAAGTTACTTATCACAACAAATTTTTTAAAAAATTTCTTCTAAAGTTTAAAAATCCTTATTGTCCAGTCGGCTGGGGCTGTAGAATACACCGACTGCTTCTCTGCAGAGGGGTAAGACACCCACCCACCCAACGAGTGTCCTGATATGACACTAATCAATCTGATGGTGAGGTTCCAGTAATACCGGGGCTTTGGGGAATGCGGAGTTCCCCTTCATTGCCATCGCTCCCTGGTCCACTCTGGCCCGGAGTGGTAACACCTGATAAGGGTCCTATCTATGGGTTAAATAGAACTAACAGCATACTTATGCTAAACTGAATTTTTTAGTAAACTGAATAGCTCGAAATAGAAATGTTTTTTGACAATTAAACTGTACTTACATTTAAACTGCATCCTTATGCTTAACTGAATTATTTGAAATGTAACTGTTTTTCGACATCAAAACTGTATTTGCACTTAACTGAATTGTTACATATAACTGCTTGAATCGTTTGAAATGGAAATGTTTTTGACAATTAAACTGTGTACTTACGCTAAACTGAACTGTTTTAGATAGAACAGATTATTTACATAAAAATGGATTTGGCGTTAGATAACCTACAAGGGTTGATATGCCATAAACCCCAACAAACCAAACCAAACCAAAAATCCTTAACGAATATGTTACGCTTCAAAATAGATTTCGAACACTAATTACGTCACAGAAATTTGGAATAGAACGCTATTAATAGTAACATAATACTAAGAATTTTTCACACTTTTCCGATTCTTTTAAAAATTGAATATAATTTAAAAGATACAACACTGTATATCAACATTGCTTAGGTGATGGTTTAATATAAAAATCGAAACGTTTAACATTGGTGAAATATCTAACTAGAAATAAAGCCATGCTCTGAACATCTCGTTTTTTTTTTAATTAGTATATTCACACACACACACACACACACACACACACACACCCTATCTATATATATATATAAAAGTTGGCGGCTGTAATCGGGGGCAAACCGAAGGATCCCTTTTCCGTAGCGACTACACCAAGGTTAGGGGAGGGCGCTACTCCTTTCCCTGGATTAATCCACTTTACCCTTGATACATACCTTATATTGCTGAGTGTTAAGCAAGGAAGTATCAAGTACAATTGTTTAAGTCTTCGGTATGACTCGACCTTGGATTGAATCCTGGTCTCCCAGACCATTGTCGAACACTAGAACAATGAGCCGGTATATATATATATATATATATATATATATATATATATATATATCATATTTACCAACCCCTCCGTTCGGGCAGGATATGACACAAGGACAATTTTTAAGCGGAGTTTAACAGGTTTAAATTCAGAGTATTCCTTCTCCTTGACTAGTTGCCTCACCAAGGCTGAAGAACCCAGTCTCTCCTACTATTTACCCATAGCTGGAGGGAGAATAATTGGATTCATACCTTTCCCATGGGTATTAGTGCTATGTGAAATGAAATCAGTCTCGTCCAGGATTTGAACTCGTGTCGTCGTGTCCATTTCCTACGACGATAACCGGCACCTCCAAATCTTGCTATTATATATATATATATATATATATATATATATATATATATATATATATATATATATATATATATATATATATATATATATATATATAAGCCAGAATTGTATTAAATAATCCACAATGATTGATATGGTATGAAATAAACGAACGAAACTACTTTTCCAAGGTTATACTTCTACGCGTAAAGCAAACAGCCTCGTCCAGGTTTGAACTCGTGCCACCCTGTCCATTTACACGGATGATAACCGTTACATTTTCAGCTCCTCCTTTCCCCATTTGCATTGCAATTCCTTATATTTGACACAGGATTCAATCTTGTGATGCATCTGCAGGACAATATACTGGACAGTCATGTAATAATACAAAAAAAAAATTGAATGTTTTTTTTTCATACTTCTTTGATGTCAACATTGATTAGCAGCTTTTACTCAAGGTTGAAAGCCTTAAAAATTAAAATAAAAAAAAGCCGGTTTCATTACTTTCTTATAGTGAGCAAAGTATTTTTTTTTCATAAGCACCTGTGTCATTCAATTAAGAAAAGGAATTAAAGACAATAAACCAGAAATTACTGCTTCAAATGTGCAGTATTCCTTAGAAATGCCCACCTGCTGCACCTCTGGTTTTTGTCGTTGACAATAGATGCAAGCAAACAAACTAGTTTCGTGATTGCAAATTTCACAATTACTTCACGCTTTAACAAAAGGAAAGCGCATTTTTGCTTTGCAACTGCAATTTTGTTGGCGCAAGTTGCAGTAATTGACTGATAGAACAATAGTTTGTAATTTACAGTGACTCAGATAGATTCGTATTTAAAGCTGACCATAAACTCATCTCGACATTTACCGAAGAAATCTCGGATTGAAAAGCTCACTGCTTCTACAGTTCCTTGAATTCGTCAGAATCCACCACTAAAAAATCACCATGCCTAACTACACTCTGTACTACTTCAATGGCCGCGGACGTGCCGAGATCTTGCGTATGATGTTCGCCGCTGCTGCCGTCCAGTATACAGACAAGAGGTTCGAGTTCTCCGAATGGGACAAAATTAAAAAAGGTATCTTTTTTTTACAAATTGCAACAAATTGTGTATGTATGTGCAGAAGTTGTGTTCAAGATATAAAACAGCTTTTTCTCAAAAAATTCCGTTATATGGTTTTACTTCGTAAGCGGTCTATGATGCCCCTCCCTATCCAAGTCAACACCTGGCTTAAATTTAGAGTTTTCCTTCTTCTAGGCCGGTTACCATACCATGGTCTGTCCTACAATTTACCAATAGCTCGAGGAATATTAGTTGGATATATACCTTTACCAATAATTTTAGTGCTATGTGAAATGCAACAAAAAAAACCTGCAATATCTAAACACGGCTCTTGCCAATCCTTTTAAGATCTTACAAATTCACCGAGCAGTTTTTTATTTGTCGGAAAGCAAATAGAATCAGTACCCTCAAGAGTGCATGACAGAGCTAATATTTCTGGTAGGAAATTTTCTCGGAAGGATTCCTTAGCTAATAAACAAAATTTCAAGAAAATCGGTGAGTGAACACCTTTTATCTCAAAGAGTGTTCTAAGGACATCTTAAGGTCGACAATGTTATATTTCTGTTGAAATCTTAAGTCATTGGGATGTGTTTTATCTATATAATTGAAAATTTTTGAAATTCCGTTGTTTTCAGTCAGCAATTGTTGCTGAATACCTTAACACGTATTACTATGAAAACAAAATTTAACTAAAAAATCTTTGCTTTCTTTTGCACGAAGCCAGAAATATGAGTCCTACAGGGAGAATCAGGCTCACGAACAATGGTTTTCGAACCTATCTTTTAAAAATCCGAGACTTCTGGTTGGAAATTTAATCCGAAATGTCACATCTTACCAAGTCATTTTTTGCAAATGGCTCAAGATAAATCATCTAATGAACTGTCGTAATCTTAAGGAAACTTTTCATGATATCTCCAGGTCGAAAGAGTGTAGTAGAGTTAGTTGGTTGGTTGGATTTATTGGCATATCAACCTCTATAGGTTATTTAGTGCCAGAGCCTTTTTACACATATTATATATATATGATTTGTAAACATATTTTTAGGTTGGTGATGGCTGGGTTTTATGGCAAATTAACCTCTTAAGGGCCATTGAGTGTCAAATTCTGATCTGCATATATATATATATATATATATATATATATATATATGAATATTAATTGTAAATAAATAGTCCGGAATTAGTATTTTAGAAATAGGTCAAAGCTTTTTGTTTGTATAAACTCGATGGTCGAAGGTGTTGGTAACACAGCCTATATCTTTAATAGGAGGCCAATTGTTTTTAAGAAGTTGATAATGTTTTTGTGAACTATTTTTTAAAATAGTTCCTTCATGCTGTTCGCCTGATAAAACTTTTTCTTGGTGTGATTGAGTCTTGTACATTCTATCAAAATGTGCTTGATTGAGTATTGGTTTCAACATGGACATTTTGGGGGAGGATCTTCTTTAAGAATGAAGGAGTGGATTAGTTGAATGTATCCAATACGTAGTTTAGTAGAGTAAATTTCTCCAAAACTCAGAGGTATTCGAAACGTTTGAGATCACGAATGTCTAACTCGTCTAAGAATTGAATACAATTAGCATAAGTTCCACACACATGAGGTGCCCACGAAATTTCAACTCAGTAGAAGAAAATATATGAAAACAGATATATCTAAAGACTTTTAATGAAAGCATAAACAACTTAGAATAAAAATCTGAGATAACTTGTTTCTATCAAAATTGTTTTAATGTCGATACTATAGTAGACATCTTATGTCCTGCCTTGTCGGCTGAAACTGCAGAATACGTCAACTGCAACCCTATAAAGGGAAAATACCCTCTCAACGAAGGTCCTGATATGATACGAAAGTACATCTGATAGTGAGGTTCGATTCATGGAGCTTGGTGAAATGTGGATTACACTCTCAGTGCCATTACTCCCATGTTCACTGAATCGGACTTGTTGAACCTTTTAGGGTCCTATCTAGGGATGAAATAGAAGTGATCATTTACTAATGTTGAAACCATTTAATTTTGTGCAAAGAAATGATTAATTCTATATTGAATTATTTGTGTTAAATAACAATACTTGAAACTAACAAACTGTGTGCAAATAGACCTAGTAGTGCTTGATAGCAATATTGGAAACTAATTAACTGTGCGCAAGCAAGTGATTAATATTAGAATAATTAGCGTTGGATAAAAATAATTGAAACCATTTAAGTAAATAAGATCCGGATGAGTTAAAAATAATTTTACCTAACAACTATTTACTCAGGAATCATATATATATATATATATATATATATATATAAACAGGATTAGGCATTAAATAACTTATAACGGTTGATACGCCATAAAACCCAAAGAAACCAAATCATATATATTCAATATATATGTATAAAAAGGATTTGGCATTAAATAACATACAACGGTTGATATGCCATAAAACCCAACCCAACTAGATCATATATATTAAAATGTATGTATAAAGGGAATTTGGCATTAAATAACTTAAAATTATTGATATGCCATAAAGCTCAACCAAACCAAATCATATATATTTAATATATATATTGGCCCAGCGGTTAGAGTGTTCGCCAATGGCCCGGGAGACCTGGGTTCAATCCCAGGTCGAGTCATACCAAAGACTTTAAAAATGGTACTTGATACCACCTTGCTTAACACTCAGCATTATAAGGTACGGTTCAAGGGTAAAGTGGAGCAATCCAGGGAATGGAGTAGTGCCCTCCCCTACACCTTGGTGTAGTAGCTATCGAAAAGGGAGCCTTCGGGTCACCCTCGACTATGGTCGCTAACTTTACTTTTACTTTATGTATAAAGAGGGTTTGGCATTAAATAACCTACAACGGTTGATATGCCATAAAACACAATCAAATAAGCAAAGAAAAATAGTCTTATAATGAAAAAAATAGATTGGTTGAAATTTATTATTTTACAGGTAGTGTAGAATTCAAGGGGATTAAAATCTTTTCTTTCTTTTTATTGAGGTCAACCACGTTTCATCGACAGTTTAAGGTCAGTTCAAAACTTGTCTTTCACTGAAGCAGTTAAAATCAGGTTACTGAAAGTTAGAAATTAGATTTTAACTTTAAATCAGTTAACTAAGAGGAGCCGTAAACTCGATACGTATTTTCCATCGATGTTCTAAAAATGCTCAAATTCGTACGACCGGTAGATATTATGTGAAAAGTAGCCTTAGAGGAACAAAAGCTCAGTAGAATATGCCAGCTGCATCTCTGTAGAAGTCTTAGACTCCCCCCCCAAACACACTCCGAGTGCCCAAGATATAGCACTAAACTGCATCTAATAGTGAAGCTCTTGTCTTGGAGACTTAGAGAAAGTTGAATATCCCTTCATTGCCATTACTCTCAGGTCCACTCTGAACAGAAGGGTGAGTTCTAGTTTGAGGCAAGCACGAACATATCAGAGACGTTCTTTGATGGAACCCTACACATGAACGTGTTAGTGTTGGTTGACCAGCAAGAATATGTTACCATCAGCTCTCTGCGTGAAATGATTACTTTGGAGGACCTACCTGGAGCGATGGACGATAGGGACGGATAGGAAGAGAGAAAGTCAGGGAAATCTGTATTGTCAGTGTGACTTGATGATGATGATAATGATGGGACAAACAGAAATTGTAATAATTTACCTGACTATATACAAAATTATTAGTATTGAATAGCAATACTTAAAACAATTTGAATCTATGAAAACAAATGAGTTCAAGCTCGTTAAAAATGATGTTACAAACAAACAATTCGCGTACAACTTATATATATATATATATATATATATATATATATATATATATATATATATATATATATATTATGTTAACAAAAAGACCAAATTTATTCATGGTAAAAAATAAAAATGAACAACTAACCGGTTTCGGTCCTATTTGATCACAGTCTGAATTAGGTCACCGATTAAGACACAAAAACAGGATACAGACTCTGTAATGTTAGGGAAAAAAACAAACGACAGGGAGGGGAATGTTAAAAGGTAATAATATCAAGACCCAATAAATATTCCCTCTGCTTACAGAGGGACGGCTTATGGGTCAAAATATGAATGGTCCCGCACACTTTGAGATGGAAATCCGAGTGAGACCTGCTTAGAGCAGTATACGGATCCGCGCTGTAGGACGAGGTATAATCATGGTTATTCATCAGATGTTCAACGATAGAAGACCCGTATGGATTATCAACATTGTCAGCAAAGTAATTTCCCAGCCGTATCATCGTAGGCACATGTTGTACTCACTATAGAATATATATATATATATATATATATAGTAAAAATAAGTAGAAAAGTGGATAAATCAAACACTAACTCTATATTGGTAATATTCAAAGAATAAAGAACAAAATATTACCATTAAACCCGATGTAAGTATTCGATGTATCCTCTTTTCCATTCATTTTTATCATCTTGTCAGATACACAAAACTCAACTATTTCTCTCTCTCTCTCTCTCTATATATATATATATATAGGTATTATTTGGTCCAGTTAAACCGGAGTTGGGAGTAATTCCATCAGGACAAGAAAACTATTCAAGAGTGAACATTTAAATTTTCTTGATAAAGAGCTCAATGTAACAGACATAACAGAGCAATAATAATGGGTAGGTGTAGACATAGGGCTAAATTTAAACTATAGATAATTAACATAAATATTTTTTTTTAAATCACAGGATTAAATTGAGAATTAATGTAAATGAATAAAAATAAATCAATATGTTTGAAAGAAAATGTGAAAAAACCATATCATATATACGCACTAAAAGTGTAACTGATTAATAGGCTCTAAATAAATTTGATTTTAAAAAAAAGTTAAATTTGATTAAATCCAGAAATTAGTTTAATATAATTTTTACTATATCGTTACGTAAAGTTACTGAATAAAGTTATTTTTCTAATTTAGTATTAAATCTGTAGTTTTAAGTTAAAGAATAATCAGAATTATTTTTTTTTTTTTAATTTAATTTACTATAATTCTAACCGACAATAAAATAAAAAACGGAAGTGGGCTGAATGAGGAGATAACTCATCACCCCTCTTCTATCCCCTCCCGCCTTCTTTCCTGTGTCTATTCTGATATATTTTATCCATAAGATCTGAAGAAGTCCTGTTAATTTTTTTCCTGTTTTTTTATTTTTCAAAAACACATAACAGGATGGAAATAAATTTATAATCCTAATGTGACTGGTTTGTGTTTTTTCTTCATGAAAGTATATATATATATATATATATAAACAGGGTACGGCATTAAATAATCCGCAAGGTTTGATATGTTATAAAATATAAAAACAGATGAACAAAGAATTTTTACATCAAAAAAACATCTTCGTATTTGTTATTCATCCCAGCAGGAAAAAGAAAAACGACCAATGAAAATTTTAAAAAAGATGGCTATCTAACACATGATTAGGAATGCAACAGCCAAGTCGGGGAATGATACTTCTATCTTAAAGTGAGTATTTAATCGAACGACATAAGCAAATGCTGTTTCTTTGTGTTTATCACTTTCAATATTATTTATTCTTTAAATTCTATTCATACATGTTAGTTTATTTGGATTTTATGGCATATCAACTTTTGCAAGTTATTTAATGCCAAATCAATTTTTATACAAATGAACAGTTGTCCTTCAAACAATTCTGTTTAGCATAAGTACAAAGTTAAATTGTCAAAAACATTTTTATTCCAAACTATTCAGTTTAGCCAAACAGTTCTATTTCAAACATTTAAGTTTCGCATAAGTTCGCAATTTAGTTCTATTTGGACCATAGATTGGATCCTATCAGGTGCGTCCATTCCGGGCCAAAGTGGATCTGGGAGCGATGGAAATGAAGATTTGTTCCGCATTACCCAAAGCTCCAGCATTACTGTAATCTTACCATCAGTTTGTTTGGATTCATATCTAGAACACTCGCTGTGGGGTTCTTACCCCTCCGCAGAGATGCAGTCGTGTGTTCTACAGCTCCAAACGACTGGGCAACTATTCATACAAATGGTAACGTATTTAAGATTTCTGAACCAGTTAGGAGGAGCAGTAGAAAATACCGACTGCATAAGACCCTCCCATTGAGTGTCTTGGATATGATTCAAAACAGAATCTGATGGCAAGGCTCCAATCAGAGTGGAAGTTAGGGTCCCATCTATAGGTAAAATAGAACTGTCCAATCACTTACAAAATGATATTTTCTTACTTACTAGAGGAAATCTGTGAACAAAGAAATGAGTTAATATCAAATAAAATTAATAATGTTCGAACCAAAAATATCTAATACAGGACTAGGTACGAGATTGGGTGGATTTACCATTAAACTAAATACCCAAACAGCAAACATATACGATGTGTGTTCTAAAAGAAGCTGAATTTTCTCCAGAAATTGATTAGCTTTGTCTAATTCGTGCAGAAAAGTGATAAAATTGCCATCCTCAGAAGATAACTCACCATTCTCACACATGGTGAAACATTCTAAAGAAAACTTATCAGTCATGCCTCATTCTTACAGAAAGCAAATAGAATGCACTTTTTCTAAGTTATTTTGTTCATACAACTGTGTGTGGGGGTTGTATATATAATGAATCCACTCATGATAGAGAATATATATATATATATATATATATATAAACAGGGTGTTGAAGCAAAATTAGGAATATTCTAGGATAATAATAAACAGCATTATTGTAAAACAAGATCAATTTTAGTTTCAGAAAATTAACAAAACAAGAAAGAAGACGCAAAACAGTAACTTTACTCAATATGGCCACCATTTTTATAATTATTGCATCAAAACAAATTCGAAATGATTTATATGCCTTCAAAATAAATTCTTCAGACATTTTATTACACTCTCCTCAATAGTGGTCTTAAGCGAACCAATATTTCGATGGAAAGTTGCATTTGTTTTGTCTTCTAAAACGTCCTATATAGCCTAATGAAGAAAATTAAGGACTGGACACAAATCTTGTTTAATTGCCGCTCTCACAGTTTTTTGTGAACTTTCAATTCATAAGCTTGTTTTCTTAGTGACGTTTCGGGATCGTTCTTAATAACTATAGTGAGAGCATTTAAGAAACCTTCTTTTATTTTTTGGTTCAGTTCTCCATTCCTCCTTTTCCTTAAAAAGCTCTTTTTTCCTGTTAAAAATTTTCTTTGCTTTGTATACGGTAGACTAAACATGTTTGGCTTGATTTCGGCGTGAAACAAATCATAGATTCTTTGTTGTTTCTTTTCTTGCTCATATTTGGCTGAAATTTGATTTTTTAAAAATGCTTGAATAATAGAGGTAATCATAAAAATTTAGATTTATCTCTTTTTATTTTTCAAAAAATTGACTAATCAGGCTAAAAAAATGTTTTAAAAATGATTCCATGTTTTGCTTCCGCATACACGCTATATATATATATATATATATATATATATATATATATTTACGCTCAGTGGGGCGAAATAAATATTCGTACATATATTTTTTTTAATATTTTATCTTTCAAATGTAGCCCGAACAAAATTTTTATATATACTTACTGTAGAAGGATATATTCTACTAATACGTCTATATAAACTTAGGTCACAATTAATTTTGCAGAAATTAATGCCATTTATTAATTTACATATGTAAAAATATATGGTATTAATTTCATATCTACGACTATTTATTTAAAAACACTGCTTATATATACATATATATATATGTATGCATATATATATATATATATATATATATATATATATGCCAGGTTTCATTCTTACAGAAAGTAAATGGAATGTAAGTTTTCTATGTTTTTCTCTTCATACAGATGTCTTTGTGTGTGGGCATGCTTGTGTGTGTGTTGTATATAGAATCAAATTTAGTCATGATTTAGTATATACATATATATATATATATATATATATATATATATATATATATTGTTAGCAAGTTATTGTTTCAACAAGTTTAGTTAAAGACTAATTTGAACTTATTTGATTTTCCATTGTCAAAATCCAGTTGATAGAAGAGTTGTATACATCGCAATGTTCTCATCTTAGTTCTATATAACAACATATAGCTAAAACACGCAGGAAAAACAATAATGGATTCAGATCTGCAGAAATACAAAGAAATCACAAAGAATAAGTTAAAACGATATATGTGTATAACAGTAGCAATAGAAATGTCTACAAATCCTCGAAGCTATAGATAGATAGATGTGAACACACCCACACACACACAGACACACACACACACACACACACATATATATATATATATAGAGAGAGAGAGAAAGAGAGAGAGATAAATATATAAAGAGAGATATAGATACATACACATATATTGAGAGAGAGAGAGAGAGAGAGAGAGAGAGAATTTGACTGAGATAGATAGATAGATAGATAGATAGATAGATAGATCTTTTTGCATTTATTTTGTGAATGAAAATTCAATTTTCGTTTTCAGATATGCCCAGCTCCAGTGTCCCTGTCTTGGAGATTGATGGCAAGGACAAGATGCCCGAAACCATGGCCATTGCCAGATATCTGGCCAGAGAATATGGTAAGTAAGATTTTTAGGAACAATAATTTTGTCTGTAACATCAGTTGATTTTTAAAAATACATCCTTCTTTTCCCCCGTTCTCTCCTCCTACTCTTCTTCTTCTTCTTCTTCTTCTTCTTCTTCTTCTTCTTCTTCTTCTTCTTCTTCTTCTTCTATTAATTATTATTATTATTATTATTATTATTATTATTATTGTCAGTCAAAATTTCGCCAATATTCTGATGCTTGCAAGTTTTTGACGTATATATTACGTGATTGAAATAGTTCAAGCCGTGGAGATACTCGCTGTAAGTGGTAGTATTGCGGTAGTTGGTGCACTGATACGTTGTGCAGATCTTCACAACATATTTTATTAAAGTCCACGTTACAGCAGGTCATCGTTTTCTTCCTACCCTTCTTCTTTCTTTCTTTCTTTCTTTCTTTTTTTTTTTTTTTTTGGTTGCTAATTATCACTAGGTCTGGTCTTCTGACGTGAATTAAGTGATCTGTTTTTATCTCAAAAATCATCCAGAGATTTTTTTGCCTCTCATGCCCTGGGACAGAGTCTGTTTTGTACGTATACGATTTGGTATTATCATATTTACCAACCCCTCCGCGCGGGCAGGATATGACACAAGGTAAATTTTAAGCGGAGTTTAATAGGTTTCAATTCAGAGCTTTCCTTCTCATAGACTAGTTGCCTTACCAAGGCTGAAGAAATCAGTCTGCCCTACTATTTACCCATAGCTGGAGGGAGAATCATTGGATTCATACCTTTCCCAAGGGTATTAGTGCTATGTGAAATGTAATCAGTCTCGTCCAGGATTTGAACTCGTGTCGCCGTGTCCATTTCCTACGCTGATAACCATTACAGCACGGGCACTTTCAAATACGATTTGGTATTATGGTCAAATTTTAGTATTATGGTCAAATTTCAATTTCTTACACGATTGATAAATTTACTTTCTTTCCCAGTTAAGAGTGGTTCCTTCTTTTTAATAGTGGAAACTTGTTATATCTACATTTTTGTTAAGTATTTATTTCAGTTGGTCTTCGGATAATTATACTGTCCATTTGTATTGCTACGTGTTATTAAATAGTAATTTTGACTTAATGCAATTTCCTTTTCCTCTCATAGGATTCCACGGAAAGAATAATATGGATATGTTCAGGGTTGACTACATCTGCGACTGCCTCTACGAAATCATGCACGATTACATGAGGTACTTCCACGAGAAGAGCGGACGCTTCAAGGTGAGCTTTTGTGAATTTCAATCTGCTCAACATTTCATATCTATATCTTTTAACAAAGTAACACATGAGTTATTTCACTTTTAAGAATTATCAGACGTCGATTAAGAATCAAAGACCTTAATGAAAATAAATGTCATCTTTGACTGCTTCTATAAAATCATGCACAGTTACATGTGGTAAAACGGATGGATGGTTTGGCTTCTTTGTTTAATGGCATATCAACTCTTTTTAGGTTATTTAATGCTAAAGCCATTCTCCGAGAAGAACAGTAGTGGTACTATTTAACCCATAGCTGGGAGGATAAGGTGGTTCATACCTTTCCCAAGGGTATTTGCCCGAAAGTGAACGTTATAGCGCGACAGGAGTACGAACTCGCTTACTACGATTCCGCAGTCCATCGCTTTAATCATTACACCACGAGGACACCCACCAAAACGGATGGAGGAAAAGATGTTTTGAATGTTGTTTACCTGGAGACGAAGGAAAAACGACTATAGTTTTGCATATAAAAGTATTCTCTCTTCTTAATTACGAAAGGTACAAAATATTGGCGAGAAGAGGGAGAAAGAGAGTCTAGATCTGCTAAGATTTATACCAGGTTGAGAGACGATATATTTAGAGAGGTTTACTTCTTCGCCAAGGTTGTTACAAGGCCGATTTAAAACATTTAATCGTCTTTATTTATTCTTCATTCTGGGATCATACTCGCTTTCGTAATTTGAAGTCTTCTATATTCAGGTTTTTCTTTACCTCTCGACCCAGTGTCGTCTGGCCATCTCTGGGCCAACGCCCAGACAGCGTGACATCGAGTATTTCCTCTGTTCTGTGACCACAACTCACTCTTATTCTCGGGTGTGAAAACTTCCGTCATTATAAATTTTTCGGTCACCTACATAATCTTTCTCCTGGCATCCAACCTACACAATTGACGTCGCATTTCCGCTGTCTTTTGCTTACCTTAAGACTCAGGTGTATATCCTGTTTTGAAATCTACGAGTTTACATGGCCTGTCAAAGGTCAATATGCCACACAAAGTAACTATGTTATTTCGAATCAGCTCACCATTTCATATCTATCAGCTGAGTAACATATTCGTTATACCCAAACTAGAATTATTAGCCCAGTTGGTTCGGGTTGTAGAATACAATGACTTCATCTCTGCAGAGGTGTAAGAGTCCCCAAATGAGTGTCATGGTACTATTTACCAACCCCTCCGCTCGGGCAGGATATGACACAAGGTCAATTTTTAAGCGGAGTTTAACAGGTTTGAAGTCAGAGTTTTCCTTCTCCTAGACTAGTTGCCTAACCAAGGCTGAAGAACCTAGTCTGTCCTACTATTTACCCATAGCTGGAGGGAGAATCATTGGATTCATACCTTTCCCAAGGGTATTAGTGCTATGTGAAATGCAATCAGTCTCGTCCAGGATTTGAACTCGTATCGCCGTGTTCATTTCCTACGGCGATAACGACTACACCACGGGCACCTCCAGGAAATGAGAGTCATGGTAACGATACTAAACCCTCTCTGATGGTGTAGCTCCTTACCAGGAACTCTGGAAAAGAGGAATATATTTTATTTCAATTACTCAAAGGTCCACTCTGACCCGGAGTGGTAATACCTATTAGAGATCTATCTATAGATCTTTTAGAACTGTTTAACCCTTTATCTGCGTGCAAATAAAAGACTGATAAATTAAATTGTTAGTGTTACAAAGCAATGCGTAAACGATTTAAGTACGTGCAAAAAAAAACTATTGGTGTTTGGTGGTATTGGGTATCACCTACCTTTTCAGCATAATGAGCTGTTCCATCTGCCATATATGGCAATAGCGGGGATCAGTCTAGGAATAAGCCTACGAGTCACACCAGAAGAGCCGTTCCTATTGTTGAAGTATATCATTACTCTATCACTAATCCTATGTTCTTATTACTAACAGTCTCTCTCTTGTAAATACTCTTTCCTGTAAATATAACTATTTTCCTCACATATCGTGGTTTGTCTTATTATTACTACAACTTGTGTTCACTAACCAGAACACAACAGGTGGGATTACTTGAACCCATTTAACAGTGAGTTAACAAAAGATTAATATTAAATTGAATTACTTGTGTTAGAAATTCTTGAAAACATTTAACTTGGTACCGGCAAATTAGCTCTGACTTGTTTAAAAATAATGGTATAATTTAACCAACAGTTTAGCGGATGAAGGGTCCATACTTTTACGAAATGAACTTAATCGAGCGAAATGAGATCGAACTCATTTCCTTTCATGTTGCAGTACATGTAACTCATTACTCAACATATATTGACTGTCTATACATGTTATATCTTGACCCTCGACCGAGCCGTCAATCGAGAGATGCACCTGTGTAAATAAGCAGAAGAACAGCGGAAGCAGGTGTACGTTAAACAATAATATATCCAGGGCACAAACGGCTTGAGTCAGTTGGAGTCAGTTGGAGACGAGATGCCGAATTGAGAGCCAGCGGCAAACTGAGGGCTTTGGGCCCTCAGTGACCCGCGGTTGGGCAGCCCAGCCAGGATGAGAAAGAAGTACTGCTGGGTCAATATAGCAGTCTGTCCCCGTCTCCAGCTCATCTCTCACACACAACCAACATCAAACCTTTCGAGAATAAAGTTTGCCCAGTCAGCTGGGGCTGCAGAATACACTGACTGCACCTCTGCAGAGGAGTAAGTCCCCCCTAAAGAGTGTCCTATTATATGACACTAAGCAATCTGATGGTGAGGTTCCAGCAATGCTGGAGCTTTGAAGAATGCAGAGTACCCCTTTATTGCCATCGCTCCCAGGTCCACTCTGGCCCGGAGTGGTAGCACCTGATTGGGCCCTATCTATTGGTTAGATAGAACTAACAGCATACTTACGCTAAACTGAATTGTTTGAGTAAACTGAATAGCTTGAAATAGAAATGTTTTTGACAATTAAACCGTATTTACATTTAAACTGCGTCCTTATGCTTAACTGAATTATTTTAAATAGAACCGTTTTTCGACATTAAAACTGTATTTACACTAAACTGAATTGTTACATATAACTGCTTGAATAGTTTGAAATAGAAATGTTTTTGACCATTAAATTGTGTACATATGCTAAACTGAATTGTTTTAAATAGAACAGATTATTTACATAAAAATGGATTTGGTGTTAAATAACTTACAAAGGTTGATATGCCATAAAACCCACCAAAACAAACCAAACCAAACCAAACTAAACCAAACCAAACCAAACCGAGAATAAAGTGTTTGAGATTATATTTTTATTAAGAAGTGTGTTCATTCGTTCATTGAAGTTTGTTATTATGTTTGATTATTTTCCGTATATATTTGTATATGTATAGGTTGTATTGCGGCTATACAATATTCAGATCCTATTTAGATAAGTTGCTTCTATTGTTTAAGGGGCTGTCATTGCCACATAATCTCAAGTGTATGAAGATCGAATTTAAAACCATATTAGAAAAATAATGTCAGTCCTCTAAAGCCGAAGAATATTCAACAGGGAATCGTTGTGATAAGGAATAATAGGGAGACAAAATAAATCTACAAAGAAAAAATTGTTTTTTGTATTCACCCAACCCCTTGCATTGGCTGAATGCGACACAAGGACAGTTTTTAAATGGCGTTTAAAACGTTTACAATTCAGAGTTTTCCTTCTCCTATATCTCTCCAAGTTTGAAGAGCCCAGCCTGCCCTACTATTTATACATATCGGCAAGCGTTCATACCTTTACCAAGGGTATTAGCTCTGTGTGAAATGCAAACAGCTTGGTCTAGGATTCGAACCCGGGTCGCCGAGTCTATTTTCCTGGACGATATCCATTAAAACACAAGCGCCACCTAAAGGAAACTTTTATAATTGCATGTACCTTAAAATATTTGCCAAATAAATTATATATATATATATATATATATATATATATATATATATATATATATATGTGTGTGTGTGTGTGTGTGTGTAGTGCAATTTGAAGGAAACTCAACCCCGGTTAAATTGTCATTATAAATGTTTTTCGCCGGAGAATATTATTATACTCTCCGACTCGTCAGATGACTTTAACATGTAAGATTTGAGGCTGCACAACAGCAAATGTGGATTACAATTTATATGTGAATAGAACAAATAAAATAAAATAAAATAAAAAAAGAAATACCTATATACATTCCAAATCTTCAAGCTAAGGCAAAGGGTGTCAAAACAATAAGGTGTTAGAAACATTAAGAAACAAGAACAGGGTGTTCTTATATATATATATATATATATGGAGAAAATATAAAAACAAAGTAATCCAAAAGTGATAAATTTATTACAAAAGAAAGTTAACGTTAATATGCTTCGGCTTTAGTAAACCTTCATCAGGATTTTGATTTTCTATTTTTTCCAGACTGTTCGATTTGTTTGCTTTTATTTAGTTCCATAAAACTATTTTAAATTATTTATTTCAGAATGGTAACAATGAAAGTGGCAACAACATGGCTGTAAGTTATTGTTTCATTTTATTTGAAAATTTTACCATCCAATCCAATCCAGTCCACTTCTCTCTATCTCTTTCTTTGTCTGTCTGCCCCACCTCTCTCTCTCTCTCTCTCTCTCTCTCTCTCTCTCTTTATATTTAAATATTTCGATATATTTTAACAATGTTGGTCGTCACTAATTCCCGATGTGGCTTTGTAGCGCACCAAGTGCTATATAAATTGGAGAGTACTCAATATCTGTGATAGAGCTATTATACGATCATAATAAATAAATATATATGTTGTATAGTCACATAATACATATGCAACTATATACTTATACATGCAGAAACCTATTCAACACAATAAAGACGAGCGACACAGTTCTTTAGAAAAATATGTCTCTCACTTCATTTGAAAGGGATGTGTGTGAGAGGGAGTTGGAGACCGAACAGAACTGCAACATATTGAGCCCCACTCTATTGGCCATAACAGCATTTCTTTCCTGTTCTCCTGGGCTACTCAACCGGGAGCTTGGGGGCCCACTCTGCTGGATGCAGGTTTTCTCTACTGCCTCTTATTTCCAACTCATGTGATCTCCAACTCATCTGATCTCCAGCTCATCCCTCTCCAACTGACTGACTTCCTGTCTTCACCCGGGTTATATAATAATTTGACACCCACTCTTCTTCCTGAGGGCGTCACAATTTCGCACTCATTCAACCGGTCCACGGTCAAGGTTATAATATCCTGATATTCCTCGACCGGATTCACCTGTTATTTACACAGGTGCATTTACTATTTTGACAACCCGGCCGGGTCGGAGTTCAATATACAACATATATTATTTTTTATGAAATATATAGATTTATAAAATCTAATATATATTCATTCATTATTATCATATATATATATTCTTCAGCCTAGGTGAGGCAACTAGTCTAGGAGAAGGAAAACTCTTAATTCAAACCCGTTAAACTCCGCTTAAAGATTGACCTTATGTCTTATCCTGTCCGAGCCGAGGGGTTGGTTAATAGGGTTACCAGGTTATTAAGTATTCCTGTATTGTTACTCGCTTGCAGTCAGGATTGAACCTCCTAACCTACAGATGATGGTCTCCTTAAAATCTTAGTGAACAAACGCCTATAACCATTACGCTGTGTCCTGCAAGACAGTTTAGAGTGAATTTTTGGGTCTTATAAATTTAATAATCTTACTTGTCTAGGATTGCTACTAATATGAATGATTCTTTACCTGTGCTCATATTCAGATTTTTTTTTTGTGGAAATAACGATAAAGATGAAGACAATTGTCTGAAAACCCTTAATGATAAAAAAGGCAACATATACGTTGGGCCGTACATATCGGTAACGCCGCTGCTCGACTACAACTACCACGCCGACGCTATAGACAGGAAGATATCAAACCTCAGCTTTAGCCGTTTCAGTTCACTTGATTTATACATTTTCTCTACAATAGTATTAAGTCTAATCATACAATTTTCTAATGATAACTTCTCTTTTTTTAAACTTGATTTTAGGCCGAAATGCAACGTTTTTACACTGAAACTTGTCGCAGAATTCTGCCCTTCCTTGAAAAGACCCTAGAGATGCGTAATGGTGGTAACCAGTTCTTCATGGGTGAACAGGTGAGTATTTCTACTGATATTCGAGTGTATCGAGAAAAAGGTTATCACTTAATTCTAGTAGACGAAATGACAAACAAAATACGTGTTTGTTTAGATTATCACATTGTTTTAATTCGATTTGGTCGGCCTTTTCTCTGAGTTTCCCCACTGTCATTTAATAAGAAAGAGAAACTCATATCTTCCCTTCCTTTCAAGCCGCCGAAAAGACATCTCATCAAAGTTCTAATAAAGAGCTCAGTCCAGTTCATTCTGTCGGAGGCTCAATTCTCTCCACAACACACACACACACACACACACACACACACATATATATATATATATATATATATATGTTTTGTAAATTAATAATTAGTAGATAACATTATTTTTTATCGAACCAGAGCTCATATGTTTGCAGACAGGGATATGGTTTCAAGTATTGCAGTTCAATATTACTAATTCTATTAATAAAGTGTTCTTATCTGATTAAATACTAGTCATTTGTTTGCACACAGTTATATGGTTTCAAGTATTGCTATTAAACACTCATAATTCTAATCAACATTTATCGTTTATTTGCACACAATTAAATGGTTTCAAGTATTGCTATTTAACACATATTTTTAAAGTAATAATCTTATTTGACTTGATTCAATTAGATATTAATTATAATCACTTGTAAATGATTGAACAGGACTTCAACTGGCGTGACTAATCGAGGTCAAAGTGGACCTAGGAGTAATGGTTACGAAAGTTATGAGGCACGTGAAAGAGTTTGTCGTGGTTTTAGTGAATTGTTGGTTTTGGTGGAAAATTCTTAGATTAGTAAACTGACTCCCTTTTCTTCTGGTCACATTCAAGTGTTGTCATCCTTTCGCTGCTGTAAGGGAATTAAGGACAGAATGAAAAAGAAAAGAATACCTTTAGACTCAAATTTTATTTTGAGATTTACGACTACCTGCTGGTGTTGAATGTTTTTTCTGAACCAGTAGAAATAGTCGGTTCCTACAGACAAAGCTTTTTACGAGAATAAGGGAATTATAAGTTGAGGATCAGTCATGTGTATCCGTGTTCAATGGGTACGTTCGACAGAAACAGTTACAAATAGGATAGACACAACACGCTGCTAGGTTCAAGACCCAGCAGGTACGTGCGCTCCCTACAAGTATCTGAGAGAAAAAAGGTCCGTTCGGTCGAGGCGTCTCGAGGTAACTAAGGGAGAATTTCTCTTTGGTGTCAGGAAGTCCCACTTTCTAGATATGCGCCGATTTCCCTTTCTGTCAGAGGCCCCCTGGGAAACTGTTACTTTTTGCATTTATTTATTTATTTTCATTTATTTTTATCCGCACAAAGTATTCTCCCACCAGTTATTAGGAGTCTCTCGTGGTGTAATGGATGGGAATGGACACGTTAAACAGTGTTCATATCCTGGTGGCATTTTGCACAGTGCTATTACCCTTTGGAAAAGAATGAATCCAAGTATTTTCCTACAAACTAATAGACGTCGTTCGTGGCGTAATGTTTATCGTCTTATGGGAATTGACATATTCACCGGTGTTCAAATATTTGACGTAGCGCTAATACATTTTTGAAAGTCAGGAATCCAAGTATTCTCCACACCACCCTAGCTATACGTAAGAGGCAGGACTGACTGAGGTCTTTAACCTTGTTATGGCTATCAGTTTTGGAGGATGAAAACACTGAATTTAAGCCCGTAAACTTTACTTAAAATTTGAAGTTGAGTGACATTCTGCTTCTTGCGGAGAGGATGGGTAAATATATATAATAAAAGAGTAGAAAAAAATTCTAATTTAAAATCTGTTGTACTGCGTTAAAAATTAACTTTGTGTCATATCCTGCTGTTATACTTGGTGCATTCAATAAGTTTCCAGACATTTTTTGTGCAGGCATTTAAGATTGTCGTAGACTCTTGAAAATTCACTATGTTATTGCTATACATCTTATGAGATGACAGACCTATTCTTATGATTTCAGGTTCTAATGAACAGCTACAGCATGAATTGGAATACTCCCTACTAAAGCCTGCTTGTCACACCTGGTGAAGTTCAAAAATGTGACCTGGACGTGAGGACACTTTAGAAGAACGATATGCAATAAAACTCTTTTAAACTTGGAAAAATGCTACAGAAACATACGGAACGCTTCAGATAGCTTTTCGACCATCTTGCCTGAGTCGAGCATTAGTTTTAGAGTGGCATAAGAGCTCCAAGGAAGCCAGGGAGTCTGTGAGGGATGATGAGAGGTGTGGGAGGAGTAAGGAAGTCAATACACCAGAGTTGATTGGCCAAAGGGTTAGGGTTACTATGTTGAGGTTTTAAGGGAGTTCAGGAAGAGATTCCGTCGGAAGACCCCAGCACTCTTCAAATCGGGTCAGTGGCATTTCCCCCAAGACAATATACCAGTCCACAACTCCATCCTTGTCACAGACTATTTGACCAAGATGGGCATCAAGACAGTTTCTCAGCCTCCCTATAGTCCAGACCTTGCTCCCTGTGACTTTTGTTTATTCCATAAGCTCAGAGGCTGTCGTTATGAGACAATTGAGGAGATGAAAGAGGCTGTGACGAAGGTCATTGACACTCGCACGCAATAGGACTTCCATGGGGCCGTCCAGAAGTTTTTGGAACGGTACTTTATTACTCTCGTAAGGGTTAGGTTTAGACTATAGGTGTGAGAGGAACTTTAGGACTTAGACACTGCTATATTGACCCCTTACTTCTCCTGACAAGACCAAACTGTGTTATCTTCAGGGCTTTACATCTTTGCCTGTTCCACTCCACTGTGGTTCATTACCCCATAGGATGTCTAGTGGACACTGTCCGTAACTGACAATATCTGAACACAATACTGACCGTATCTGACGTGGGTATCTACATATATGATTTCACAACCCGAACGCATTTTCCGTCAGTGATTCACGGGATCTGCCAACAGCTAGGTATGCTGCTTCGGCTTATTTACACAGGTGCGTCCTGCAATCACATTGTTTACACAACTGGAACATCGTGCTCTGTCAAAGGTCAATATGCAACCCTGCTCTTGGTGGATGGATTGGGTAAATACATTCTACAAGAATATTTTTTTATTATTTCTAAATATAATAATTTTTTTTCTTTTTTTTTTTAGATGACACTGTGTGATATGATGTGCTATTGTTTCCTTGAAAATCCCTTCATGGAGAACCAGGCTATGTTCAGCAGCTACCCCAAACTGATGGCCCTCAGGAATAGGGTGGCTGCCCACCCGAAAATCAGCGGGTACCTGAAGAAACGTTCCAACACCCCTTGGTAAACAATGCAATACTCTCCAGATAATAGAAAACGGCAGCTTGTGGATTTGAAACTACGAAAGTAGTATTTGATCTTAATGCTTTCTATGCAACCAATTCTTCCAGGATTTAGACAAAATGTAAAAAAAGGAATTTTTTCTTCAATAAAAACGACCTGAAATAAAAAATGCGGCGTTCTTATTTTTCATCAATTTTTTCATCTAAATCGTTAAACAAAGTGATTATTTTACATATCCAGGTTTAGTAACTACTAAGTAATGTAATATAATTCCCGTGTGATTTCGTTTTATATATCTTGCCTTAAGGTTTAGTTAGGCTGAGAACCTTTCGTTTCACGCATGGGTTTGTTAGGTGCAACATTAATGCAGGTGTTCACGCTCGCACGGAAAGGATGTGTCATTCAGAGATGTCAAAATAAAACCCCAAATAGGAAATAGGACCAGGGGGTGTGAATGACATCATGCACCAGAAGCGAGGGCTGAGGATTTTGGGAGTTGAGAAAAAGCAGTGAGTTGAGTTCCTGCCTCCGAACGAGAGAGTCGACATTCAGAGCTGGGCGAGGCCAGACGAATTTGTGCGCTACGGGCGCCGCGCGTTGGTTGGGTTGAGATCTGACGATGTAAAAGCAGTCAGCATAGAAAGATTGTGTGTCTCTCTTTCTCCTCAGGTCGAAAAATCTTTAAACTGAAAAAGGTGAATAAAAATTTCGTGAATGTTGTGTATTTCGGATTCCATATGTCTATTTCACACAACCGTATATCTGGTTATGTAACAATGTTTAAAGGGAAATAGTTATTGTACTAAGGTACTTAAGAAAGCAAATATTCTTTTAACAAACAATAACGAAATATAATTATATAAACAATTCAAAGAGGAAAAATCTTGAGTTTGTGATTCTTAAAAAAGTAATATAGACTTTAAGAAAATATATATATGAAATAATCAATTCAAATTCTATTAGTTATTATCTTGTCGAAACATGAATTTTAGACGATTACCGTCATGGGGTATATCATCATAACAAATAGACAGACCAACAAACATTTCTTAATCATTCATATGGAAACAGAAAAAGAATTCAATGAATGGGTGATATATCTACTACATTGAAAGTCTTCTAAAATCTCCACTACATATTTCATTAAAAAGCTTCTTTATATCAACAACTTTCACATGTGCCCATCATCTTTATTAATGATGATGATACTATTTACCAACCCCTCCGCTCGGGCAGGATATGACACAAGGTCAGTTTTTAAGCGGAGTTTAACAGGTTTGAATTCAGAGTTT
This sequence comes from Sepioteuthis lessoniana, assembly GCA_963585895.1. Taxonomy (NCBI): domain Eukaryota; kingdom Metazoa; phylum Mollusca; class Cephalopoda; order Myopsida; family Loliginidae; genus Sepioteuthis; species Sepioteuthis lessoniana. Next base: position 13,947,332 of record OY757942.1, read on the forward strand.
TCCTTCTCCTAGACTAGTTGCCTCACCAAGGCTGAAGAACCTAGTCCGTCCTACTATTTACCCATAGCTGGAGGGAGAATAAGGGGTTCATACCTTTCCCAAGGGTATTTGCGCGAAAGTGAACGTAATAGCGCGACTGGAGTACGAACTCGCGTTCTACGATTCCGCAGTTCATCGCTTTAACCATTACACCACGAGGACACCTATTATTATTAATGATGATGATGATCATCATCATGTCGTGCCGCTAGCACGGATATCCCTGATCCTCTCTCGCCACTTCTCCCTATCTTGCCTCTGGCAGGTCTTCAGGGCTACGTCCCGTATCTTCACATAGCTGCTGTATGTATGTTCGAGCTGGTCATCCTGCATTTGCTTGGCCATATGTGGGAGTCCATAGGAGTACATCACTTATGATCTCGTCCTTGCTTCTCTAGCAGTGTCCTGCGTGTCTGGTTCGTCTAGCTTGGATAGTATTCGTGATGGGAGGCAGGTGGCCGTATAGTTGGTGCATTGTGGGGTGTTGCTGCCAGGACTTATTCAATATTGCTCTCAACATTCTTGTGTAATTACCGTCTAGCTTCTTTTCCAGCCGTTTAGTTAGCGTCCAAGTAGTGCATCCATATAGCAGTATCGACACGACTGCTGCCTGGAAGAAACTGCGTTTGCTTTTATCGGTCAGGTCTGATTTCCATATGATCGAAAGCTTATCAATAGCTGTCCATGCCTTCGTTAGCCGTGTGTCGATGTCTTTTTCGGTTGATGAGACGCTGCTTCCTAAGTAGGTGAATTTGTTTACCAGTTTCAGAGATGTTCCGTCTTGTGTAGAAATGTCACCTGTTTGACTATAGCACATATATTCAGTTTTGTGTGCATTGACATGGAGGCTAATGCCTGCGGCGGCTTGTTCCAAACTATGCAGTAGTTTTTCGGCTTGGTTGGGTGTATTCGCCAGTAACGCTATGTCATCGGCGTAGTCGGCGTCGGTAATTGTTTAATAGACTTTTTCAAAGGACGTCGATTTTCTTTGATAACTTGAAAGAATTTATTTGATGAACTGTTAAACTACTAAATGAACATTTGAATGTGCTTGATGGATTTTCAGGCTATTCTTTCTGAAAAAAAACAAAACATATCTTCAATTTGTAGCAAAATTTTTGCTCCGTTTGTGAGAACCTTTTACTTATTTAGGAATCTCCTTAGCGCAATGGCTAACATGGTGGGTTGCAGATTCAAAGTAAACAAGTACTAACTTCAGTCGCGCTATTAGGTTCCTTTTCGGAAAAATACTTTCGGGAAAGGTAAGAATATAGATACGGGTTAAAAGTACCGCTAACGTTCTTAATCAAAGATGGCTTCGTCATTAAATAGCCACCGAACATTGCTCCAAAAAACAAAATCAAACCATTTACTTAGATTAATCAGAGAAAAAGGCTTCGACCTGAAAAAGAAAAGAAGCAGAAGGTACCCCGCAAAAACAATTACCGATGCCGACTACGCCGATGACATAGCGATACTGGCAAATACACCCAACCTAGCCGAAACACAACTGTATAGTTTGGAAAGAGCCGCCGCAGGCATTGGCCTCCATGTCAATGCACACAAAACGGAATATATGTGCAATAGTCAAACAGGCGAAATTTCCACACAAGACGGAACCTCTCTGAAACTGGTAGACAAATTCACCTACCGAGGTAGGAGTGTCTCATCAACCGAAAAAGACATCGACACGCGGCAAACGAAGGCATGGACAGCTATCGATAGCCAATCGATCATATGGAAATCAGACCTGACCGATAAAAGCAAACGCAGTTTCTTCCAGGCAGCGGTCGTATCGATACTGCTATATGGATGCACTACTTGGACGCTAACAAAACGGCTGGAGAAGAAGCTAGACGGTAATTACACAAGAATGTTGAGAGCAATATTGAACAAGTCATGGTGGCAAAACCCCACAATGCACCAACTATACGGCCACCTTCCTCCCATCACGAAAACTATCCAAGCTAGACGAACCAGACATGACGGACACAGCTGGAGAAGCAAGTACGAGCTCATAAGTGATGTACTTAATGGACCCCCACATATGTCCGAGCAAAAGGAGGACAACGAGCTCGAACATACTTTCAGCAGCTATGGGAGGATACGGGATATAGTCCTGAAGACCTGATGGAGGCAATGAACGATATGGAGTAGTGGCGAGAAGGGGTCAGGGATATCCGTGCTAGCGGCACGACATGATGAGGATGATGATAAATCAAACCATATTTCTATTTTTAATCTATACGGAGCTTGAGTTTCTCCCTTTTTTTTGTAATCTAACTTTTTAAAAGAAATTAAAGGTAATAATTACAATTCCTAATTTCATTCGTTTCATTTTATTGTTTTTTCTGACTTTTGCTGGTCCAGTGGGTCAGATTTCGTAAATGCGTTACAAGATATATGAATAGTTACCAAGTCCACTAGGGCTGCAGAATACACCGACCGCTTCTCTGCAGAGGAGTAAGACTTCAGCAATAACGCTAAACAATATGATGGTGAGGTTCCTGTAATGCTGGAGCTTTGGGGAATGCTGAGTATCCCTTTTATGCCATTGCTCCCAGGTCCACTTTCGCCCGAAGTGGTAGCACCTGATAGGGTCCTATCCATAGGTCAAAGAGAATTAAACAGTGTACTTATGCTGAACTGAAATGTTTGAAATGTTATAGATTGACCCTCGACCGAGCCGTCAATCAGGAGAAGGACTTGTGTAAATAAACGGAAGAACCGCGGAAGCAGGTGAGCGTTAAACAATAATACAACCAGGGCACAGACGGTTTGAGTCAGTTGGAGATAGGATGCAAGCGTGAGAAGCGGCTTGCTGATTGAGGGTCTTGCGGCCCTCAGTGACCCACGGTTGAGCAACTAAGCCAAGATGAGAAAGAAGTGCTGCTATTGTCAAAGAAGAGCTTGGGGTCAATATAACAGTCTGTCCTCGTCTCCAACTCATCTCTCACACGCAACAAACATCACCCTTTCGAGAATAAAGTGTGAGAGATCTATTTTTATAAATAAGTGTGTTCGTTTGTTCATTGAAGTTCGACATTCTGTTTGATTATGTTCCGCATATATTTGTTTGTATGTGGCTATACAACAGAAAGAGAAGTATTAATTAGTACACAGTTTAAAGAGTTAAATTAAAAACAGGTAATTTTAAACAATACAGTTTAACTTAATTACACTGTTTAGTTGTATTTGACCTATAGATAGGGCCCATTCCGGTGCTACTGAAGGGGTACTCCACAATCCCTAAAGCTCCAGGACACTCGTTGGGAGAGTCTAACCCCTCGGTAGAGATGCAGAGGGGTTAGACTTGGCAATATCTGGAGCCGTTCGTGGTGTAATGGTTATCTTTGTAGAAAATGGACACAATGACTCAAATCCTGGAAGTGCCCGTGGTGTAATCGTTATCGCCGTAGGAAATGAACACGGCGACACGAGTTCAAATCCTGGACGAGACTGACTGCATTTCACATAGCACTAATACCCTTGAGAAAGGTATGAATCCTTTATTCTCCCCCAGCTATGGGTAAATAGTAGGACAGACTAGGTTCTTCAGCCTTGGTGAGGCAACTAGTCTAGAAGGAAAAACTCTGAATTCAAACCTGTTAAACTCCGCTTAAAAACTGACCTTGTGTCATATCCTGCCCGAGCGGAGGGGTTGGGTAAATAGGATGACTCAAATCCTGGACTACACTGTTTGCATTTCGCATCGCACCAATACGCCTCAGAAAGTTATGGATCAAATAATTTTTCTTCCAGCTATGGGTAAGTAGTAGGGCAGACAGGACTCTTGAACCTAGGTGTGGCAACCAGTCTAGTAGAAGGAAAACTCTAAATTCAAACCTGTTAAACACCCCTAAAATTTACCTTGCGTCGCATCCTACTCGTACAGAGAGGTATATATATATATATATATATGGCCGATTAGGTAGAGTGTCTGTCAATGCCCAGGAGACCGGAGTTCAAGCCTAACTGGAATCATACCAAAGACTCAAAAAATGGTACTAGATACCTCCTTGCTTAACACTCAGAATTATAAAGTACGTATCAAGGGTAAAGTGTAACAATCTAAGTAAAGGAGTACCACCCTTCCCAACGCCTCGGTGTAGTAGCTATTGAAAAGGGAGACTTGGGTCACCCTCGATTCCTGTCGCCAACTTTACTTTATATATATATTGTCATCCACAGACAGATTGTTCCGTTGGATCACAACTCATCAATGTGTCTAGACACGGGAGATGCTTGAAGCGAGAATGGAAACTACGCTGATTTTACGCCAGCGTAGTTGTCGACCTTACAGCCTCAGCGTGTGCGAAGGGTATTTAACGCATATATATCACATTTGTTTTGTTTACATATAAACGCTTAAGGCTACCAAGTGCTCTCGATCCATTAGAAGAGTTTTGCATTACGCGACAGTTTTCACCGTTCGAGGGGAGCATATATATATATATATATATATATATATATATATATATTGTCATCCACAGACAGATCTGTTTCGTTCTATCAGAACTCATCAGTGTGGCTAGACAGTATCTCCCCGTAGCTGGGATCGAAACCCGGTTGACTGAAACACCAAGCCAAGCTTCTAACCATTTAGCTACAAGGAGAAATTAGCTACGAAGTACATTTTTAAACGGTTATGAATCACAATAAGTATTGTTTACATACATCCGTTCAAACGGCCGCCGAGATCTCAATATATATATATATATATATATATATATATATATATATATATATATATATATATATATATATATATGTGTGTGTGTGTCTCTGTGTGTGTGTGTGTAGTTAGGCAGTAGTCGTTCATTTAAGCACGTTTCATTGAATGATAAAGACACATTTTATCTGCATATTTTATTTAGGATCTTTTCAAGCTTCCGGATAATTTTCAGGTTGGGATTTGTAGATGGATTTCCTAAAATTGTCTCAAGTTCTTTCGGATCCTTCATGGACCCTTATCAGGGGTTGTTTGCTTGTGTAATGGGTGTTGTTTTTAAAAATAAGTTTCGGAAACTTTTGAAAGGTCCGAAAGTGCACGGGACAATTTTGAAAAATTCATCGACCAATTCCAACCTGAAACTAAGACACTTCTAAGGAAACTTGAACGGATCTTAAATGAATTATACAGACAAAATTTGTCTTCATTATTTAATGAAACATGCTTAAATACATGTCTCTGTGTGTTTGTTTGTGTGTGTGTGTGTGTGTGTGTGTGTGTGTGTGACTTGTAAATAGCTAATTTATAACATAGAGCTCATTTTATTGCAGACCTGTGGTTTAATCGTTATCGTCGTTGGGAATGGACATGGCGACACGATTTCAAATCCTGGACGAGAATGATTGCATTTCACATAGCGCTAATACCCTTGGGAAAGGTATGAATCCAATTATTCTCCCTCCAGCTATGGGTAAATAGTAGGACAAACTGATTTCTTCAGCCTTGGTGAGGCAACTAGTCTAGGAGAAGGAAAACTCTGAATTCAAAGCTGTTAAACTCCGCTTAAAAACTGACCTTGTGTCATATCCTGCCTGAGCGGAGGGTCTTGGGTAAATATGGTTAAATGAATTTAAACATTTTTATCAAATACGAATATTTTTCTTTGATATTAACCATTTTTGCATACAATTTAACAGTTTCAATCATAGTATATGTGACCAATAGATGCGACCTTAACGAGTACTGTCACGACGGGTCAAAGTGGAACTGGGAGTAATTAATGGGTAGGATCCTAAATGGTTTCAAGTATAGCAAACTTATATTAATATTTCTATATAATGTTGTACCATAGCCATGATATGGCTATGTGGGAAATGGACATATAATGTTCATATATATATATACATAGAACATAGGAATCTCGAAATTCGAAAAATACGTAACGACTTCTCAGTTCGGGTACGAAACTTTTTTTTATTACCTTTGAGTTTAAAGGTTCTTCGACATAAGGAGAGAGAGACACAATCTTTCTATCCTGGCTTTTTCATCTGCACCCCACCCCCATCTCGTGCGACACCAGCCACAAAGGCCACTGGCCTGGCTGCGGCGAGCAACCGTCTTCTCCCGAGGCAGGTCTCAATTCAACTGACTTTTTCAAAATCTTACAAAATCCTCCGTGCACTTCCGGTGCGTGACAGTGCGTGGGATTTTACCTTGTCCTATATTGTCAGCCAAGTCCGCCTACGCGCTTTCTTCTCATAACTGCCATCGAAATGTGTCACTTCCTTCCGGTGCATCACTTTGGAATGGCATGCCTGGCCGGGTCGAAGGTCAATATACAACACCAGTAGTCAGTAAAAAAAAAGTTCTGGGATATGAAATAAACTGTTACTATTCATTTCCGCCAAAAAGCTGCAAGTGAATTTAATATTTCCCAGTGCAAACTTCTGAGAATATGTTTACCTTATTTATAAATTAACCTTCATAATATTTTATTGCCAATAAAAACTTTCCCCGTAGAATATTCTGAATTACTAATCAAATCTGACTTACTGCTAAGGATGATTCTTTGTTGGTGGATTTCTCGAGACATTGTGGTTAATGTGTTGATCTATAAAATCGTAGTAAGCGAGTTCGAACTCCTCTTAAACTAATATGTTTGCTTTCGAACAAATATCTTTTTGGAAATATATGAACTGTTTAATCCCCTAAGAAAGGAGTTAAATAGTACGATCATTGTTTTTCTACAACGTTAGTTCTGGCATTAAATAACCCACGAAGATTGATATCTCATTAAAACAATGAAGCCAAACTAAACAAAAATCTCACTGAGAATTTATCATCGGGGAAGTTTCACTGAGATTATGATGTGGTGGATGGAGTCTAAGATCATATGGTAGAGTGTGACTGAGATTATATTGTAGTGGATGGAGTCTAAGATTATATGGTAGTGGGGGACTGAGATTATATTGTTGTAAAGGGTTAACTGAGATAATGAAGTGGAGGAGAGAAGGATGAGATTATAAGGAATTAGTGATTGATTATATTGTAGTGGAGTGATGACAGATTATGCATATATATGAACCGTTTTATCACCTAAGATAATTCCAAGGCATTAAATATATATAAATCTAATATATATATATTTATTATTATTATATGGTAGCTCTATCCTAGATATTGAGTACTCTCAATATTATATTGCACTTGGTTCGTCACAAACCCCCGAAGTGATTTTGTGACAACCAACACTCTTCTAATATATATATATATATTGAGAGAGAGAGAGAGAGAGAGAGAGAGAGAGAGAGAGATTAGAGTAAGCGTGTAGATCTTTGGGTAATGGCTGAATTGCAACCTTGTTTTATACGAGTTCGAAGATGGCTTTGGCATTTAATAACCCACGAAAATTGACATGTTTCAGTGGGTTTTTTATCACTACACTCAGATGATCATTTACAGCCAGAGTAAAATATGCCGATCAGAAATAAAGAATAGATATCCATGGAAATAGGAACTCCTATATTGTATTCGACGACATACTGCTCCGACAATGTAACGCAGTCTATAGTCAAAATAGGATAGAAAGATGGATGAGGGGATGCATCCTTCCTTTCCCTAAATAAGGTGACCTCGGATTAGCCAAGAACTACCGAGGCTGGAGAAGAAGCTAGACGGCAATTGCACAAGAATGTTGAGAGCAATATTGAACAAGTCCTGGCGACAACACCCCACCAGACACCAACTATACGGCCACTTGCCTCCCATCACGAAAACTATACAAATTAGACGAACCAGACACATAGGACACTGCTGGAGAAGCAAGTATGACATCATCAGTGATATACTCCTATGGACCCCCACATATGTCCAAGCAAAAGCTGGGCGACCACCTCGAACTTACATACAGCAGCTATGTGAGGACACAGGTTGTAACCCTGAAGACCTGCCAGAGTCGATGAATAATAGGTAGAAGTGGCGAGAGAGGGTCAGGGATATCCGTGGTGGCGGCACGACATGATGATGATAATGATATTGTATTCTCAATAGCCTATTTTAAGATGATTACTGTCTTACAAATCAAACCTAATGAGGATTAGGAATGCAAGTTCAAATCTCAACGGAGGATTGCCCAGTTGGCTGGGGCTGTAGAATACACCGACTGCTTCTCTGCAAAGGGGTAAGACCCCCACCCAGCAAATGTCCTCATATGACACTGAACAATCTGATGGTGAGGTTCCAATGATGCTGGTGCTTTAGCGGATGGCCATTGCTCCCAAGTCTACTCTTGGGGAGAGTCGTAGCACTTGATTGGGCCTTATCTATGGGATAGATATAACTAAACTGCATACTTATGCTAAACTGAATTGTTTGAATTAGAACTGTTTGACTAAACTGAATAGCTTGAAATAGAAATGTTCTTGACAATTAAACTGCCGACTTATGCTAAACTGAATTGACTAAAATGGAACTTTTTGACATTTAAACTGTACTTACGCTAAAGTGAATTGTTTAATGTAGTACTGTTTTGATATTTAACTGTGTGTAAAGAAAATCTAAACTTATACTAAACTAGAACTGTTTAAGTAAACTGAATAGCTTGAAATAGAAATGTTTTTGACAATTAAACTGTGTACTCATGCTGAAATGAATTGTTTGAAATGGAACTGCTTATTTGTTTAAAATCGATTTGGCGTTAAATGACCAATAAAGGTTAATAAGCCATAAAACCAAACCAACCAACACTCAACGGAGGACCATCCTTTATTTTCTTGCCTATGTCATTTCCTATTAGCAACATTCTATCAATGGTAAACTCCACTGAAAGCACTGCTTTCATCATATCCCTAAAATTAAACAGCAATGACTCGATTCAGTCCTATAACTACAAGCAAGCTAAAGCCTTGTTGGTTGTGTGGTTGGTTGGTTGGTTGGTTATTTTGTTTTACGGCCTATCAACCTTTTTCAGGTAATTTACACTGCTGTATAGTGGCTCGTACCACGTGACTTCCGGTATCGCGGAGGTAAAAAAGACGTCGTGTTTCTTAAGCACGAGGGTTCTGCATGATTTCGGTCAGTAATAAGACTAACTTAGGACGTAACACCCACAGCGCGAGACTTATAATATTTGGTGGACTGAACAACTTCAGTTAATAAATAATTAACTCTTTATTTCACCGTGTATCTCTTCCGTACCACGATACAACACAGCCAAATTAGATATCAAAAAATTCAGTTTTGCATAAGTATAGGTTTTGTTTACAAACGGTTAAAGTCAAAACAGTCCTATTTCAAACAAATCAGTTTAGCATAAGTATAGGTTTTGTTTACAAACAGTTAAATGTCAAAACAGTTCTATTTCAAACAATTCAGTTTTGCATAAGTATAGGTTTTTTTACAAACGGTTAATTGTCCAAACAGTTCTATTTCAAACAATTCAGTTTTGCATAAGTATAGGTTTTCTTTACAAACGGTTGAATGTCAAAATAGTTCTATTTCAAACAATTCAGTTTAGCATAAGTATAGGTTTTGTTTACAAACGGTTAAATGTCAAAACAGTTCTATTTCAAACAATTCAGTTTAGCATAAGTATAGGTTTTGTTTACAAGCGGTTAAATGTCAAAACAGTTCTATTTCAAACAATTCAGTTTAGCATTAGTATAGGTTTTGTTTACAAGCGGTTAAATGTCAAAACAGTTCTATTTCAAACAATTCAATTTAGCATAAGTATAGGTTTTGTTTACAAACGGTTAAATGTCAAAACAGTTCAATTTCAAACAATTCAGTTTAGCGTAATTACATAGTTTCAATATCAAAAAAACAGTTCTATTTCAAACAATTAAGTCGAGCATAAGTATACAGTTTAGTTCTATTTTACCCATAGATAGGACCCTATCAGGTGCTACCACTCCAGGCCCAAGTGGACCTGGAAGGGATGGCAATGGAGAGCTCCGCATTCCCCAAAGCTTCAGCATTACTGGAACTCCACTATCAGATTGTTTACTGTTATATTCCGGACACACGTTGGAGGTGGGGTCGGTGTATTCTACAACCCCAGCCGACTGGGCAGCTAAGGCCTGGGTAGATGACAAGGCAAACTTAATAATAATAATAATAATAATAATAATAATACTTGAGATGAACTTAAACAAATGGACCAAAGAACTAGAAAACTAATGACCATGCACAAAGCATTACATCCCAGAGACGACGTTGACAGATAATATGTAACAAGAAAAGAGGGAGGAAAAGGACTTGCAAGCATCGACGACAGCGTTGACACATCCATACAACGACTCGAAGACTACATAGAAAAACACGAACGAGGACTGATTACGGCCATCAGAAACAATACTGACGACACGATAGATAAGAGTGACAATAACTAGGAAACAAAAATTAGAAGGAAAACAACTCTATGGGCGTTTTAAACGACTAATAAACAATATCTCACACGACAAAACCTGGAAACTTGAAGAGAGAAACAGAATCTCTCCTAATGGCAGCACAAAACAGCGCCATAAGAACCAATCATATCAAGGCGAGGATAGATAAGATGCAACAAAATAGCAAATGTAGGCTATGCGGTGACTGAGATGAAACCATCAATCACATAATAAGCGAATGCAGCAAATTGGCACAGAAGGACTACAAGGCTAGACACGACTGAGGGGACAAGGTGATCCACTTGGGAAATGTGCAAGAAATCTAAATTTGACCATGCCAACAAATGGTATATGCACAACCCAGCACATGTCCTAGAAAATGACACACAAACTCCTATGGGACTTTGACATACAAACGGATCACCTAATCTCGGCCAGAAAACCAGACCATATAATAATCAACAAAAAAAAAAAAAATGAAAATCTGCAAAATTGTTTATTTTGCTGTCCCGGCTGATCACTGAATAAAACTGAAGGAATGTGAAAAGAAAGATAAGTACCTCGACCTTGCTAGAGAATTGAAAAAAACTATGGAACATGAAGGTGACAATTATACCAATTGCAATTGGTGCTTTTGGCTCGATAACTAAAGGATTATTAAAGGGCCTGGAGGACGTGGAAGTTGGCGGCCGAGTGGAGACCATCCAAACAACAGCATTATTGAAGAAGGCCAGAATACTGAGAAGAGTCCTGGAGACTTGAGGAGACTTGCTTAAACTCCAGCTAATACTGATGTGAAAAACTCTAAAAGAGTAAACCTCGACCTTGCTAGGGAATTGAAAAACGGTGGAACATGCTGGTGACAATTGTACCAATTGTGGTTGGTGCGTTTGGAACAGTAACTAAATGATTACTAAAGGGACTAGAGGACTTGGAAGTTGGTGGACGGGTGGAGACCATCCAAACAACAGCATTATTGAGAACGGCCAGAATACTAAGAAGAGTCCTGGAGACTTGAGGAGACTTGCTGTCAGTCAGACTCCAGTGAAAAACCATCGGCTAACGCTGATGTGAAAAGCTCTACTGAGTGAATAATAATAAACTCATAGTAGAGGCTGTGTTATTAATTCATTACTGATTTTAGCTTAATGGCAGTCATTTAGAATACGTAACTTACAAAGCTCTTTGCTTCGATGTGGCACAAGGCCGAATGAATGGGGCACCCAATGAGACTCGAACTCACTCGTGTAGATTTGCTAGTCTAGCTTACTAACCGTTACACCACCAGAGTTGCCCTGTTATTTAGAATACGTATCATCAAAATGCATCCTTAGAAGCGTGGGATATCAAATCAATATTTTTTTATTGGTCATACCAAAGAGTCAAAAAATGGTACTTGATGACTCCTTGCTTAACACTCAGTATTATAAGGTACGGATCAAGGGTAAAGTAGAGCAATCCAGGAAAGAGTAGCGCCCTTCCCTACGCCTTGGTGTAGTAGCTATCGAAAAGGGAGCCTTCGGGTCACTCTCGACTATGGTCGCCAACTTTACTTTACTTATATCAGCTTCCAGAACATGCAATTTTTTTTTTTTGCAATATCTTGTGTCAGTAGTAAAAAATTATCATAATAATGGGCTGTATCTATTTTGACAGTTTTTAATGATCTTTTCTCAAAGTGAAGCAAAATATTCTATCCTTTCTTGTCCAAGGCATTGTGATGGAAGATTAACACTCGTTTTAGTATACTGTTTTCAAATCCGAAACAAAAAAGAACCCGACATTATTATTAGTAGAGTTATTAGCAGTCATGGGTCCCATGTATATTGAGACACCCTATAAAAGAGTTGAAGAGAAATAATAAATTGTGGGGCTGGTTATTGTCGTTGTTGTCACTGTCTTTTCTTTCCATTCTTATCGCTGTGATTAATTTACGGGGAATATTTCTCACAAAAATGGGAGATGGTTTTTAATGGCTAGCAATGAAATTAATATAAAGGAGTGTTGATAAGAGAAAAAGTTGTAGTTTCTTTGTATATTGGCATATCAACCTTCGTGGGTTATTTGAGGCTAAAGTCATCAATTTTTTTTTAGAACTGAAAAGAGACTATTTTACGAATGGTTGGGGTGAAAAGAGGATCCATAAATTTTACAAGGGTATTAATGCGAGAATTAATGAAACAGCACGCTTAAGGTTCGACCTCGTTTACCTCGAGGTAACGGCGTACCATTTTAACCATTATGCCACAAGAAAACTCTCGAGAAGAGAAAGCGAGAAAGAGAACGAGAAAGAGAAATAAAAGCAACTGAAAGAATAGTGAAAAGAAAGAAAGAAAGAAAGAAAGAAAGAAAGAAGCAAACAATCGAACAGAAAAAGAAGGAAAACTAAATGCTTGTTTTGGTTTTTGTTGGTTTTATGACACATCAACCATTATTGGTTATTTAGTACCAAATTCTTTTATTACATATATATTAAATATATGATGTGTAAACACATATTCTAGATACTCACAGTTAAATGATCAACCAGTTCTATTTCTAACAATTCAATATAGCATAACTCAGCAATGCTAAGTGGTTCCAATTATTGCCATGTATAACTAACAATACAATTTAACATTGGTCATTTGTTTTCACACAGTTGAAGGATCAAACAGTTCTATTTCTAATAATTTAATTCAGCATATGTCTACTAAGTTAATTGGTTTCAAGTATTGCTATGTAAAACTAACAATTCAATTCAATCAGTGATTTAATTATACACAGTTAAAGGCTCTAAGAGTTTTTTTTAACAATTCAATTTTGCATAAGTCATTTGTTTTCATAGATTAAATACCGAACAGTTCTATTTGAGCCATTGAGAGGACCCTAGAAGGTATTACAATTCCGGGCCAGAGTGAAGCTGGGAACGATGGAAACAAAGGAATACTCCGCATTCCCCAAATTTCCTGCATTACTGGAACCTAACCATTAGATTGTTTAATGTCAAATCAGGACACTCGATGGTGGGGTCTTACTCTTCTGCAGAGATGCAACCGGTGTATTCTACAGCCCCAGCCAACTGGGCCACAAGACACTCATTGGATGAGTCTTACTCCTCTGTAGAGATGCAGCCGGTGTATTCTACAACCCCAGCCGACTGGCTTGGAAAACTAAATTAGAGAAAGAATGAACCAATTAAAATAAGAGTGAAAGAAAAGATGAACTAAGAAATGATGACAGTTAAAAATAAATCAAATGAAGAAAATCGGAAAGAATAAGTTAAGATAATTAGTTTAATGGCATATCAACGTAGTTTGTTAGTTAATGCCAAATCTTAATTATATATATGTGTGATTCGTCAGCGTATAGTTTGCTGGTAACAGGATTTCTAAATGAGTTAAATCTCAGTTGTTTGCCGAGTTTAATGGTTTAAACTATTCCTGTTTTTTTTGTTTGCACACAGTTAAATAGGTTCAAGTATTGCTATTTACCACTAAATATTCCGTAATCCTTTCTTTCCTCTCAGTTAAATGGGTTCAAGCATCTAATAATTATTATTCCGAGTAAAAGATAGAACATTTTTATTTGACCCCTCTCTGGGTCCTTAACAGGTACTTACTCCTGATCATACTGAGAGTAATGAAGAGTTGTCTACATTCTCTTAAGCCCAGCACTGAAGCCTTACCATTACATGCAGTTTAATGAAATCCCCAGGACCCGAAATGGTTTCAAGTATTTCAACCTTCTTTTTATATTTCTGTATAATGTTAATCATATATTTGTACTAAGCTAATAGTTTTGGATATTAACTATAGAAAATGTTTAGAAAATTGTAAGTGTTAGGTATCATACAATAACTTATGTTTATACAACAGCATTGCTTCTAAAAAAGCCTTCATCAGATGATGACTCTGGGTTCAGGCATGGTTTCGGGGACGAAGCATCATTAACAATAACCCAGAGTGCCCCAGCAGTATCTCACGGCACCACCAGACTTTATCAGATTGTTGTCGCTCTGTGAGATTGCCAGATCTACGATCTTGTCCGATAGAGGAAGTCCGAGATTAGTTAAGAAAAGGGAGGTTGAGTTGGCAATAAAACCTCTGCATCCGACTTCAATTGTAAATATATTCGTTATCCAGCCATTTCTGACACATTGTTCTCGCAGATCTTCATATTTTTCCAACTTACGCTGATGTGCCCAGTCGAAATTTTCTTCAAAAAGGACCGTTAACTCAATAACGAAAACTTTTTTTGCTTTAACGGACCAAATGACAATATCTGGACGCTTTTTCGTTAACGCGATTTCAGTTGGAAATATGAAGTTATGTTTTAAATCGGTTGCGACGTGCCAGTCCGTGCCGCCCTCAAGCATTGATGGTTTACGCATATTTTCACATGGAATTTTCGAAATATTTCCTTCTCTAACGAACTGAATTGCCCTGTTGTTGATAATATTTAAAGCTTTATTGGCAGTCTCACAACATGTTTCTGAAACTTCAGAAAAAAATCTCCTGTACTTATATTTATTTAGAGGGGATATTTTATATATAATAAATTATGGATGGTATTAGTTCCTTCTATTATTAAAAAAAAGCCACACTGAATAAATTTTCCGAACAACAAACAATTTAACACCGCCCCGAAGATGACCAGCGAAATAGTCGAAAGGGTTTGGGCTAATATAGAGTTTTTTTCGCCACCATCTCGACCCTGAAATACGAAGAATAGTAAGATGACTTGAACGTCTTCACTTGAAGATCATAAAGGGCGCCTCTGGTGGTGTAATGGTTAGCAAGCTCGACTAGCAAACCTACACGAGTGAGTTCGAGTCTCATTGGGTGCCCCTTTCATATGGCCTTGTGCCACATCTAAGCAAAAAGCTTAGTAAATTTTAGGGCACCTCGGGTGGTGTAATGGTTAGCAAAGTAGAATAGCAAACGTACACGAGTGAGTTCGATTCTCATTGGGTGCCCCTTTCATATGGCCTTGTGCCACATCTAAGCAAAAAGCTTAGTAAATTACCACTTGAAGATCATAAAAAAAGAGGTTGTGCGTGGTATTTAACTGGACTTGTCTAAATAACAATTTACTACCTAAATATACTATATATATATATATATATATATCATCATCATCATGTGCTGCTTGCACAGATATCCTTAACCCTCTCTCGCCACTTCTCCCTATCGTTAATCGCCTCGGGCAGGTCTTTAGAACTACATCCCGTATCCTCACATAGCTGCTGTATGTATTTTCGAGCTGGTCGTCCTGCTTTTGCTTGGCCATATGCGGGGGTCCATAGGAGTACATCACTGATGAGCTCGTCTCTGCTTCTCCAGCAGTGTCCTGCGTGTCTGGTTCGTCTAGCTTGGATAGTTTTCGTGATGGGAGGCAGGTGGCCGTATAGTTGGTGCCTTGTGGAGTGTTGCTGCCAGGACTTATTCAATATTGCTCGCAACATTCTTGTGTAATTACCGTCTAGCTTCTTCTCCAGCCGTTTTGTTAGCGTCCAAGTTGAGCATACATACAGCAGTATCGATTCGACCGCTGCCTTTTATCGGTCAGGTTTGATTTCCATGTGATGGATAGCTTATCGATAGCTCTCCATGCCTTCGTTACCCGTGTGTCAATGTCTTTTTTGGTTGATGAGACGCTGCTTCCTAGGTAGGTAAATTTGTCTACCAGTTTTAGAGAGGTTCCGTCTAGTGTGGAAATGTCACCGGTTTGATTATAGCACATATATTCAGTTTTGTGTGCATTGATATGGAGGCCAATGCCTGCGGCGGCTCTTTCCAAACTATGCAGTAGTTTCGATTTGGTTGGTTGTATTCGCCCGTAACGCTATGTCATCGGCATAGTCGGCGTTGGTAAGTGTTTAATAGAATTTTCAAAGGACGTCAATTTTCATTGATGCCTTGAAAGCCTATCGATAGCTGTCCATGCCTTCGTTAGCCGTGCGTCGATGTCTTTATATATATATATATATATATATATATATATATATGTGTGTGTGTGTGTGTGTGTGTGTGTGTGTGCCCTCTCAAATTTGAACTTTTATCTCAAAATAAGATATATGTAAGCATCCAATGTTTATATCTAATTCCTAAATCGAAACATAAGAATCAAAATGTTCGACTACTTCAACAGTTAACCAAATACTTGACAGGTCTTCTTTAATATAATTAAACTTTGATTTGGTTTATAACATTTCAACCCTTGTAGGTCATTTAATGCCAAGTCCTCTTTATATATTTATGTTAAATATATATGATTTGGTTAGTTTGGGTTTTATGGCATATCAATCATTGTAGGTTATTTAATGCCAAATCAATTTTATACATATATACTAAATATATATGATTAGTGGTAGAAAATCAGATATCAATCAAAACTTTTTTATCTCCCCAAAAATGTTTTAAATTAAACCGACCATAAAATGTTATCCTTCTGAATGAATATTTCTTTCTGTTGATATAAAAATAAATGAAGTCTTCGAATTATTATTTCTGTCCGTATATTTCTGAAAGGTACAAAAAGTATTTTAATTCGGTTTGGTTTGGTTTTATGGCATATCAACCATTGTAAGTTATTTAATGCCAAATCCTCTTTATACATATATATTAAATATAATTGATTTGGTTTGGTTGGGTTTTATGGCATATCAACCATTGTAATTTATATAATGCCAAATCCATTTTTTACATATATGATAAATATATATGATTTGGTTAGGTTGGGCTTTAAGGCATATCAATCATTATAGGTTATTTAATGCCAAATCCTCTTTATACATATACTGAATATATGATTTCTAAACACATGTTGTTAATATTAAACAAGTCTGAACTTATTTTTTGCTAAACAGTTGCATGGTTTTACTGAATTTCAAACAATTCAATTTAGCATAAGAACATATTTTCTTATTTACACGGTTAAACAATCAAACAGTTCTAATTAAAACAAATCAGTTTTGCATAAGTGCACAGTTTAGATATCAAACAGTTCATTTTACCCATAGATAGGACCCTATCAGTTGCTTCCATATTGGGTAATAGTGGAACTGAGAGCGATGGCAATGAAGGAGTACTCTGCATTCCCTAAAGCATTTCAGTAGCCTCAACATCGGATTGTTTAGTGTCATATACAGGACCCTCAATAGGAAAGTCTCACTCCTCTGCAAAGATACAGTTGTTTTTTTCTGCAATCCTAGTCGACTAGGCTATGAATTATTAAGATTATCGTAATGTTTATATAAGATGTAAGTCGATGCTCTTCTTCAGGTGATAAGTCGAAGTACCTCAGAAAGTATATATATATATATATATATATATATATATATCAACCCCTCCGCTCAGACAGGATATGACACAAGGTCAATTTTTATGGGGAGTTTCACAGGTTTGAACATATATATATATATATATACATATATATATATATATATATATATATATATATATATACGCTGTCAACGAACAACGGTTTAAATCAATGCAAGTAAGTGAAGAAACCTTCAAATTCGGTCAATAGTTTTTATAGATAGATAAATAGACAAAGAGAGAAAGAGGGGGAGAGGAAGAAAGAAAGAACAAAATTTGATATCAAAAAACTTTGACTGATAGATAGATAGCCCTTGATATCAATAGATTTTTATAGATAAAAAAAGATAAATAGATAGATAGTGTCTTCTTTCATTTAAGAATGCAACAATATGCGAACGCATTTAACCAACTTTCGTTATGTGTTTGCAAAATATTTCAACTTGGCACACAGCTTCCATTTTCCTCACTTATAACCATAATACATTGACAAATGTTCTTCCTTCATTTACAGAGTTACTGTGGAGTGGCTCCTCGCGAAAATAGAATTCTGTTTAGAAATAAACTGATCGACAAAACGTCAATCTCGATTTAATCTTTAATGATTGGTAGATCAATAGATAGACAGAAAGTCAGAGTATAGACTGAGATAGATAGATATGAACAGACTGAGATAGAGAAAGAGATAGAGAGAAAGAGGAGGGAAAGAGGGAGAAAGATATAATCAAATTTAGATGCCAGTAGATAGATAGATAGATAGATAGATATTCACAAAATATCTGATATGGATGAATGCGTTTGACAGAAATTCAAGTAACATGAACGGTATACTTTTATCAATATTATTCTTTAGATAGATAGATAGATAGATAGGTTAGTCGGTCGTTCGGGTTTATGGTATATCAACCATTGCAGCTTATTTAACGCCAAATTCATTTTTATACAAATAATCAGTTATTTTTCAAACAATTCAGTTTAGCATGGGTACACAGTTTCATTGTCAAAAACATTTCTATTTCAAGCTATTCTGTTTAGTCAAACAGTTCTAATTCAAACAATTCAATTTAGGGTAAATTCAGTTTCTATGTCAAAAACAGTTCTATTTTTTTAAAATTACATAAGCGTAAGTACAGTTTCAAAGTTAAAACATTTATATTTCAAGCAATTCAATTTAACTTAAATAGGCAGTTTATTTCAGATAATTCAGTTTAGCATAAGTATGCAGTTTAGATGTCAAAACAGTTCTACTTCATGCAATTCAGTTTAGCATAATACGCAATTTAGTTTTATTTGACCCATAGATAGGAATATATCAAGTATTACCTCTCTGGGCCAGAGAGAACCTGGGAGCAATTGCAAAGAAGGGGTACTCCGCCTTCCCCAAAGCTCCAGCAATACTGGAACCTCACCATCAAATTGTTTAGAGTCATATCCAGAACACTCATTGGGGTAGGGGTCTTACTCCTCTGCAGAGATGTAGTTAGTGTATTCTACAGCCCAAGTCGCCTGAGTAAGATTGATAGAGAGATAGATAGATTTTCCTAATCTGGCACAAGAGAGACGCTTATCATTTGTTCAATACAAATACAGATATGTTTCAGGAAATCAATTTGACTCTTAGATGGTACCATTCCGGATCAGAGTTGACCTGGGAGTAATGGTGAATAGGTATTCGAAACTGATATCTTGCTATCAAATGATGTTTAGTCTCACACTTCGAACTATTTTTTTTCTTCTTTTTGCTGGTAAATTGAGGAGTTCTTACGCCTTTGCAGAGGATACAATATTCTAAACCCGGTCGACAAAGCTAACAGCAAGACGAATGGAATAAAATGGGCAATGAAAAGTCTAAGTGGTACTGTTGCTGCTGGGAGCATGAAAAACAAAATGTATTACCCTGCTTAAATAGCGAGCCGGCCGTCCTGTGGTGAGTCAAACGTTTGTCACAAGATTTTTCGCGGCTTTGTCAATCTTCAAATGCTTTGGCAACTGCATAAAATCGTTGCATGTTAATCATTTAAGTAGATTATTCGACTTGGCAACAAGTACACTTTGTCCAATTATACTGTGATCTGACAAGAAAACAAAAAAAAAACGTAAGTGGAAGATGAGACATGATTGGGCAAGATAAAAACGTCACTATGGTTGGATTTTACTAGTAAGCAAAAGTAACAGTATATTTGTTCAACAGGGTGCTTTAAAAAGTTAGTATTTGATGTATACTTTGTATATATATATATATATATTATTTCGTAACTTGTATTTATTATAATGAGCGTTTCAGAAAATCGATAATATTTTGTAATCTGATAACGAGACGAATTCTGGTAGGGGGGCTCGGATGGTGAAATGGTTGGCAAGTTTGACGAGCACACCATCACAAGTGAGTTCGGGTCTTATTAGGTACCTTATTCATTCGGTCTTGTGCCAGAGCTAAGCAAACAGCTAAGTAAATTATAACTTGACTAATCCTCGTTCAAATAAACTGAAATTTTAACACCTTGTTTAAAAAGAGATGAAAAATGTTATATTTAAAATTTTAGGTCTTTAGAAGTAATTCCATTCTCTTGAAAAGGAAACTAAGTTAAATTTATTTTATAGGGCATTTCAGAAAGAATGATAGACCAGGATCATTAAATAAGTTTCCAGACTTTTTCGTATGGGCACTTTTATTGATAGTACACACATGAAGCTCTAATCCCCTTCGAAGTAATCCCCTCCGATTGCAATGCACTTGTTGCACCGTTCCAACAACTTCTGGAACACCATGGAAGTCCTCTTGTGTAATCATGTCAATGACCTTCGTCACAGCCTCTTTCATCTCCTCAATTGTCTCATAACGACAGCCTCTGAGCTTAGAGAATAACCAAAAGTCACAGGGAGCAAGGTCTGGGCTATAGGAAGGGTGAGGAACTGTGTTGATGACCATCTTAGTCAAATCGTCGGTGACAAGGATGGAATTGTGGACTGGTGTATTGTCCTAGTGGAAATGCCACTGATCCGATTGAAGAGCGCTGGCTTCTTCCGACGGAATCTCTTCCTGAACTCCCTTAAAACCTCAACATAGTAACCCTAACCCTAACCCTTTGGCCAATCAACTCTGGTGTATTGACTTCGTTACTCCTCCCACATTTCTCATCATCCCTCAAAGACTCCGTGCCTTCCTTGAATATCTTATGCCACTCAAAAACTGATGCTCGATTCATGCAAAATGCTCCAAAAGCAGCAATCTGAAGCATTCCATACCCTCCTGTGGCATTTTTTCCATGTTTAAAATAGAATTTTATTGCATATCGTTCTTCTAAAGTCTCCTCATGTCCAGATTGCATTTTTGAAATTCACCAGCTGTGACAATCAGGCTTTAGTAGGGTGTATTCCAATTGCTGCTGTTGCTGTTGATTTAAACGTGAAATCATAAGAATTGGACTGTCGTCTCATAAGATGTATAGCAATAACATATTGAATTTTCAAGAGTCTACGACAATTTTAAATGCTTGTACAAAAAAAGTCTTGAAACTTATCGAAGGCACCACGTAATTCTTGTATCTTAACCAATTTTCTTACAAATAAACTAAAATTTTAAGATTTGTAAAAAGAATTCAAACTTTGATGATTAAAGTTTAAATGTTTTTTTTCTTTTCCTGTAAACAGAATTTATATATCTGAATAGAAAACTTATTAAACATTGTTCCTAAACACTCTGCGTCTCTCATCTCCCAAACCATCCAAGTATAATGAGCAAACTATAACCCTACGTCACATTCTTCCACGAACTCCGACACACAGATCCACCATAAGTAAGATAATCAGCAAATATATTAATACACACACACACACACACACACACACACACACACACACACATATATAGCGAGAGAGAGAGAAAGAGAGAGGG